>OY740765.1:146526329-146898829 GCA_963513935.1 Aphrophora alni
TCACACAACCAAATAAAAACTAATCATCACCAAAAATGTCATTTCGATAATTGGTAATCAAAATGTGAAAACAAGCCATGGACACTGTCTGTTAAAAATATTTATATATTTAAAATAGACCCTAAACTTGGTTTGTATGTGCCATAATCATGTCCTGAACGTTAAGTCTTATTTGATGAAAATCAAGTTTTTAAAACGGTGGCCAAGGTTCATTTTTGCGTTTTACAAATTACTCTTGAGCTTGAATATTTTTTTATAACTTTGGGTCATTAACTTTCATATTTTACTAAACTTTGAAAGAAATCAGTAGAACCGTTTTTTAGAAATAAAGGATGTTAAATGGATGATATATTTTTCCTGATAAGCTGCGAACCAACATCTTTGGATAAATGGCGATTAATACATTTTGTAAGATTTTAGAATTAATTCAGTTTAGGCTGTAGAGGATTGGACATACGTCACACAGATATCTTTTTTTGACTTCGGAGACCTCAAAAAGGATATTTCTACAAAAACTCTACATCGATTTTTGACCCTAAACATATGTAAGAAACTAAAGACAGCAAACACTTTTTTTTTTATCAATCTTGGCAGTATGACAACTGCATATTAATACTTAACCTACCTTCAACTGTCGAGGGAATTCTTCTCTTAACTCCTTTCTTCTTGTTTTCTTTCTCCTTATTATTTTCCCTTTTTGATTCGTTTTCTGTCATGATGTCAGGCATAGTCGGTGTGAACCCTAAATAGAAATTTAAAATCATTGTTTATACATAAATTTGAATAATTATAACTAAAACAATAGGATAATTCAGATGGTGGCATATGCAGACACTGTAGTATTTTTTAATGCTTCATTTTCATAATACATAAAATGACATGTGCAAAGGTATACTGATCGAGTAAAATATCTATTTATTTTTTCCCTTTAAACAGTGAACAATTTTTAACATTGTATAAAAAACTTCCAATGGTTATTATAATTCTAACAAATTTGCAACAATTTAAAAACAAAACAAAAACAAATGAACAATTTTAAACATTAATAAAATTATAAACAATCAATAAAATCAATGATATCAATTACATTAGCAGAACAACAATATGAAAACACTTTACAAATTTAAAAGTTAAAGGTATAAATGAAGTAAGAGCATCTCACTACTGTACTGCTCCAAGAAATCATGGTGACCATATACTCCATGTGGCTGCGGAACTTCTCCACCAAATAAAAGAATCCTGATACCAAGAGTTATCAAAAATCCTGTTAATTAAAGATCTTCTGGTCTTGAATATTTTTAAGGTGTATTCGGAGTTTGCTAATACAAAAATCCGGCTTGCAAATTTTTAGACTTGACAAATCTGTTTTGCCTAAGCCGTAGGTCACTTCCAACACTTGTGTTATAATTATATCTGTATTTAACATTGGGGTACGTTTATATTTAATATAACAAATTGTTTCAAAGATATACACACAGGGAAGTATGAGTATACTCAACTCCTTGAATACAAAGATTCCATTTTTTTTTAATTCTGACAAGTCTTATAACATGTTTTTGTATTTTTAATAATTTTTGCGTGTTTTGAACTGAAGAGTTCCCCCACAATAAAACTCCACAGTTCAAATGTGGCTTAATGAACCCATATAATAAGTTGTCTTTAAAATGCTGAGGCTTCAATAAGATTTTAGGTTTCGTACTATAAAAATTCCTGAACGTAATTTGTTATAAATGCTGTTAATCTGGTTAACCCAAGTTAATTTATTGTCAGTAAGTAGACCTAATAACTTTGCTGATTGGGCCTCTTCAATATGACTGTCATTTAACATGAGGTATGGCCCAGAAATGTTATTTATTTTTTTAGTCTAAAATACCCAAACAAGTTTTTTTTTACAATTAATGGATAAATTATTTTCACCAAAATACTGACTTATAAAAATATTAATATCACATTTTCTTATCCCATTAAAAATTCATATTATCCATTAAACTGTAGTAAATATTCCGCCGTCAGTTGCACCTTTAAAAATAACATGATTGGTAGCGGTGTATCGAAATTAATATGTGTTTACTGTGAACAAATAATATTAGATTTGTAAACTTTATTATGTAAAAATTGACATAATAGTCAAAAAATGTGTGACTGGGAAAAATTACATTTTACACAAACTTTAAAGCTTTATTAAATTAAGGTTTATTTTAAACCAAATTATTTGTACAAAAAAATAATAAATAAACAAAAATAATTGAAAAATCCTACAAAAAAAAAAAAAAATTAAATATTTAAAAATGGAACAACATTAAAGGGTTTCATTAATTAATAATTATTTTTAATGTGTATTAATTTGATAATTTTGAATTAATTTTTGAAGAGATCACAGTAATAACCCGGGAGAGGTCGCATGGTGAGAAAAAAATCTAACTTTCACAGTTGTTATATTGGAAACTTTTTTATTACTAAATTTAGGGTTTTGATACTCAAGCTATGCCTCAGCTGACTCCTTACATCGGTCTTCCATGTATAGCCGTAACTCATTTCTGTTTGGGGTGGTGGAGGGGAGCCACGTCATCAGCACATGTCTGTCCAGTGGGAACTTTTCTCCATGTGTGACCACTTACGATTCCTTTGCTGAGAAGTTTTATCTCTACACATGACCAAATTTGTAGTTGAATTGTTTTGTGTATTTTTTATGTGTATTACTTATGATTTAATTTAATTAGTTTTATATTAGTTATTGTGTTAAATAGTGTGTAAATAAGTTGTATTTTTGTTTTGAATCGAACATTTAGAACCAGTTATGGACAAAGCGCCAGATAATGATTTATTAGTAAGTTGCCTTGAGGAGGATATTCCAACAAGTGAGAACTATCCATTAGTTTTGTATTCGGAGAATGAAAGTGATGCTCTGTTGCAACATTCTTTGTTAACATAAGAAATTAGTACTTGATAACTTCTATATTAAGTCTTGTAAAGTATGGCTCCATGCTTTACAAGACTTAATATAGACCTAACATAATGGTCCAAACCGGAAATTTGTCAGTAGTTGTAGTAACAACTGATACAGAATATTTAACATCTATAACATATATTTCTTCTAGTTAGGTTATAGGTAAATGTTTCCTTTAAGGTGGTGCCTTATTTTCCAGATTTTTATCGTCTACTATATACAACTTCTTAAAAATAAATAATGTTTTCCTTGAAACTATTTTTCACTGAAAAATCAAAATCTAAAAACTATCAAATCCGACGTATTTATAGGTTAGACATAATGGCAAATGTTCACATTTACGTCTCATATGTTACTAAAGATATATCAATCTCCATATTAATATTCTAATTTCAAATTATTACCTTCAATAAACTTACGAAAGGTTTGGCCCGGTGTTTATATATATATAACCTGTCATGATATATAATTATATCGCAAAGTAAGCAAGTTATTAACTTCAATAAACATACGAAAGGCAACCTGGACAAACCTATTGTGATACGAAATACCGATCTATCGTAGTCACATTGTGTAAAGCACATGCCTCAAACCATTCACTATTAACATTGCCATTATGTTTTTCCCTATAAATACATTAGATTTGGTAGATTTTGGATTGTGATTTTTCAGTGAAAAATAGTAATCTGCGCAAGGAAAACATTATTTATTCTTAAGAAGTAAGGTATGTAGGCCTAGTAGACGATAAAAAAAAAGAATTCCAGAAAATAAGGCAGCACCTTTAAGTAAACTATTACCAGGTTATATTTTTAATTCATATTAAAACTATGGTGTTTGGAATGATGTTTGTCTGTTGTCTGTAAAGTTCTCTACATCCCAAACATGTGGAGCGATTTTATTCACATTTGATATGTGAGCATTTTTTAGTCATATTTTCGGGGAAATTTTGCTTTTCATGTTGTTGATAACTCAAAATTTTGGGGTAGCTACATAAAATTACGATTTTCCATATTGAACTCCAATGAATTTGATCTTTTTATCTTTCTTGTTGATTAAAGGCAAAAAACCTCTTGTTCATCCATTGGCTTATACAAAAAAAGAAGATAAAATCAAATAAAAATCTCAAACACTCCAATGTCTGGTCAGAAAAGAACAAGAGTTGGTTAAGAGAGACCTAACAGGAAAGATAAAAACAGAGTTCCAACGCAAGATTTCATGGGGAAAAAAATGTAGATCCAGCTATGTTTCTCGACGTTGTCACACCTGACTTTATATAGTGAGCCCCTGAAGGTGATTTTGATAAAATGTTCCATAAGTATACCGTTTAGAACCCAAATAAAATGAATTGGTCACTATCTCTCCAATAAATTACAGTTTGTGAGTTTTCAGTAAAAACTACAACAAAATCAGCCAAGGGGGCTATTAATAAGTGATTTCTTACAATTAGCTTTACTGATTTCATTCAAATTTGAGTTCCTATTATCTGTTTTTATTAAATATACAATATCTACAATATGGTATTTCTTATGGAAGACCAATTGGTGTTCAGAAAATGTCGTGCCAAACTTTGCTAAAAGTTGAGGTTATATGGGTCAGAATTAATAAAAAAAGTTTCTGTAAATATATATCCGTAAATGCTTTGTTTTCTATCTGTTAGCCATTTTGTGTTTTTTTGAAAAATAATTATAGCTTTTTATATTATTAAGATTTCAAGTTGAAATTTGGTATACACATTTTTCATGCTACTTATGCATTTTTACGAGTATATCAAGAATCAAAATTTTATCTGGTAAATTGTCGAAATGGTGAGTGTTTGAAATTTTTAATATTGAATATCTTTAAAACCTTTCAAATTTTTTAAAAATATAAATGGCCGCCATTTAAAATTTAATTCTTAGTATAATGATAAACTGTTGCATAAAAATGTGAATACCAAATTTTAACATAAATCTTAATAATTTCAAAGCTATAATATTTTTTTTTTAAATAAAATTAAAAAACACACAAAATGGGCGACAAATGGAAAACGAAGAGTTTCTGGACGTATTTTTAAATAAAGGAATTTTTTCTTATATTTATCCATATAACCAACACTTAAAGTTTGGCACAATATTTTCTGAAGACCCTGTATATAGAATAGTTCCATCTAATCAACCTTTTATAAATTACATAAAAAGATATTTAAATATAGCCTAAGTTTGTTTTGTTTTTGTAATTACTGTAACTCGTCCTAAGTGTGAATTATTATTGTAATTGAGTTTTTAATGACAAGATTCTATTTCATTGATAGCCATTATTCTTGAATCATAAGCAATTGTGTATATGAGTTTGGATCATTAATTTTCACATATCAAAATTTAACTAAATCTGTAAAGCCAAATTTGAGAAAACAGATTTTTATAACAGCTCTCTAAACAATAGTTTTGTTCTTTACCAATAATTCGAATAAGCCTGTTTTAGGAAAAGCTGACCAATATATTTTAGAATTAGATCCTTTGTCTCTACATTTTAGAAAATTCTTTATTGAAATCATTAAAGCTAATTTAAAAAAAAAAACACACAATTTTTAATATTTTTTGACTGTTAATAAATAAATGAAAAACTTTGAGATATAACCAAAATATACCTTCACACTAATTTTGTTAAAATCAGTTCACTCATTTGGGCTGCAGAGAACTGCACAGTCTAACAAAACTGGTACCATGGTAAGATATTGTCCACAGTAAATTCTGTTCAGTTTTGTAAAATTATTTATTTATTAGATAGTAAGGTTGACCTGATTAGAGCATAGTGTATTAAGTTTTGTGACTTGGAAACATTGATGTTGGTGAATTTTGCACTTATTTATCAGTTTTTAAAGTCTGTATGTAAAACCGAGGACTCTTTAATTATTTCTTGCATGTGTCTGTTTATCTGTAAATTACAACCTATTTAGACAGTCAAGACAATATATATTTCAAACTTTGTATTTATATTCTTTGTAATGTCCCGTAATAAGGAAAAAAAAGGTAAAAAAAGACTTTGATGTGGTTAGGGAGCAAAACTTAAAGAGTAGAAACAGTTTGGGGGGGGGGAATATATGTGGAGTATCCAATAAAACTAGAAGTTTATTCTGATTATGAAAATGTTTGTTTATTTGACGAAGAAATTAATATGTTGGCGCTATCCAAATTTAAAGTGCCAAATATCATGCCCCCCTCCATCTTTAACACAGTGTGACTTATAAATCTCGAAAAAAAATATTTGGATATGAAATTAAAGTCTAGTGTGAAATCATATATTGTAGTTTATTATATGACGAATACAACTTTATTTAACCACACAATAAGAAATGGGTAGCGGATAAGTTTAACAACAGTTTTTATGGGATGTGAGACAAACAATTCAATAGTAATTAAAAGATGAATTGCATTTTCATTGATTTCTCTTTATTTGGGTCCGTAGGTAAACCCAAAAACCCTTATAAATTCGCAACCAATTTGGAAAAAAGTTTTTGGAAATATTATGTGTGGGTATCAAATACAACTAAAGTTATTCTGATTACAAATATGTATGTTCATCTGATGAAGAAATTAAGATGTTGGTGCTAGGCCACTTAAAAGACATCAATTTTACAAAAGTAATTGTAACTATATGCATACAGACCCTAAGTCTTGTGGTTTTAGCACATGCTTAAGTTTTTTATTATTTTCTCACATTATACATATAATATAGTATATACAAGGAAAGTTATGTGATGGGTCAAAAAATCAATGTTGAGTTTTTCCCCCTAAGTAAAAAAAGAGGGGGTTTTGGAATGGAAGCATATTTTAGCCATATCAAGGATGTTTATTTCATTTTTATAATAACTCTAAATTTGGGAGAGCTGTCATAAGAAATACATATAGAATTTTCTCAATATTGATTCTAACAATTTTTTTTATGGGTAGCCTTTAAGCCATTTTTATTTTTACTTTATTGAAAAATGTTTAAAGTGACAGAGATAATTTCTCATATAACTATATGGGCCTAATATTGTATTTTGTAACTGCAATTAAAAATTTTTAAATTGCTAGTTAAAACAATTTTCAGTTCCAATAACCTTATCTAGGACCTAAATGAACCTATAATAGATACAGTTTATCATTTTAATGAACCTATAATAGTATAATCATTTACTGCAACTGCTGATCTGTGGTTTTTAATGGAATAGTCGAGAGGTAGACGAATAAGCAGATACACAAATAAAGGATGGAAAAGTATTCTATAAAGTGTCACACAACCAAATAAAAACTAATCATCACCAAAAATGTCATTTCGATAATTGGTAATCAAAATGTGAAAACAAGCCATGGACACTGTCTGTTAAAAATATTTATATATTTAAAATAGACCCTAAACTTGGTTTGTATGTGCCATAATCATGTCCTGAACGTTAAGTCTTATTTGATGAAAATCAAGTTTTTATAACGGTGGCCAAGGTTCATTTTTGCGTTTTACAAATTACTCTTGAGCTTGAATATTTTTTTATAACTTTGGGTCATTAACTTTCATATTTTACTAAACTTTGAAAGAAATCAGTAGAACCGTTTTTTAGAAATAAAGGATGTTAAATGGATGATATATTTTTCCTGATAAGCTGCGAACCAACATCTTTGGATAAATGGCGATTAATACATTTTGTAAGATTTTAGAATTAATTCAGTTTAGGCTGTAGAGGATTGGACATACGTCACACAGATATCTTTTTTTGACTTCGGAGACCTCAAAAAGGATATTTCTACAAAAACTCTACATCGATTTTTGACCCTAAACATATGTAAGAAACTAAAGACAGCAAACACTTTTTTTTTTATCAATCTTGGCAGTATGACAACTGCATATTAATACTTAACCTACCTTCAACTGTCGAGGGAATTCTTCTCTTAACTCCTTTCTTCTTGTTTTCTTTCTCCTTATTATTTTCCCTTTTTGATTCGTTTTCTGTCATGATGTCAGGCATAGTCGGTGTGAACCCTAAATAGAAATTTAAAATCATTGTTTATACATAGCCTAAATTTGAATAATTATAACTAAAACAATAGGATAATTCAGATGGTGGCATATGCAGACACTGTAGTATTTTTTAATGCTTCATTTTCATAATACATAAAATGACATGTGCAAAGGTATACTGATCGAGTAAAATATCTATTTATTTTTTCCCTTTAAACAGTGAACAATTTTTAACATTGTATAAAAAACTTCCAATGGTTATTATAATTCTAACAAATTTGCAACAATTTAAAAACAAAACAAAAACAAATGAACAATTTTAAACATTAATAAAATTATAAACAATCAATAAAATCAATGATATCAATTACATTAGCAGAACAACAATATGAAAACACTTTACAAATTTAAAAGTTAAAGGTATAAATGAAGTAAGAGCATCTCACTACTGCACTGCTCCAAGAAATCATGGTGACCATATACTCCATGTGGCTGCGGAACTTCTCCACCAAATAAAAGAATCCTGATACCAAGAGTTATCAAAAATCCTGTTAATTAAAGATCTTCTGGTCTTGAATATTTTTAAGGTGTATTCGGAGTTTGCAAATACAAAAATCCGGCTTGCAAATTTTTAGACTTGACAAATCTGTTTTGCCTAAGCCGTAGGTCACTTCCAACACTTGTGTTATAATTATATCTGTATTTAACATTGGGGTACGTTTATATTTAATATAACAAATTGTTTCAAAGATATACACACAGGGAAGTATGAGTATACTCAACTCCTTGAATACAAAGATTCCATTTTTTTTTAATTCTGACAAGTCTTATAACATGTTTTTGTATTTTTAATAATTTTTGCGTGTTTTGAACTGAAGAGTTCCCCCACAATAAAACTCCACAGTTCAAATGTGGCTTAATGAACCCATATAATAAGTTGTCTTTAAAATGCTGAGGCTTCAATAAGATTTTAGGTTTCGTACTATAAAAATTCCTGAACGTAATTTGTTATAAATGCTGTTAATCTGGTTAACCCAAGTTAATTTATTGTCAGTAAGTAGACCTAATAACTTTGCTGATTGGGCCTCTTCAATATGACTGTCATTTAACATGAGGTATGGCCCAGAAATGTTATTTATTTTTTTAGTCTAAAATACCCAAACAAGTTTTTTTTTACAATTAATGGATAAATTATTTTCACCAAAATACTGACTTATAAAAATATTAATATCACATTTTCTTATCCCATTAAAAATTCATATTATCCATTAAACTGTAGTAAATATTCCGCCGTCAGTTGCACCTTTAAAAATAACATGATTGGTAGCGGTGTATCGAAATTAATATGTGTTTACTGTGAACAAATAATATTAGATTTGTAAACTTTATTATGTAAAAATTGACATAATAGTCAAAAAATGTGTGACTGGGAAAAATTACATTTTACACAAACTTTAAAGCTTTATTAAATTAAGGTTTATTTTAAACCAAATTATTTGTACAAAAAAATAATAAATAAACAAAAATAATTGAAAAATCCTACAAAAAAAAAAAAAAATTAAATATTTAAAAATGGAACAACATTAAAGGGTTTCATTAATTAATAATTATTTTTAATGTGTATTAATTTGATAATTTTGAATTAATTTTTGAAGAGATCACAGTAATAACCCGGGAGAGGTCGCATGGTGAGAAAAAAATCTAACTTTCACAGTTGTTATATTGGAAACTTTTTTATTACTAAATTTAGGGTTTTGATACTCAAGCTATGCCTCAGCTGACTCCTTACATCGGTCTTCCATGTATAGCCGTAACTCATTTCTGTTTGGGGTGGTGGAGGGGAGCCACGTCATCAGCACATGTCTGTCCAGTGGGAACTTTTCTCCATGTGTGACCACTTACGATTCCTTTGCTGAGAAGTTTTATCTCTACACATGACCAAATTTGTAGTTGAATTGTTTTGTGTATTTTTTATGTGTATTACTTATGATTTAATTTAATTAGTTTTATATTAGTTATTGTGTTAAATAGTGTGTAAATAAGTTGTATTTTTGTTTTGAATCGAACATTTAGAACCAGTTATGGACAAAGCGCCAGATAATGATTTATTAGTAAGTTGCCTTGAGGAGGATATTCCAACAAGTGAGAACTATCCATTAGTGTTGTATTCGGAGAATGAAAGTGATGCTCTGTTGCAACATTCTTTGTTAACATAAGAAATTAGTACTTGATAACTTCTATATTAAGTCTTGTAAAGTATGGCTCCATGCTTTACAAGACTTAATATAGACCTAACATAATGGTCCAAACCGGAAATTTGTCAGTAGTTGTAGTAACAACTGATACAGAATATTTAACATCTATAACATATATTTCTTCTAGTTAGGTTATAGGTAAATGTTTCCTTTAAGGTGGTGCCTTATTTTCCAGATTTTTATCGTCTACTATATACAACTTCTTAAAAATAAATAATGTTTTCCTTGAAACTATTTTTCACTGAAAAATCAAAATCTAAAAACTATCAAATCCGACGTATTTATAGGTTAGACATAATGGCAAATGTTCACATTTACGTCTCATATGTTACTAAAGATATATCAATCTCCATATTAATATTCTAATTTCAAATTATTACCTTCAATAAACTTACGAAAGGTTTGGCCCGGTGTTTATATATATATAACCTGTCATGATATATAATTATATCGCAAAGTAAGCAAGTTATTAACTTCAATAAACATACGAAAGGCAACCTGGACAAACCTATTGTGATACGAAATACCGATCTATCGTAGTCACATTGTGTAAAGCACATGCCTCAAACCATTCACTATTAACATTGCCATTATGTTTTTCCCTATAAATACATTAGATTTGGTAGATTTTGGATTGTGATTTTTCAGTGAAAAATAGTAATCTGCGCAAGGAAAACATTATTTATTCTTAAGAAGTAAGGTATGTAGGCCTAGTAGACGATAAAAAAAAAGAATTCCAGAAAATAAGGCAGCACCTTTAAGTAAACTATTACCAGGTTATATTTTTAATTCATATTAAAACTATGGTGTTTGGAATGATGTTTGTCTGTTGTCTGTAAAGTTCTCTACATCCCAAACATGTGGAGCGATTTTATTCACATTTGATATGTGAGCATTTTTTAGTCATATTTTCGGGGAAATTTTGCTTTTCATGTTGTTGATAACTCAAAATTTTGGGGTAGCTACATAAAATTACGATTTTCCATATTGAACTCCAATGAATTTGATCTTTTTATCTTTCTTGTTGATTAAAGGCAAAAAACCTCTTGTTCATCCATTGGCTTATACAAAAAAAGAAGATAAAATCAAATAAAAATCTCAAACACTCCAATGTCTGGTCAGAAAAGAACAAGAGTTGGTTAAGAGAGACCTAACAGGAAAGATAAAAACAGAGTTCCAACGCAAGATTTCATGGGGAAAAAAATGTAGATCCAGCTAAGTTTCTCGACGTTGTCACACCTGACTTTATATAGTGAGCCCCTGAAGGTGATTTTGATAAAATGTTCCATAAGTATACCGTTTAGAACCCAAATAAAATGAATTGGTCACTATCTCTCCAATAAATTACAGTTTGTGAGTTTTCAGTAAAAACTACAACAAAATCAGCCAAGGGGGCTATTAATAAGTGATTTCTTACAATTAGCTTTACTGATTTCATTCAAATTTGAGTTCCTATTATCTGTTTTTATTAAATATACAATATCTACAATATGGTATTTCTTATGGAAGACCAATTGGTGTTCAGAAAATGTCGTGCCAAACTTTGCTAAAAGTTGAGGTTATATGGGTCAGAATTAATAAAAAAAGTTTCTGTAAATATATATCCGTAAATGCTTTGTTTTCTATCTGTTAGCCATTTTGTGTTTTTTTGAAAAATAATTATAGCTTTTTATATTATTAAGATTTCAAGTTGAAATTTGGTATACACATTTTTCATGCTACTTATGCATTTTTACGAGTATATCAAGAATCAAAATTTTATCTGGTAAATTGTCGAAATGGTGAGTGTTTGAAATTTTTAATATTGAATATCTTTAAAACCTTTCAAATTTTTTAAAAATATAAATGGCCGCCATTTAAAATTTAATTCTTAGTATAATGATAAACTGTTGCATAAAAATGTGAATACCAAATTTTAACATAAATCTTAATAATTTCAAAGCTATAATATTTTTTTTTTAAATAAAATTAAAAAACACACAAAATGGGCGACAAATGGAAAACGAAGAGTTTCTGGACGTATTTTTAAATAAAGGAATTTTTTCTTATATTTATCCATATAACCAACACTTAAAGTTTGGCACAATATTTTCTGAAGACCCTGTATATAGAATAGTTCCATCTAATCAACCTTTTATAAATTACATAAAAAGATATTTAAATATAGCCTAAGTTTGTTTTGTTTTTGTAATTACTGTAACTCGTCCTAAGTGTGAATTATTATTGTAATTGAGTTTTTAATGACAAGATTCTATTTCATTGATAGCCATTATTCTTGAATCATAAGCAATTGTGTATATGGGTTTGGATCATTAATTTTCACATATCAAAATTTAACTAAATCTGTAAAGCCAAATTTGAGAAAACAGATTTTTATAACAGCTCTCTAAACAATAGTTTTGTTCTTTACCAATAATTCGAATAAGCCTGTTTTAGGAAAAGCTGACCAATATATTTCTACATTTTAGAAAATTCTTTATTGAAATCATTAAAGCTAATTTAAAAAAAAACACAATTTTGAATATTTTTTGACTGTTAATAAATAAATGAAAAACTTTGAGATATAACCAAAATATACCTTCACACTAATTTTGTTAAAATCAGTTCACTCATTTGGGCTGCAGAGAACTGCACAGTCTAACAAAACTGGTACCATGGTAAGATATTGTCCACAGTAAATTCTGTTCAGTTTTGTAAAATTATTTATTTATTAGAAAGTATGGTTGACCTGATTAGAGCATAGTGTATTAAGTTTTGTGACTTGGAAACATTGATGTTGGTGAATTTTGCACTTATTTATCAGTTTTTAAAGTCTGTATGTAAAACCGAGGACTCTTTAATTATTTCTTGCATGTGTCTGTTTATCTGTAAATTACAACCTATTTAGACAGTCAAGACAATATATATTTCAAACTTTGTATTTATATTCTTTGTAATGTCCCGTAATAAGGAAAAAAAAGGTAAAAAAAGACTTTGATGTGGTTAGGGAGCAAAACTTAAAGAGTAGAAACAGTTTGGGGGGGGGGAATATATGTGGAGTATCCAATAAAACTAGAAGTTTATTCTGATTATGAAAATGTTTGTTTATTTGACGAAGAAATTAATATGTTGGCGCTATCCAAATTTAAAGTGCCAAATATCATGCCCCCCTCCATCTTTAACACAGTGTGACTTATAAATCTCGAAAAAAAATATTTGGATATGAAATTAAAGTCTAGTGTGAAATCATATATTGTAGTTTATTATATGACGAATACAACTTTATTTAACCACACAATAAGAAATGGGTAGCGGATAAGTTTAACAACAGTTTTTATGGGATGTGAGACAAACAATTCAATAGTAATTAAAAGATGAATTGCATTTTCATTGATTTCTCTTTATTTGGGTCCGTAGGTAAACCCAAAAACCCTTATAAATTCGCAACCAATTTGGAAAAAAGTTTTTGGAAATATTATGTGTGGGTATCAAATACAACTAAAGTTATTCTGATTACAAATATGTATGTTCATCTGATGAAGAAATTAAGATGTTGGTGCTAGGCCACTTAAAAGACATCAATTTTACAAAAGTAATTGTAACTATATGCATACAGACCCTAAGTCTTGTGGTTTTAGCACATGCTTAAGTTTTTTATTATTTTCTCACATTATACATATAATATAGTATATACAAGGAAAGTTATGTGATGGGTCAAAAAATCAATGTTGAGTTTTTCCCCCTAAGTAAAAAAAGAGGGGGTTTTGGAATGGAAGCATATTTTAGCCATATCAAGGATGTTTATTTCATTTTTATAATAACTCTAAATTTGGGAGAGCTGTCATAAGAAATACATATAGAATTTTCTCAATATTGATTCTAACAATTTTTTTTATGGGTAGCCTTTAAGCCATTTTTATTTTTACTTTATTGAAAAATGTTTAAAGTGACAGAGATAATTTCTCATATAACTATATGGGCCTAATATTGTATTTTGTAACTGCAATTAAAAATTTTTAAATTGCTAGTTAAAACAATTTTCAGTTCCAATAACCTTATCTAGGACCTAAATGAACCTATAATAGATACAGTTTATCATTTTAATGAACCTATAATAGTATAATCATTTACTGCAACTGCTGATCTGTGGTTTTTAATGGAATAGTCGAGAGGTA
Organism: Aphrophora alni; assembly: GCA_963513935.1. Classification (NCBI taxonomy): domain Eukaryota; kingdom Metazoa; phylum Arthropoda; class Insecta; order Hemiptera; family Aphrophoridae; genus Aphrophora; species Aphrophora alni. The sequence goes on from OY740765.1 coordinate 146,540,660, forward strand.
GACGAATAAGCAGATACACAAATAAAGGATGGAAAAGTATTCTATAAAGTGTCACACAACCAAATAAAAACTAATCATCACCAAAAATGTCATTTCGATAATTGGTAATCAAAATGTGAAAACAAGCCATGGACACTGTCTGTTAAAAATATTTATATATTTAAAATAGACCCTAAACTTGGTTTGTATGTGCCATAATCATGTCCTGAACGTTAAGTCTTATTTGATGAAAATCAAGTTTTTATAACGGTGGCCAAGGTTCATTTTTGCGTTTTACAAATTACTCTTGAGCTTGAATATTTTTTTATAACTTTGGGTCATTAACTTTCATATTTTACTAAACTTTGAAAGAAATCAGTAGAACCGTTTTTTAGAAATAAAGGATGTTAAATGGATGATATATTTTTCCTGATAAGCTGCGAACCAACATCTTTGGATAAATGGCGATTAATACATTTTGTAAGATTTTAGAATTAATTCAGTTTAGGCTGTAGAGGATTGGACATACGTCACACAGATATCTTTTTTTGACTTCGGAGACCTCAAAAAGGATATTTCTACAAAAACTCTACATCGATTTTTGACCCTAAACATATGTAAGAAACTAAAGACAGCAAACACTTTTTTTTTTATCAATCTTGGCAGTATGACAACTGCATATTAATACTTAACCTACCTTCAACTGTCGAGGGAATTCTTCTCTTAACTCCTTTCTTCTTGTTTTCTTTCTCCTTATTATTTTCCCTTTTTGATTCGTTTTCTGTCATGATGTCAGGCATAGTCGGTGTGAACCCTAAATAGAAATTTAAAATCATTGTTTATACATAAATTTGAATAATTATAACTAAAACAATAGGATAATTCAGATGGTGGCATATGCAGACACTGTAGTATTTTTTAATGCTTCATTTTCATAATACATAAAATGACATGTGCAAAGGTATACTGATCGAGTAAAATATCTATTTATTTTTTCCCTTTAAACAGTGAACAATTTTTAACATTGTATAAAAAACTTCCAATGGTTATTATAATTCTAACAAATTTGCAACAATTTAAAAACAAAACAAAAACAAATGAACAATTTTAAACATTAATAAAATTATAAACAATCAATAAAATCAATGATATCAATTACATTAGCAGAACAACAATATGAAAACACTTTACAAATTTAAAAGTTAAAGGTATAAATGAAGTAAGAGCATCTCACTACTGCACTGCTCCAAGAAATCATGGTGACCATATACTCCATGTGGCTGCGGAACTTCTCCACCAAATAAAAGAATCCTGATACCAAGAGTTATCAAAAATCCTGTTAATTAAAGATCTTCTGGTCTTGAATATTTTTAAGGTGTATTCGGAGTTTGCTAATACAAAAATCCGGCTTGCAAATTTTTAGACTTGACAAATCTGTTTTGCCTAAGCCGTAGGTCACTTCCAACACTCGTGTTATAATTATATCTGTATTTAACATTGGGGTACGTTTATATTTAATATAACAAATTGTTTCAAAGATATACACACAGGGAAGTATGAGTATACTCAACTCCTTGAATACAAAGATTCCATTTTTTTTTAATTCTGACAAGTCTTATAACATGTTTTTGTATTTTTAATAATTTTTGCGTGTTTTGAACTGAAGAGTTCCCCCACAATAAAACTCCACAGTTCAAATGTGGCTTAATGAACCCATATAATAAGTTGTCTTTAAAATGCTGAGGCTTCAATAAGATTTTAGGTTTCGTACTATAAAAATTCCTGAACGTAATTTGTTATAAATGCTGTTAATCTGGTTAACCCAAGTTAATTTATTGTCAGTAAGTAGACCTAATAACTTTGCTGATTGGGCCTCTTCAATATGACTGTCATTTAACATGAGGTATGGCCCAGAAATGTTATTTATTTTTTTAGTCTAAAATACCCAAACAAGTTTTTTTTTACAATTAATGGATAAATTATTTTCACCAAAATACTGACTTATAAAAATATTAATATCACATTTTCTTATCCCATTAAAAATTCATATTATCCATTAAACTGTAGTAAATATTCCGCCGTCAGTTGCACCTTTAAAAATAACATGATTGGTAGCAGTGTATCGAAATTAATATGTGTTTACTGTGAACAAATAATATTAGATTTGTAAACTTTATTATGTAAAAATTGACATAATAGTCAAAAAATGTGTGACTGGGAAAAATTACATTTTACACAAACTTTAAAGCTTTATTAAATTAAGGTTTATTTTAAACCAAATTATTTGTACAAAAAAATAATAAATAAACAAAAATAATTGAAAAATCCTACAAAAAAAAAAAAAAATTAAATATTTAAAAATGGAACAACATTAAAGGGTTTCATTAATTAATAATTATTTTTAATGTGTATTAATTTGATAATTTTGAATTAATTTTTGAAGAGATCACAGTAATAACCCGGGAGAGGTCGCATGGTGAGAAAAAAATCTAACTTTCACAGTTGTTATATTGGAAACTTTTTTATTACTAAATTTAGGGTTTTGATACTCAAGCTATGCCTCAGCTGACTCCTTACATCGGTCTTCCATGTATAGCCGTAACTCATTTCTGTTTGGGGTGGTGGAGGGGAGCCACGTCATCAGCACATGTCTGTCCAGTGGGAACTTTTCTCCATGTGTGACCACTTACGATTCCTTTGCTGAGAAGTTTTATCTCTACACATGACCAAATTTGTAGTTGAATTGTTTTGTGTATTTTTTATGTGTATTACTTATGATTTAATTTAATTAGTTTTATATTAGTTATTGTGTTAAATAGTGTGTAAATAAGTTGTATTTTTGTTTTGAATCGAACATTTAGAACCAGTTATGGACAAAGCGCCAGATAATGATTTATTAGTAAGTTGCCTTGAGGAGGATATTCCAACAAGTGAGAACTATCCATTAGTGTTGTATTCGGAGAATGAAAGTGATGCTCTGTTGCAACATTCTTTGTTAACATAAGAAATTAGTACTTGATAACTTCTATATTAAGTCTTGTAAAGTATGGCTCCATGCTTTACAAGACTTAATATAGACCTAACATAATGGTCCAAACCGGAAATTTGTCAGTAGTTGTAGTAACAACTGATACAGAATATTTAACATCTATAACATATATTTCTTCTAGTTAGGTTATAGGTAAATGTTTCCTTTAAGGTGGTGCCTTATTTTCCAGATTTTTATCGTCTACTATATACAACTTCTTAAAAATAAATAATGTTTTCCTTGAAACTATTTTTCACTGAAAAATCAAAATCTAAAAACTATCAAATCCGACGTATTTATAGGTTAGACATAATGGCAAATGTTCACATTTACGTCTCATATGTTACTAAAGATATATCAATCTCCATATTAATATTCTAATTTCAAATTATTACCTTCAATAAACTTACGAAAGGTTTGGCCCGGTGTTTATATATATATAACCTGTCATGATATATAATTATATCGCAAAGTAAGCAAGTTATTAACTTCAATAAACATACGAAAGGCAACCTGGACAAACCTATTGTGATACGAAATACCGATCTATCGTAGTCACATTGTGTAAAGCACATGCCTCAAACCATTCACTATTAACATTGCCATTATGTTTTTCCCTATAAATACATTAGATTTGGTAGATTTTGGATTGTGATTTTTCAGTGAAAAATAGTAATCTGCGCAAGGAAAACATTATTTATTCTTAAGAAGTAAGGTATGTAGGCCTAGTAGACGATAAAAAAAAAGAATTCCAGAAAATAAGGCAGCACCTTTAAGTAAACTATTACCAGGTTATATTTTTAATTCATATTAAAACTATGGTGTTTGGAATGATGTTTGTCTGTTGTCTGTAAAGTTCTCTACATCCCAAACATGTGGAGCGATTTTATTCACATTTGATATGTGAGCATTTTTTAGTCATATTTTCGGGGAAATTTTGCTTTTCATGTTGTTGATAACTCAAAATTTTGGGGTAGCTACATAAAATTACGATTTTCCATATTGAACTCCAATGAATTTGATCTTTTTATCTTTCTTGTTGATTAAAGGCAAAAAACCTCTTGTTCATCCATTGGCTTATACAAAAAAAGAAGATAAAATCAAATAAAAATCTCAAACACTCCAATGTCTGGTCAGAAAAGAACAAGAGTTGGTTAAGAGAGACCTAACAGGAAAGATAAAAACAGAGTTCCAACGCAAGATTTCATGGGGAAAAAAATGTAGATCCAGCTAAGTTTCTCGACGTTGTCACACCTGACTTTATATAGTGAGCCCCTGAAGGTGATTTTGATAAAATGTTCCATAAGTATACCGTTTAGAACCCAAATAAAATGAATTGGTCACTATCTCTCCAATAAATTACAGTTTGTGAGTTTTCAGTAAAAACTACAACAAAATCAGCCAAGGGGGCTATTAATAAGTGATTTCTTACAATTAGCTTTACTGATTTCATTCAAATTTGAGTTCCTATTATCTGTTTTTATTAAATATACAATATCTACAATATGGTATTTCTTATGGAAGACCAATTGGTGTTCAGAAAATGTCGTGCCAAACTTTGCTAAAAGTTGAGGTTATATGGGTCAGAATTAATAAAAAAAGTTTCTGTAAATATATATCCGTAAATGCTTTGTTTTCTATCTGTTAGCCATTTTGTGTTTTTTTGAAAAATAATTATAGCTTTTTATATTATTAAGATTTCAAGTTGAAATTTGGTATACACATTTTTCATGCTACTTATGCATTTTTACGAGTATATCAAGAATCAAAATTTTATCTGGTAAATTGTCGAAATGGTGAGTGTTTGAAATTTTTAATATTGAATATCTTTAAAACCTTTCAAATTTTTTAAAAATATAAATGGCCGCCATTTAAAATTTAATTCTTAGTATAATGATAAACTGTTGCATAAAAATGTGAATACCAAATTTTAACATAAATCTTAATAATTTCAAAGCTATAATATTTTTTTTTTAAATAAAATTAAAAAACACACAAAATGGGCGACAAATGGAAAACGAAGAGTTTCTGGACGTATTTTTAAATAAAGGAATTTTTTCTTATATTTATCCATATAACCAACACTTAAAGTTTGGCACAATATTTTCTGAAGACCCTGTATATAGAATAGTTCCATCTAATCAACCTTTTATAAATTACATAAAAAGATATTTAAATATAGCCTAAGTTTGTTTTGTTTTTGTAATTACTGTAACTCGTCCTAAGTGTGAATTATTATTGTAATTGAGTTTTTAATGACAAGATTCTATTTCATTGATAGCCATTATTCTTGAATCATAAGCAATTGTGTATATGGGTTTGGATCATTAATTTTCACATATCAAAATTTAACTAAATCTGTAAAGCCAAATTTGAGAAAACAGATTTTTATAACAGCTCTCTAAACAATAGTTTTGTTCTTTACCAATAATTCGAATAAGCCTGTTTTAGGAAAAGCTGACCAATATATTTCTACATTTTAGAAAATTCTTTATTGAAATCATTAAAGCTAATTTAAAAAAAAACACAATTTTGAATATTTTTTGACTGTTAATAAATAAATGAAAAACTTTGAGATATAACCAAAATATACCTTCACACTAATTTTGTTAAAATCAGTTCACTCATTTGGGCTGCAGAGAACTGCACAGTCTAACAAAACTGGTACCATGGTAAGATATTGTCCACAGTAAATTCTGTTCAGTTTTGTAAAATTATTTATTTATTAGAAAGTATGGTTGACCTGATTAGAGCATAGTGTATTAAGTTTTGTGACTTGGAAACATTGATGTTGGTGAATTTTGCACTTATTTATCAGTTTTTAAAGTCTGTATGTAAAACCGAGGACTCTTTAATTATTTCTTGCATGTGTCTGTTTATCTGTAAATTACAACCTATTTAGACAGTCAAGACAATATATATTTCAAACTTTGTATTTATATTCTTTGTAATGTCCCGTAATAAGGAAAAAAAAAGGTAAAAAAAGACTTTGATGTGGTTAGGGAGCAAAACTTAAAGAGTAGAAACAGTTTGGGGGGGGGAATATATGTGGAGTATCCAATAAAACTAGAAGTTTATTCTGATTATGAAAATGTTTGTTTATTTGACGAAGAAATTAATATGTTGGCGCTATCCAAATTTAAAGTGCCAAATATCATGCCCCCCTCCATCTTTAACACAGTGTGACTTATAAATCTCGAAAAAAAATATTTGGATATGAAATTAAAGTCTAGTGTGAAATCATATATTGTAGTTTATTATATGACGAATACAACTTTATTTAACCACACAATAAGAAATGGGTAGCGGATAAGTTTAACAACAGTTTTTATGGGATGTGAGACAAACAATTCAATAGTAATTAAAAGATGAATTGCATTTTCATTGATTTCTCTTTATTTGGGTCCGTAGGTAAACCCAAAAACCCTTATAAAATTCGCAACCAATTTGGAAAAAAGTTTTTGGAAATATTATGTGTGGGTATCAAATACAACTAAAGTTATTCTGATTACAAATATGTATGTTCATCTGATGAAGAAATTAAGATGTTGGTGCTAGGCCACTTAAAAGACATCTATTTTACAAAAGTAATTGTAACTATATGCATACAGACCCTAAGTCTTGTGGTTTTAGCACATGCTTAAGTCTTTTATTATTTTCTCACATTATACATATAATATAGTATATACAAGGAAAGTTATGTGATGGGTCAAAAAATCAATGTTGAGTTTTTCCCCCTAAGTAAAAAAAGAGGGGGTTTTGGAATGGAAGCATATTTTAGCCATATCAAGGATGTTTGTTTCATTTTTATAATAACTCTAAATTTGGGAGAGCTGTCATAAGAAATACATATAGAATTTTCTCAATATTGATTCTAACAATTTTTTTTATGGGTAGCCTTTAAGCCATTTTTATTTTTACTTTATTGAAAAATGTTTAAAGTGACAGAGATAATTTCTCATATAACTATATGGGCCTAATATTGTATTTTGTAACTGCAATTAAAAATTTTTAAATTGCTAGTTAAAACAATTTTCAGTTCCAATAACCTTATCTAGGACCTAAATGAACCTATAATAGATACAGTTTATCATTTTAATGAACCTATAATAGTATAATCATTTACTGCAACTGCTGATCTGTGGTTTTTAATGGAATAGTCGAGAGGTAGACGAATAAGCAGATACACAAATAAAGGATGGAAAAGTATTCTATAAAGTGTCACACAACCAAATAAAAACTAATCATCACCAAAAATGTCATTTCGATAATTGGTAATCAAAATGTGAAAACAAGCCATGGACACTGTCTGTTAAAAATATTTATATATTTAAAATAGACCCTAAACTTGGTTTGTATGTGCCATAATCATGTCCTGAACGTTAAGTCTTATTTGATGAAAATCAAGTTTTTATAACGGTGGCCAAGGTTCATTTTTGCGTTTTACAAATTACTCTTGAGCTTGAATATTTTTTTATAACTTTGGGTCATTAACTTTCATATTTTACTAAACTTTGAAAGAAATCAGTAGAACCGTTTTTTAGAAATAAAGGATGTTAAATGGATGATATATTTTTCCTGATAAGCTGCGAACCAACATCTTTGGATAAATGGCGATTAATACATTTTGTAAGATTTTAGAATTAATTCAGTTTAGGCTGTAGAGGATTGGACATACGTCACACAGATATCTTTTTTTGACTTCGGAGACCTCAAAAAGGATATTTCTACAAAAACTCTACATCGATTTTTGACCCTAAACATATGTAAGAAACTAAAGACAGCAAACACTTTTTTTTTTATCAATCTTGGCAGTATGACAACTGCATATTAATACTTAACCTACCTTCAACTGTCGAGGGAATTCTTCTCTTAACTCCTTTCTTCTTGTTTTCTTTCTCCTTATTATTTTCCCTTTTTGATTCGTTTTCTGTCATGATGTCAGGCATAGTCGGTGTGAACCCTAAATAGAAATTTAAAATCATTGTTTATACATAAATTTGAATAATTATAACTAAAACAATAGGATAATTCAGATGGTGGCATATGCAGACACTGTAGTATTTTTTAATGCTTCATTTTCATAATACATAAAATGACATGTGCAAAGGTATACTGATCGAGTAAAATATCTATTTATTTTTTCCCTTTAAACAGTGAACAATTTTTAACATTGTATAAAAAACTTCCAATGGTTATTATAATTCTAACAAATTTGCAACAATTTAAAAACAAAACAAAAACAAATGAACAATTTAAACATTAATAAAATTATAAACAATCAATAAAATCAATGATATCAATTACATTAGCAGAACAACAATATGAAAACACTTTACAAATTTAAAAGTTAAAGGTATAAATGAAGTAAGAGCATCTCACTACTGCACTGCTCCAAGAAATCATGGTGACCATATACTCCATGTGGCTGCGGAACTTCTCCACCAAATAAAAGAATCCTGATACCAAGAGTTATCAAAAATCCTGTTAATTAAAGATCTTCTGGTCTTGAATATTTTTAAGGTGTATTCGGAGTTTGCTAATACAAAAATCCGGCTTGCAAATTTTTAGACTTGACAAATCTGTTTTGCCTAAGCCGTAGGTCACTTCCAACACTTGTGTTATAATTATATCTGTATTTAACATTGGGGTACGTTTATATTTAATATAACAAATTGTTTCAAAGATATACACACAGGGAAGTATGAGTATACTCAACTCCTTGAATACAAAGATTCCATTTTTTTTAAATTCTGACAAGTCTTATAACATGTTTTTGTATTTTTAATAATTTTTGCGTGTTTTGAACTGAAGAGTTCCCCCACAATAAAACTCCACAGTTCAAATGTGGCTTAATGAACCCATATAATAAGTTGTCTTTAAAATGCTGAGGCTTCAATAAGATTTTAGGTTTCGTACTATAAAAATTCCTGAACGTAATTTGTTATAAATGCTGTTAATCTGGTTAACCCAAGTTAATTTATTGTCAGTAAGTAGACCTAATAACTTTGCTGATTGGGCCTCTTCAATATGACTGTCATTTAACATGAGGTATGGCCCAGAAATGTTATTTTTTTTTTAGTCTAAAATACCCAAACAAGTTTTTTTTACAATTAATGGATAAATTATTTTCACCAAAATACTGACTTATAAAAATATTAAAGGCCACAAGAGATTTTATTTATAACTTTTTTATGGTATCTACATGAAAAAACGAGGCTTGCGTCTCTACAAACTGTACTATTTTTTCAACACTTGTTTGAGCTGACAAATCATTAACGTAGAAAGAGTTTTACATATGGAATAATTACAGAAATTAATTAAACAACAAATTAAATATTTTATATGTAGGACAAGTTAAGTTATTTGTTATAAGATATAATAAAATTATGAAAACTTACAATAGTTAATAAATACTTATTAAATAAAACGCTGACAACATGATGTCATACTTTACACAGGATAACTACTGTGGTTGTGACTGTGGATAATAATCCATTAAGAATTCACTGATAATTGAGACTTCACATAATAAAAATGACAGCTGGTAAAATTGAGTTGAATTACTATTAGTTCCATTATTTTGGTTAAATTATAAAAATAATAATCAGATGAATGTAAAAAAGGTTGAAAACATTACTTTTAAACATCATAGATTTTTTTTTTAATGATTTCTTTAAAAATTGTCTTTTTCAGTAATAGCTATTTTTAAAATTAACTTTCAATGCAGTGAAGATAAGAAAGCATTCTACAGCATTTCTCTGCTGTGTTAAAGATGCTTAGAGCAAGAGTTTAGGTCCCAGTTAACCCCATAACATTTTATTTAGTTATGGAGGTTTCTCCATCCTTATTAATCCTATAGTAATAAAGTCTAAATGAAATATACAAAAATGGTGCAAAGTTAATGAAATAAGACATTTTTTCCCCCTATTTTGTACACCGTTATAAAACCTTAAAGTAAGTACGACAATAAATGGTAAACAACCATTACATTAACTTTCTCATTGAGACATATAATTATAATCCTACTTGAATATAAGTAGCCTAATAATTATCCTCATTCCCTGTAAATATTGGTTCAAAAGTTAACAGGCAAAAAATGAAAATAAAAAAAACCTTTAAAAGGATGAATATTGTCAAATTGGCTCAAAGGATATCGATGTTTATAACTAGAACAAGGTTTCCAAACAGCATGTAAAAAAAATGTAGAGGTTCACAGTAATTTGGGGAAAATCTAAATGAAAGCAACAGTTTACTCCTCCGTAAATTAAAATCCCATTAGTAAACCATTTACATTAATTGCTATTATTTCTGGTAGTAGGCTATTTACATTAATTTTAACTCCATAGGCAAATCATGTCTAAACAACTCCATAAAAGATAATATCACATTTTCTTATCCTATTAAAAATTCATATTATCCATTAAACTGTAGTAAATATTCCGCCGTCAGTTGCACCTTTAAAAATAACATGATTGGTAGCGGTGTATCGAAATTAATATGTGTTTACTGTGAACAAATAATCTTAGATTTGTAAACTTTATTATGTAAAAATTGACATAATAGTCAAAAAATGTGTGACTGGGAAAAATTATATTTTACACAAACTTTAAAGCTATATTAAATTAAGGTTTATTTTAAACCAAATTATTTGTACAAAAAAATAATAAATAAACAAAAATAATTGAAAAATCCTACAAAAAAAAAAATTAAATATTTAAAAATGGAACAACATTAAAGGGTTTCATTAATTAATAATAATTATTAATGTGTATTAATTTGATAATTTTGAATTAATTTTTGAAGAGATCACAGTAATAACCCGGGAGAGGTCGCATGGTGAGAAAAAAATCTAACTTTCACAGTTGTTATATTGGAAACTTTTTTATTACTAAATTTAGGGTCTTGATACTCAAGCTATGCCTCAGCTGACTCCTTACATCGGTCTTCCATGTATAGCCGTAACTCATTTCTGTTTGGGGTGGTGGAGGGGAGCCACGTCATCAGCACATGTCTGTCCAGTGGGAACTTTTCTCCATGTGTGACCACTTACGATTCCTTTGCTGAGAAGTTTTATCTCTACACATGACCAAATTTGTAGTTGAATTGTTTTGTGTATTTTTTATGTGTATTACTTATGATTTAATTTAATTAGTTTTATATTAGTTATTGTGTTAAATAGTGTGTAAATAAGTTGTATTTTTGTTTTGAATCGAACATTTAGAACCAGTTATGGACAAAGCGCCAGATAATGATTTATTAGTAAGTTGCCTTGAGGAGGATATTCCAACAAGTGAGAACTATCCATTAGTGTTGTATTCGGAGAATGAAAGTGATGCTCTGTTGCAACATTCTTTGTTAACATAAGAAATTAGTACTTGATAACTTCTATATTAAGTCTTGTAAAGTATGGCTCCATGCTTTACAAGACTTAATATAGACCTAACATAATGGTCCAAACCGGAAATTTGTCAGTAGTTGTAGTAACAACTGATACAGAATATTTAACATCTATAACATATATTTCTTCTAGTTAGGTTATAGGTAAATGTTTCCTTTAAGGTGGTGCCTTATTTTCCAGATTTTTATCGTCTACTATATACAACTTCTTAAAAATAAATAATGTTTTCCTTGAAACTATTTTTCACTGAAAAATCAAAATCTAAAAACTATCAAATCCGACGTATTTATAGGTTAGACATAATGGCAAATGTTCACATTTACGTCTCATATGTTACTAAAGATATATCAATCTCCATATTAATATTCTAATTTCAAATTATTACCTTCAATAAACTTACGAAAGGTTTGGCCCGGTGTTTATATATATATAACCTGTCATGATATATAATTATATCGCAAAGTAAGCAAGTTATTAACTTCAATAAACATACGAAAGGCAACCTGGACAAACCTATTGTGATACGAAATACCGATCTATCGTAGTCACATTGTGTAAAGCACATGCCTCAAACCATTCACTATTAACATTGCCATTATGTTTTTCCCTATAAATACATTAGATTTGGTAGATTTTGGATTGTGATTTTTCAGTGAAAAATAGTAATCTGCGCAAGGAAAACATTATTTATTCTTAAGAAGTAAGGTATGTAGGCCTAGTAGACGATAAAAAAAAAGAATTCCAGAAAATAAGGCAGCACCTTTAAGTAAACTATTACCAGGTTATATTTTTAATTCATATTAAAACTATGGTGTTTGGAATGATGTTTGTCTGTTGTCTGTAAAGTTCTCTACATCCCAAACATGTGGAGCGATTTTATTCACATTTGATATGTGAGCATTTTTTAGTCATATTTTCGGGGAAATTTTGCTTTTCATGTTGTTGATAACTCAAAATTTTGGGGTAGCTACATAAAATTACGATTTTCCATATTGAACTCCAATGAATTTGATCTTTTTATCTTTCTTGTTGATTAAAGGCAAAAAACCTCTTGTTCATCCATTGGCTTATACAAAAAAAGAAGATAAAATCAAATAAAAATCTCAAACACTCCAATGTCTGGTCAGAAAAGAACAAGAGTTGGTTAAGAGAGACCTAACAGGAAAGATAAAAACAGAGTTCCAACGCAAGATTTCATGGGGAAAAAAATGTAGATCCAGCTAAGTTTCTCGACGTTGTCACACCTGACTTTATATAGTGAGCCCCTGAAGGTGATTTTGATAAAATGTTCCATAAGTATACCGTTTAGAACCCAAATAAAATGAATTGGTCACTATCTCTCCAATAAATTACAGTTTGTGAGTTTTCAGTAAAAACTACAACAAAATCAGCCAAGGGGGCTATTAATAAGTGATTTCTTACAATTAGCTTTACTGATTTCATTCAAATTTGAGTTCCTATTATCTGTTTTTATTAAATATACAATATCTACAATATGGTATTTCTTATGGAAGACCAATTGGTGTTCAGAAAATGTCGTGCCAAACTTTGCTAAAAGTTGAGGTTATATGGGTCAGAATTAATAAAAAAAGTTTCTGTAAATATATATCCGTAAATGCTTTGTTTTCTATCTGTTAGCCATTTTGTGTTTTTTTGAAAAATAATTATAGCTTTTTATATTATTAAGATTTCAAGTTGAAATTTGGTATACACATTTTTCATGCTACTTATGCATTTTTACGAGTATATCAAGAATCAAAATTTTATCTGGTAAATTGTCGAAATGGTGAGTGTTTGAAATTTTTAATATTGAATATCTTTAAAACCTTTCAAATTTTTTAAAAATATAAATGGCCGCCATTTAAAATTTAATTCTTAGTATAATGATAAACTGTTGCATAAAAATGTGAATACCAAATTTTAACATAAATCTTAATAATTTCAAAGCTATAATATTTTTTTTTTAAATAAAATTAAAAAACACACAAAATGGGCGACAAATGGAAAACGAAGAGTTTCTGGACGTATTTTTAAATAAAGGAATTTTTTCTTATATTTATCCATATAACCAACACTTAAAGTTTGGCACAATATTTTCTGAAGACCCTGTATATAGAATAGTTCCATCTAATCAACCTTTTATAAATTACATAAAAAGATATTTAAATATAGCCTAAGTTTGTTTTGTTTTTGTAATTACTGTAACTCGTCCTAAGTGTGAATTATTATTGTAATTGAGTTTTTAATGACAAGATTCTATTTCATTGATAGCCATTATTCTTGAATCATAAGCAATTGTGTATATGGGTTTGGATCATTAATTTTCACATATCAAAATTTAACTAAATCTGTAAAGCCAAATTTGAGAAAACAGATTTTTATAACAGCTCTCTAAACAATAGTTTTGTTCTTTACCAATAATTCGAATAAGCCTGTTTTAGGAAAAGCTGACCAATATATTTTAGAATTAGATCCTTTGTCTCTACATTTTAGAAAATTCTTTATTGAAATCATTAAAGCTAATTTAAAAAAAAAAACACACAATTTTTAATATTTTTTGACTGTTAATAAATAAATGAAAAACTTTGAGATATAACCAAAATATACCTTCACACTAATTTTGTTAAAATCAGTTCACTCATTTGGGCTGCAGAGAACTGCACAGTCTAACAAAACTGGTACCATGGTAAGATATTGTCCACAGTAAATTCTGTTCAGTTTTGTAAAATTATTTATTTATTAGATAGTAAGGTTGACCTGATTAGAGCATAGTGTATTAAGTTTTGTGACTTGGAAACATTGATGTTGGTGAATTTTGCACTTATTTATCAGTTTTTAAAGTCTGTATGTAAAACCGAGGACTCTTTAATTATTTCTTGCATGTGTCTGTTTATCTGTAAATTACAACCTATTTAGACAGTCAAGACAATATATATTTCAAACTTTGTATTTATATTCTTTGTAATGTCCCGTAATAAGGAAAAAAAAGGTAAAAAAAGACTTTGATGTGGTTAGGGAGAAAACTTAAAGAGTAGAAACAGTTTGGGGGGGGAATATATGTGGAGTATCCAATAAAACTAGAAGTTTATTCTGATTATGAAAATGTTTGTTTATTTGACGAAGAAATTAATATGTTGGCGCTATCCAAATTTAAAGTGCCAAATATCATGCCCCCCTCCATCTTTAACACAGTGTGACTTATAAATCTCGAAAAAAAATATTTGGATATGAAATTAACCCTTTGAAGAGTATGAGTTTAACCGGCAAAAGAGTAGCGACGTACCGGTACGTCATTTTTAGTTCGGCTGAAAGGAGTAACGACGTACCGGTACGTTTTTGATGCAACATGAATCAGCTGTTGTTTTTTAAATTATGAACAACAACAAGGGTTATAATATCGTTGGTTCGTGTTCTTGGGTGTGTGGAGGGGGGTATCAAGTCATCACAGCTGATTCAGTAATGTGGTGGGGCACTCTAATCGATTGCGTAATCGCGATGATTTCTGTCACTGTCACAGCTGTTGTAGACTGCAAGCGCTCGGTGCCGTGGGCAGTAACCACGCCAGTTCTTACTTGTGATAGGTTGAAACCGAATGTAGTGATTGATTACTGCAAAGTCATGGGTCCAGTTGACCGTTCAGATATGATGATATCGTTCAATGACTCCACCTGAAAAACAACTAAGTGGTACCGAAAACTATTTTTCCATTTTTTGGACATCACGCGATATTGAACGCCTTCTTGATGTTTGGATTGATGAATGTATCAACAAAGAAGGTCCCTTTTTTCGATATCAGGATAAATCTTATCAGACAGATTTTTGAAACCCATTATACTCCAAAAGAAAACAGACCCGTACCAAGAGCAATTGCAACAAGCATCCTTTACGTTTGACAGGCCGCCACTTTCCACGTCCAATGCCAAATCGTGAGGGACAGAATCGAAGAGTTCAAAAACGGTGCTACGTTTGTTCAAGCACCAAAACTCAAGAAAAAAAACGAAAAGATACACAGTACGAGTGTCCAGACTGTAATGTTGCCCTCTGTGTTCATCCATGTTTTGGAATATTTCATAAAATGAAAATTTTTTAAAATGTTGTTTTTGATTTTTACACTTTTTCAGACCAAAAATAACTCGCTATGTATTAAAGGTATTGATTTGTAACTAAATATATCTGTTTTTATCAAAATTTGATTTTTTTTTTTTTTACTCCTGAGTGTAATTTTTATGTATAAGGCCCTACTCCTGTGAGTAGTGCTGCTGGTGACGTACCGGTACGTCATTACTCCTGAAAGGGTTAAAGTCTAGTGTGAAATCATATATTATAGTTTATTATATGACGAATACAACTTTATTTAACCACACAATAAGAAATGGGTAGCGGATAAGTTTAACAACAGTTTTTATGGGATGTGAGACAAACAATTCAATAGTAATTAAAAGATGAATTGCATTTTCATTGATTTCTTTTTATTTGGGTCCGTAGGTAAACCCAAAAACCCTTATAAAATTCGCAACCAATTTGGAAAAAAGTTTTTGGAAATATTATGTGTGGGTATCAAATACAACTAAAGTTATTCTGATTACAAATATGTATGTTCATCTGATGAAGAAATTAAGATGTTGGTGCTAGGCCACTTAAAAGACATCAATTTTACAAAAGTAATTGTAACTATATGCATACAGACCCTAAGTCTTGTGGTTTTAGCACATGCATAAGTCTTT
The DNA here is from genome assembly GCA_963513935.1 of Aphrophora alni. Classification (NCBI taxonomy): domain Eukaryota; kingdom Metazoa; phylum Arthropoda; class Insecta; order Hemiptera; family Aphrophoridae; genus Aphrophora; species Aphrophora alni. Next base: position 146,556,792 of record OY740765.1, read on the forward strand.
TATTATTTTCTCACATTATACATATAATATAGTATATACAAGGAAAGTTATGTGATAGGTCAAAAAATCAATGTTGAGTTTTTCCCCCTAAGTAAAAAAAGAGGGGGTTTTGGAATGGAAGCATATTTTAGCCATATCAAGGATGTTTGTTTCATTTTTATAATAACTCTAAATTTGGGAGAGCTGTCATAAGAAATACATATAGAATTTTCTCAATATTGATTCTAACAATTTTTTTTATGGGTAGCCTTTAAGCCATTTTTATTTTTACTTTATTGAAAAATGTTTAAAGTGACAGAGATAATTTCTCATATAACTATATGGGCCTAATATTGTATTTTGTAACTGCAATTAAAAATTTTTAAATTGCTAGTTAAAACAATTTTCAGTTCCAATAACCTTATCTAGGACCTAAATGAACCTATAATAGATACAGTTTATCATTTTAATGAACCTATAATAGTATAATCATTTACTGCAACTGCTGATCTGTGGTTTTTAATGGAATAGTCGAGAGGTAGACGAATAAGCAGATACACAAATAAAGGATGGAAAAGTATTCTATAAAGTGTCACACAACCAAATAAAAACTAATCATCACCAAAAATGTCATTTCGATAATTGGTAATCAAAATGTGAAAACAAGCCATGGACACTGTCTGTTAAAAATATTTATATATTTAAAATAGACCCTAAACTTGGTTTGTATGTGCCATAATCATGTCCTGAACGTTAAGTCTTATTTGATGAAAATCAAGTTTTTATAACGGTGGCCAAGGTTCATTTTTGCGTTTTACAAATTACTCTTGAGCTTGAATATTTTTTTATAACTTTGGGTCATTAACTTTCATATTTTACTAAACTTTGAAAGAAATCAGTAGAACCGTTTTTTAGAAATAAAGGATGTTAAATGGATGATATATTTTTCCTGATAAGCTGCGAACCAACATCTTTGGATAAATGGCGATTAATACATTTTGTAAGATTTTAGAATTAATTCAGTTTAGGCTGTAGAGGATTGGACATACGTCACACAGATATCTTTTTTTGACTTCGGAGACCTCAAAAAGGATATTTCTACAAAAACTCTACATCGATTTTTGACCCTAAACATATGTAAGAAACTAAAGACAGCAAACACTTTTTTTTTTATCAATCTTGGCAGTATGACAACTGCATATTAATACTTAACCTACCTTCAACTGTCGAGGGAATTCTTCTCTTAACTCCTTTCTTCTTGTTTTCTTTCTCCTTATTATTTTCCCTTTTTGATTCGTTTTCTGTCATGATGTCAGGCATAGTCGGTGTGAACCCTAAATAGAAATTTAAAATCATTGTTTATACATAAATTTGAATAATTATAACTAAAACAATAGGATAATTCAGATGGTGGCATATGCAGACACTGTAGTATTTTTTAATGCTTCATTTTCATAATACATAAAATGACATGTGCAAAGGTATACTGATCGAGTAAAATATCTATTTATTTTTTCCCTTTAAACAGTGAACAATTTTTAACATTGTATAAAAAACTTCCAAAGGTTATTATAATTTTAACAAATTTGCAACAATTTAAAAACAAAACAAAAACAAATGAACAATTTTAAACATTAATAAAATTATAAACAATCAATAAAATCAATGATATCAATTACATTAGCAGAACAACAATATGAAAACACTTTAAAAATTTAAAAGTTAAAGGTATAAATGAAGTAAGAGCATCTCACTACTGCACTGCTCCAAGAAATCATGGTAACCATATACTCCATGTGGCTGCGGAATTTCTCCACCAAATAAAAGAATCCTGATACCAAGAGTTATCAAAAATCCTGTTAATTAAAGATCTTCTGGTCTTGAATATTTTTAAGGTGTATTCGGAGTTTGCTAATACAAAAATCCGGCTTGCAAATTTTTAGACTTGACAAATCTGTTTTGCCTAAGCCGTAGGTCACTTCCAACACTTGTGTTATAATTATATCTGTATTTAACATTGGGGTACGTTTATATTTAATATAACAAATTGTTTCAAAGATATACACACAGGGAAGTATGAGTATACTCAACTCCTTGAATACAAAGATTCCATTTTTTTTAAATTCTGACAAGTCTTATAACATGTTTTTGTATTTTTAATAATTTTTGCGTGTTTTGAACTGAAGAGTTCCCCCACAATAAAACTCCACAGTTCAAATGTGGCTTAATGAACCCATATAATAAGTTGTCTTTAAAATGCTGAGGCTTCAATAAGATTTTAGGTTTCGTACTATAAAAATTCCTGAACGTAATTTGTTATAAATGCTGTTAATCTGGTTAACCCAAGTTAATTTATTGTCAGTAAGTAGACCTAATAACTTTGCTGATTGGGCCTCTTCAATATGACTGTCATTTAACATGAGGTATGGCCCAGAAATGTTATTTTTTTTTTAGTCTAAAATACCCAAACAAGTTTTTTTTACAATTAATGGATAAATTATTTTCACCAAAATACTGACTTATAAAAATATTAAAGGCCACAAGAGATTTTATTTATAACTTTTTTATGGTATCTACATGAAAAAACGAGGCTTGCGTCTCTACAAACTGTACTATTTTTTCAACACTTGTTTGAGCTGACAAATCATTAACGTAGAAAGAGTTTTACATATGGAATAATTACAGAAATTAATTAAACAACAAATTAAATATTTTATATGTAGGACAAGTTAAGTTATTTGTTATAAGATATAATAAAATTATGAAAACTTACAATAGTTAATAAATACTTATTAAATAAAACGCTGACAACATGATGTCATACTTTACACAGGATAACTACTGTGGTTGTGACTGTGGATAATAATCCATTAAGAATTCACTGATAATTGAGACTTCACATAATAAAAATGACAGCTGGTAAAATTGAGTTGAATTACTATTAGTTCCATTATTTTGGTTAAATTATAAAAATAATAATCAGATGAATGTAAAAAAGGTTGAAAACATTACTTTTAAACATCATAGATTTTTTTTTTAATGATTTCTTTAAAAATTGTCTTTTTCAGTAATAGCTATTTTTAAAATTAACTTTCAATGCAGTGAAGATAAGAAAGCATTCTACAGCATTTCTCTGCTGTGTTAAAGATGCTTAGAGCAAGAGTTTAGGTCCCAGTTAACCCCATAACATTTTATTTAGTTATGGAGGTTTCTCCATCCTTATTAATCCTATAGTAATAAAGTCTAAATGAAATATACAAAAATGGTGCAAAGTTAATGAAATAAGACATTTTTTCCCCCTATTTTGTACACCGTTATAAAACCTTAAAGTAAGTACGACAATAAATGGTAAACAACCATTACATTAACTTTCTCATTGAGACATATAATTATAATCCTACTTGAATATAAGTAGCCTAATAATTATCCTCATTCCCTGTAAATATTGGTTCAAAAGTTAACAGGCAAAAAATGAAAATAAAAAAAACCTTTAAAAGGATGAATATTGTCAAATTGGCTCAAAGGATATCGATGTTTATAACTAGAACAAGGTTTCCAAACAGCATGTAAAAAAAATGTAGAGGTTCACAGTAATTTGGGGAAAATCTAAATGAAAGCAACAGTTTACTCCTCCGTAAATTAAAATCCCATTAGTAAACCATTTACATTAATTGCTATTATTTCTGGTAGTAGGCTATTTACATTAATTTTAACTCCATAGGCAAATCATGTCTAAACAACTCCATAAAAGATAATATCACATTTTCTTATCCTATTAAAAATTCATATTATCCATTAAACTGTAGTAAATATTCCGCCGTCAGTTGCACCTTTAAAAATAACATGATTGGTAGCGGTGTATCGAAATTAATATGTGTTTACTGTGAACAAATAATCTTAGATTTGTAAACTTTATTATGTAAAAATTGACATAATAGTCAAAAAATGTGTGACTGGGAAAAATTATATTTTACACAAACTTTAAAGCTATATTAAATTAAGGTTTATTTTAAACCAAATTATTTGTACAAAAAAATAATAAATAAACAAAAATAATTGAAAAATCCTACAAAAAAAAAAATTAAATATTTAAAAATGGAACAACATTAAAGGGTTTCATTAATTAATAATAATTATTAATGTGTATTAATTTGATAATTTTGAATTAATTTTTGAAGAGATCACAGTAATAACCCGGGAGAGGTCGCATGGTGAGAAAAAAATCTAACTTTCACAGTTGTTATATTGGAAACTTTTTTATTACTAAATTTAGGGTCTTGATACTCAAGCTATGCCTCAGCTGACTCCTTACATCGGTCTTCCATGTATAGCCGTAACTCATTTCTGTTTGGGGTGGTGGAGGGGAGCCACGTCATCAGCACATGTCTGTCCAGTGGGAACTTTTCTCCATGTGTGACCACTTACGATTCCTTTGCTGAGAAGTTTTATCTCTACACATGACCAAATTTGTAGTTGAATTGTTTTGTGTATTTTTTATGTGTATTACTTATGATTTAATTTAATTAGTTTTATATTAGTTATTGTGTTAAATAGTGTGTAAATAAGTTGTATTTTTGTTTTGAATCGAACATTTAGAACCAGTTATGGACAAAGCGCCAGATAATGATTTATTAGTAAGTTGCCTTGAGGAGGATATTCCAACAAGTGAGAACTATCCATTAGTGTTGTATTCGGAGAATGAAAGTGATGCTCTGTTGCAACATTCTTTGTTAACATAAGAAATTAGTACTTGATAACTTCTATATTAAGTCTTGTAAAGTATGGCTCCATGCTTTACAAGACTTAATATAGACCTAACATAATGGTCCAAACCGGAAATTTGTCAGTAGTTGTAGTAACAACTGATACAGAATATTTAACATCTATAACATATATTTCTTCTAGTTAGGTTATAGGTAAATGTTTCCTTTAAGGTGGTGCCTTATTTTCCAGATTTTTATCGTCTACTATATACAACTTCTTAAAAATAAATAATGTTTTCCTTGAAACTATTTTTCACTGAAAAATCAAAATCTAAAAACTATCAAATCCGACGTATTTATAGGTTAGACATAATGGCAAATGTTCACATTTACGTCTCATATGTTACTAAAGATATATCAATCTCCATATTAATATTCTAATTTCAAATTATTACCTTCAATAAACTTACGAAAGGTTTGGCCCGTTGTTTATATATATATATAACCTGTCATGATATATAATTATATCGCAAAGTAAGCAAGTTATTAACTTCAATAAACATACGAACTATGGTGTTTGGAATGATGTTTGTCTGTTGTCTGTAAAGTTCTCTACATCCCAAACATGTGGAGCGATTTTATTCACATTTGATATGTGAGCATTTTTTAGTCATATTTTCGGGGAAATTTTGCTTTTCATGTTGTTGATAACTCAAAATTTTGGGGTAGCTACATAAAATTACGATTTTCCGTATTGAACTCCAATGAATTTGATCTTTTTATCTTTCTTGTTGATTAAAGGCAAAAAACCTCTTGTTCATCCATTGGCTTATACAAAAAAAAGAAGATAAAATCAAATAAAAATCTCAAACACTCCAATGTCTGGTCAGAAAAGAACAAGAGTTGGTTAAGAGAGACCTAACAGGAAAGATAAAAACAGAGTTCCAACGCAAGATTTCATGGGGAAAAAAATGTAGATCCAGCTAAGTTTCTCGACGTTGTCACACCTGACTTTATATAGTGAGCCCCTGAAGGTGATTTTGATAAAATGTTCCATAAGTATACCGTTTAGAACCCAAATAAAATGAATTGGTCACTATCTCTCCAATAAATTACAGTTTGTGAGTTTTCAGTAAAAACTACAACAAAATCAACCAAGAGGGCTATTAATAAGTGATTTCTTAAAATTAGCTTTACTGATTTCATTCAAATTTGAGTTCCTATTATCTGTTTTTATTAAATATACAATATCTACAATATGGTATTTCTTATGGAAGACCAATAATTGGTGTTCAGAAAATGTCGTGCCAAACTTTGCTAAAAGTTGAGGTTATATGGGTCAGAATTAATAAAAAAAGTTTCTGTAAATATATATCCGTAAATGCTTTGTTTTCTATCTGTTAGCCATTTTGTGTTTTTTTGAAAAATAATTATAGCTTTTTATATTATTAAGATTTCAAGTTGAAATTTGGTATACACATTTTTCATGCTACTTATGCATTTTTACGAGTATATCAAGAATCAAAATTTTATCTGGTAAATTGTCGAAATGGTGAGTGTTTGAAATTTTTAATATTGAATATCTTTAAAACCTTTCAAATTTTTTAAAAATATAAATGGCCGCCATTTAAAATTTAATTCTTAGTATAATGATAAACTGTTGCATAAAAATGTGAATACCAAATTTTAACATAAATCTTAATAATTTCAAAGCTATAATATTTTTTTTTTTTAAATAAAATTAAAAAACACACAAAATGGGCGACAAATGGAAAACGAAGAGTTTCTGGACGTATTTTTAAATAAAGGAATTTTTTCTTATATTTATCCATATAACCAACACTTAAAGTTTGGCACAATATTTTCTGAAGACCCTGTATATAGAATAGTTCCATCTAATCAACCTTTTATAAATTACATAAAAAGATATTTAAATATAGCCTAAGTTTGTTTTGTTTTTGTAATTAGTGTAACTCGTCCTAAGTGTGAATTATTATTGTAATTGAGTTTTTAATGACAAGATTCTATTTCATTGATAGCCATTATTCTTGAATCATAAGCAATTGTGTATATGGGTTTGGATCATTAATTTTCACATATCAAAATTTAACTAAATCTGTAAAGCCAAATTTGAGAAAACAGATTTTTATAACAGCTCTCTAAACAATAGTTTTGTTCTTTACCAATAATTCGAATAAGCCTGTTTTAGGAAAAGCTGACCAATATATTTTAGAATTAGATCCTTTGTCTCTACATTTTAGAAAATTCTTTATTGAAATCATTAAAGCTAATTAAAAAAAAAAACACAATTTTGAATATTTTTTGACTGTTAATAAATAAATGAAAAACTTTGAGATATAACCAAAATATACCTTCACACTAATTTTGTTAAAATCAGTTCACTCATTTGGGCTGCAGAGAACTGCACAGTCTAACAAAACTGGTACCATGGTAAGATATTGTCCACAGTAAATTCTGTTCAGTTTTGTAAAATTATTTATTTATTAGATAGTATGGTTGACCTGATTAGAGCATAGTGTATTAAGTTTTGTGACTTGGAAACATTGATGTTGGTGAATTTTGCACTTATTTATCAGTTTTTAAAGTCTGTATGTAAAACCGAGGACTCTTTAATTATTTCTTGCATGTGTCTGTTTATCTGTAAGTTACAACCTATTTAGACAGTCAAGACAATATATATTTCAAACTTTGTATTTATATTCTTTGTAATGTCCCGTAATAAGGAAAAAAAAGGTAAAAAAAGACTTTGATGTGGTTAGGGAGCAAAACTTAAAGAGTAGAAACAGTTTGGGGGGGGGGATATATGTGGAGTATCCTATAAAACTAGAAGTTTATTCTGATTATGAAAATGTTTGTTTATTTGACGAAGAAATTAATATGTTGGCGCTATCCAAATTTAAAGTGCCAAATATCATGCCCCCCTCCATCTTTAACACAGTGTGACTTATAAATCTCGAAAAAAAATATTTGGATATGAAATTAAAGTCTAGTGTGAAATCATATATTATAGTTTATTATATGACGAATACAACTTTATTTAACCACACAATAAGAAATGGGTAGCGGATAAGTTTAACAACAGTTTTTATGGGATGTGAGACAAACAATTCAATAGTAATTAAAAGATGAATTGCATTTTCATTGATTTCTCTTTATTTGGGTCCGTAGGTAAACCCAAAAACCCTTATAAAATTCGCAACCAATTTGGAAAAAAGTTTTTGGAAATATTATGTGTGGGTATCAAATACAACTAAAGTTATTCTGATTACAAATATGTATGTTCATCTGATGAAGAAATTAAGATGTTGGTGCTAGGCCACTTAAAAGACATCAATTTTACAAAAGTAATTGTAACTATATGCATACAGACCCTAAGTCTTGTGGTTTTAGCACATGCTTAAGTCTTTTATTATTTTCTCACATTATACATATAATATAGTATATACAAGGAAAGTTATGTGATGGGTCAAAAAATCAATGTTGAGTTTTTCCCCCTAAGTAAAAAAAGAGGGGGTTTTGGAATGGAAGCATATTTTAGCCATATCAAGGATGTTTGTTTCATTTTTATAATAACTCTAAATTTGGGAGAGCTGTCATAAGAAATACATATAGAATTTTCTAAATATTGATTCTAACAATTTTTTTATGGGTAGCCTTTAAGCCATTTTTATTTTTACTTTATTGAAAAATGTTTAAAGTGACAGAGATAATTTCTCATATAACTATATGGGCCTAATATTGTATTTTGTAACTGCAATTAAAAATTTTTAAATTGCTAGTTAAAACAATTTTCAGTTCCAATAACCTTATCTAGGACCTAAATGAACCTATAATAGATACAGTTTATCATTTTAATGAACCTATAATAGTATAATCATTTACTGCAACTGCTGATCTGTGGTTTTTAATGCAATAGTCGAGAGGTAGACGAATAAGCAGATACACAAATAAAGGATGGAAAAGTATTCTATAAAGTGTCACACAACCAAATAAAAACTAATCATCACCAAAAATGTCATTTCGATAATTGGTAATCAAAATGTGAAAACAAGCCATGGACACTGTCTGTTAAAAATATTTATATATTTAAAATAGACCCTAAACTTGGTTTGTATGTGCCATAATCATGTCCTGAACGTTAAGTCTTATTTGATGAAAATCAAGTTTTTATAACGGTGGCCAAGGTTCATTTTTGCGTTTTACAAATTACTCTTGAGCTTGAATATTTTTTTATAACTTTGGGTCATTAACTTTCATATTTTACTAAACTTTGAAAGAAATCAGTAGAACCGTTTTTTAGAAATAAAGGATGTTAAATGGATGATATATTTTTCCTGATAAGCTGCGAACCAACATCTTTGGATAAATGGCGATTAATACATTTTGTAAGATTTTAGAATTAATTCAGTTTAGGCTGTAGAGGATTGGACATACGTCACACAGATATCTTTTTTTGACTTCGGAGACCTCAAAAAGGATATTTCTACAAAAACTCTACATCGATTTTTGACCCTAAACATATGTAAGAAACTAAAGACAGCAAACACATTTTTTTTATCAATCTTGGCAGTATGACAACTGCATATTAATACTTAACCTACCTTCAACTGTCGAGGGAATTCTTCTCTTAACTCCTTTCTTCTTGTTTTCTTCCTCCTTATTATTTTCCCTTTTTGGTTCATTTTCTGCCATGAACTCTGGCTTAGTCGGTGTGAACCCTAAATAGAAATTTAAAATCATTGTTTATACATAAATTTGAATAATTATAACTAAAACAATAGGATAATTCAGATGGTGGCATATGCAGACACTGTAGTATTTTTTAATGCTTCATTTTCATAATACATAAAATGACATGTGCAAAGGTATACTGATCGAGTAAAATATCTATTTATTTTTTCCCTTTAAACAGTGAACAATTTTTAACATTGTATAAAAAACTTCCAATGGTTATTATAATTCTAACGAATTTGCAACAATTTAAAAACAAATGAACAATTTTAAACATTAATAAAATTATAAACAATCAATAAAATCAATGATATCAATTACATTAGCAGAACAACAATATGAAAACACTTTACAAATTTAAAAGTTAAAGGTATAAATGAAGTAAGAGCATCTCACTACTGCACTGCTCCAAGAAATCATGGTGACCATATACTCCATGTGGCTGCGGAACTTCTCCACCAAATAAAAGAATCCTGATACCAAGAGTTATCAAAAATCCTGTTAATTAAAGATCTTCTGGTCTTGAATATTTTTAAGGTATATTCGGAGTTTGCTAATACAAAAATCCGGCTTGCAAATTTTTAGACTTGACAAATCTGTTTTGCCTAAGCCGTAGGTCACTTCCAACACTTGTGTTATAATTATATCTGTATTTAACATTGGGGTACGTTTATATTTAATATAACAAATTGTTTCAAAGATATACACACAGGGAAGTATGAGTATACTCAACTCCTTGAATACAAAGATTCCATTTTTTTAAAATTCTGACAAGTCTTATAACATGTTTTTGTATTTTTAATAATTTTTGCGTGTTTTGAACTGAAGAGTTCCCCCACAATAAAACTCCACAGTTCAAATGTGGCTTAATGAACCCATATAATAAGTTGTCTTTAAAATGCTGAGGCTTCAATAAGATTTTAGGTTTCGTACTATAAAAATTCCTGAACGTAATTTGTTATAAATGCTGTTAATCTGGTTAACCCAAGTTAATTTATTGTCAGTAAGTAGACCTAATAACTTTGCTGATTGGGCCTCTTCAATATGACTGTCATTTAACATGAGGTATGGCCCAGAAATGTTATTTATTTTTTTAGTCTAAAATACCCAAACAAGTTTTTTTTACAATTAATGGATAAATTATTTTCACCAAAATACTGACTTATAAAAATATTAAAGGCCACAAGAGATTTTATTTATAACTTTTTTATGGTATCTACATGAATAAACGAGGCTTGCGTCTCTACAAACTGTACTATTTTTTCAACACTTGTTTGAGCTGACAAATCATTAACGTAGAAAGAGTTTTACATATGGAATAATTACAGAAATTAATTAAACAACAAATTAAATATTTTATATGTAGGACAAGTTAAGTTATTTGTTATAAGATATAATAAAATTATGAAAACTTACAATAGTTAATAAATACTTATTAAATAAAACGCTGACAACATGATGTCATACTTTACACAGGATAACTACTGTGGTTGTGACTGTGGATAATAATCCATTAAGAATTCACTGATAATTGAGACTTCACATAATAAAAATGACAGCTGGTAAAATTGAGTTGAATTACTATTAGTTCCATTATTTTGGTTAAATTATAAAAATAATAATCAGATGAATGTAAAAAAGGTTGAAAACATTACTTTTAAACATCATAGATTTTTTTTAATGATTTCAACAAAATTTTAAAAATTGTCTTTTTCAGTAATAGCTATTTTTAAAATTAACTTTCAATGCAGTGAAGATAAGAAAGCATTCTACAGCATTTCTCTGCTGTGTTAAAGATGCTTAGAGCAAGAGTTTAGGTCCCAGTTAACCCCATAACATTTTATTTAGTTATGGAGGTTTCTCCATCCTTATTAATCCTATAGTAATAAAGTCTAAATGAAATATACAAAAATGGTGCAAAGTTAATGAAATAAGACATTTTTTCCCCCTATTTTGTACACCATTATAAAACCTTAAAGTAAGTACGACAATAAATGGTAAACAACCATTACATTAACTTTCTCATTGAGACATATAATTATAATCCTACTTGAATATAAGTAGCCTAATTATCCTCATTCCCTGTAAATATTGGTTCAAAAGTTAACAGGCAAAAAATGAAAATAAAAAAAACCTTTAAAAGGATGAATATTGTCAAATTGGCTCAAAGGATATCTATGTTTCTACTAGAACAAGGTTTCCAAACAGCATGTAAAAAAAAATGTAGAGGTTCACAGTAATTTGGGGAAAATCTAAATGAAAGCAACAGTTTACTCCTCCATGAATTAAAATCCCATTAGTAAACCATTTACATTAATTGCTATTATTTCTGGTAGTAGCCTATTTACATTAATTTTAACTCCATAGGCAAATCATGTCTAAACAACTCCATAAAAGATAATATCACATTTACTTATCCCATTAAAAATTCATATTATCCATTAAACTGTAGTAAATATTCCGCCGTCAGTTGGAAAAATTACATTTTACACAAACTTTAAAGCTTTATTAAATTAAGGTTTATTTTAAACCAAATTATTTGTACAAAAAAATAATAAATAAACAAAAATAATTGAAAAATCCTACAAAAAAAAAAAAATTAAATATTTAAAAATGGAACAACATTAAAGGGTTTCATTAATTAATAATTATTTTTAATGTGTATTAATTTGATAATTTTGAATTAATTTTTGAAGAGATCACAGTAATAACCCGGGAGAGGTCGCATGGTGAGAAAAAAATCTAACTTTCACAGTTGTTATATTGGAAACTTTTTTATTACTAAATTTAGGGTCTTGATACTCAAGCTATGCCTCAGCTGACTCCTTACATCGGTCTTCCATGTATAGCCGTAACTCATTTCTGTTTGGGGTGGTGGAGGGGAGCCACGTCATCAGCACATGTCTGTCCAGTGGGAACTTTTCTCCATGTGTGACCACTTACGATTCCTTTGCTGAGAAGTTTTATCTCTACACATGACCAAATTTGTAGTTGAATTGTTTTGTGTATTTTTTATGTGTATTACTTATGATTTAATTTAATTAGTTTTATATTAGTTATTGTGTTAAATAGTGTGTAAATAAGTTGTATTTTTGTTTTGAATCGAACATTTAGAACCAGTTATGGACAAAGCGCCAGATAATGATTTATTAGTAAGTTGCCTTGAGGAGGATATTCCAACAAGTGAGAACTATCCATTAGTGTTGTATTCGGAGAATGAAAGTGATGCTCTGTTGCAACATTCTTTGTTAACATAAGAAATTAGTACTTGATAACTTCTATATTAAGTCTTGTAAAGTATGGCTCCATGCTTTACAAGACTTAATATAGACCTAACATAATGGTCCAAACCGGAAATTTGTCAGTAGTTGTAGTAACAACTGATACAGAATATTTCACATCTATAACATATATTTCTTCTAGTTAGGTTATAGGTAAATGTTTCCTTTAAGGTGGTGCCTTATTTTCCAGATTTTTATCGTCTACTATATACAACTTCTTAAAAATAAATAATGTTTTCCTTGAAACTATTTTTCACTGAAAAATCAAAATCTAAAAACTATCAAATCCGACGTATTTATAGGTTAGACATAATGGCAAATGTTCACATTTACGTCTCATATGTTACTAAAGATATATCAATCTCCATATTAATATTCTAATTTCAAATTATTACCTTCAATAAACTTACGAAAGGTTTGGCCCGGTGTTTATATATATATAACCTGTCATGGTATATAATTATATCGCAAAGTAAGCAAGTTATTAACTTCAATAAACATACGAAAGGCAACCTGGACAAACCTATTGTGATACGAAATACCGATCTATCGTAGTCACATTGTGTAAAGCACATGCCTCAAACCATTCACTATTAACATTGCCATTATGTTTTTCCCTATAAATAGCCTACATTAAATTTGGTAGATTTTGGATTGTGATTTTTCAGTGAAAAATAGTAATCTGCGCAAGGAAAACATTATTTATTCTTAAGAAGTAAGGTATGTAGGCCTAGTAGACGATAAAAAAAAAGAATTCCAGAAAATAAGGCAGCACCTTTAAGTAAACTATTACCAGGTTATATTTTTAATTCATATTAAGACTAAGGTACCATTTTTGAAAAATGATCATTTTCAATTAAGTTGTGGCATTGGATGAAGGGACCACAGCAATATAATTTAAGTATGTGGAGGGGTCATATCAGTAATAAAATAGTGACTGATTGTGCCGGTTATTAGCAGCTAATAGGCCTACATCAAGTATTATTATGACAAGAGTATATATAACAAAAATATTAAAAAAAACTTAGGCTTATCTTAGGTATAACTTAAAACTACATTGTAGCTGGTTAAGGTTTGATCTAATTAGACATAAGAATTAGAATTTAGAAGATAATACTTATACTAGGTAAAAACTGAATTATTCCCTTCTTAATTACTCCAAACACAATGATTACTCTAACATATAAGATCTATGGTACTACCAAGATTTGACTCACCCAAGTTTATAAGCTCATGATAGTTTTGAAGCCTGTTCAAACAACATTTTTTTTTGTAATCAGACATTAAACTCCAATCTTGATTAGTAAAATATAATTTGAGATCATCTATTGTGGCACTTGGCCGATCCATACTTATTTGAAGAAGTAGGTATCAATATAATTTTTAAAAATTATGCTTACTTGATGTACAGCTTAGAACTTAGTTTAGGTCAATTGTAATGGCTTCTAACAATTCCAAACGGATTTAACAAAGATTTGGAAAAGAGGAAGCTACTGCCTACTAAGTCTGAATACAGTGCAGCTCTTGTGAACTTCTTTGTATTTTAAACTTAATTCAGAACGTATTATAATATATATATTTTAAATATATAACCATAGAAAATTATTGATATAAAGGAAAGATAAATAAATATCCTAATGGAAGTCAAAAGATATCTTATTTCACTTTATTCTATTTTAAAATGCTTTTTATTATAGAAGCCACCGATTAACTTTAATCGATAATAATGTCTTTATAGATCATATTAATTGTATATAGTGAAAGTCACCACATATTTTTTTATGGATAGTATCCTAATATGTGTTATAAAAATATAGTTTCGTAACGATAAACGAATTTTAAATTAGATCCAAGATTAACCAATTTATTTGGTTATATTACAAGAAGAGTAGCAGTTGTAAATAACAGAATATTATATAAATACGTTAGAAATTTAGGTCTGAGTAAATACGTTAGAAATTTATGAAATATTTCTTGTACTTTAGAAGTAGAATATTTTGTAGTAAATTTATTTTCACGTGTATATTCCTATTATAATATATGTCTAGAATGCTCTGTATGATGTTTATATTCCATATAATGTTTATATACTTTTCATTTGTTCATTTTAAAGTTTTAATAATTACTGCATCTGTCTTCCATCTATGTGAATCCTTAATAATCGCCTCTGGAGGTAAATTCTAACAATTGACATCGTATATATATATATTGTGGTATATAGTTTTAATATTATGTGACTATACTTAAGATTAAGATTCCGATATACTAAAAACCATGTTTTCCAAGGCTCCTTCGTGGGCTTTCAGTTCAGAGTTCTGTTCTGTACTGTACTAGCAAGTAGCAATGGACACCATGTTAACTATTATTGTGTTTGTATTTCACTTAAGTTATATCTCTACATTAGTTATAGTTTCCGTATCGTCTTGATTAATTACTAAGGCGATGCACTACAACTTTGTATTTTTCCAAACAACCTTTTTGATGTATTAGATTCCGTTCTATCCATTAAAAATATAACTTTCTTCCGATAAATTCTTGTTTTCTTATAATCCTCGCGATTCTGCACTATCCTGTCGTTGATTCTCATGCTAAAGATTCTAAGTGGTATTTTAAAATTTGGATATTTCTTTTCAGAGGTCGAATCATGGTTGTCTGATAATTTTCCTATATGGACGGTTTAATTTGGAATAATTTTGAGGTGGGGAACATGGTCTTTACATGTCGGGAAATAATTTTAATTCCCAATTTTCTTTTTGCATTCATAGGCCTATCAGTTGGATTGAATTGGAGTTGATTGTAATGTCCGCTAGATCTCGTATATGTCACTCCTTGTTTGTATGATATTCCTTAAATATCTGTTCTGCATATACATTTTCAATGAATATGTTCCAAATCATTTCAACATTAAATTATTTCGATGATCACAATTTCTCTAAACCATATCATTCTATTTAAAATAAAAAAGAGTACTCATTAATACTTGTACATTTTATATTGAAACAGAGTTAAAAAGAGATGAATTTACCATTTTTGGACACATGGATAAGGGAGAAACCGATTTAGTTAAGTCTCGACTTTGGAAAAACTTTTAACATTAACTAACCAGATTTAACACTTCACATCTCTCCATGCTGTAATTTACCTAGGGAAACTCACTGCGCAAAAAGAAAATATTCCAGACAGATTGTACAGTTTATTCCCATGATTGACTAAACTCTATATGGTTGTATTAGCGGTAGAGAAGGTTACTATTCTTAAATTCATGGTGAGATTTCATGTGTAATAAATATAATTTTTTTTTAATCCTCATAACTGTGATATATTAGGGTAGTATTTTGTGTATAATTTATCTTTAATATGTTTAAAAAAAAGGAAAGTTTCTTGTAAAAGTTCTTACTATAATGCAAAACAAAAACTGATGATTCGTCTTTGTTTCGATGTTGATTCTTAATTAGTATGTTTCTGATTCATCTTACATTATTAATCTTGATAATTCTGATTTCTGGCAAATCTTTGGAAAAAACAACAAAATATAAAATTGTTATACCTTCCCAATTCACCAAGCGATTCTCATAGCCTAATTAATATGACAAGTCTTGTTTTTTAAATTAGTGACACATCATAATTGAATACGATTATATAAATAAATAAACTATGCCATTGTAAAGTTTTTAAGCTTCATGTGAGCGATATTTGCTTTACACTTATTGTCTCTTTTGAAGAGTGTGTTCTATCTATATAGATACTTTCATTTAATATATACATAATATAAATTATGTAATACTGTTTTAAAAAATTATTTGAAGTTTTTTTTTACACGTAGTCTACTTGAAACTGACGATATCTAAAGATTTACTAAAGATGGTGTGGAGAGGGTAGGGATGTTACCATGGCAACACACTGGTTATTTATTTTATTTCTATGACAACCAATGTGCATCTCAAGAACAATAAATTTCAAAAGAAATAAACACCAGTTTGTGAATAATTTTACTCTGAGGTAAGACTTATTTTGATTATAACATGTAGGTTATATTTATTTAATTTCAACACACTATGTTGGTAAAAATACAATTATTGTGTTTTCATATAATTTGGACCAATGTGGAAATGTATCTATAGTTTCTCAAAACATATTAACCTGGCATTATAATGACATAACCTCAAATTGGTATAATGATTTTTTTTTTTAACACTACTGGTATTCATCTGTCTTTGAGTTTGTTGTGTAATAAATGCTTAATCATAAATTAAGCTAATTTAATATTTTACATCAGTTACATTTGTTTGTTTTCAAACCTTCTAAATATAAAAAATAAATTTATTTTAAACATTGTGTGAAAAACTAAAAATAAAAGATCAAAATAATGTTGATTTACTTCATATGTACCAGAGGCTGTAAAATATAAATTTTGTAAATGTAGTAAGAAAAAAAATCAAAACTAACTACAATTCATAACAGCATAAAGAATAACAATAAAATATAATAGCAGAAAGAAATCAACACAATCTATAGAAAATTTAAGTTTACACTTCAACTGAAAGGTAGGCCTACTTACTAAAATGAGACATGTCCTAATTTAAGGTATGAGAAGTTCATACTGGAAGAAATATTAAAAGCAGTCTCACAGGGTTATACCAGTTAATGGTTAAACCACTTTTATAGATTATAATAACAAATTAAGAGTAGGGGAGAGCGGGGCTATACCGTACACATAAGGGAGATTCGTAGTTACATAGCAAATTACGAAGTAAAGGTAATATAAACACAAGCAATATATAATTTGATTATTTGGCTACGGATTTTACATAAACATTTTGGGAATATTGCATTTTTTACATGTAAAAATTGGTAATTAAAAAAAAGTTACCTTGTACGAAATAGCCCCGGGGGTGGGGCTATACCGTACAGTTTAAAAATCATTTGTTTAGTTGAGTAATATAATAGTAATGCAACAAATTACTGTACAAACACTTTTTATTACTTATAAAGGTTGTAATTAAGAAACAGTGTATTACAATTTAAATATTTTAGAACAATTTACAATTCAAAAATCATCAGGTTAAACTTTATGAAAAACATGAAGTTTATGAAAAAGTTTTAAGATTTCATCACAAACCTAAAAGAGAGCAGAAAAAAGGTCACACGTTAGGCGTTGTACATAAATCACTAATGTAGTTGTCTGCAGACTCCGCAGCACTGCAAGCTGAATGGATCCACCCTGAACATGAGCAGCACCTGTACCAGAGCTCCTTGTCCTTCCCGAAATCACCACACTAAATGCACACATCCTTGGAGCCTGAAGCTTCTCTTGTGAACCCTTTATCAATAAAGGATTTCATTGGGTCCACATCATCTAAATAATCGTCTTCGACAATTTCTATCAAATCAGGTTCGTCTTCTGACGATAAATCTTCAAATTTGATATTTCTCTTGCGAGGGTAGATAAACATTGGTGGGGTATATCCCCTGCAGCGCTCATTGCACAGCCCACAGTAATATTTTTTCCACGTTCTCAGCTAGTCGCAGCACCCAACTGCTTTGTACCTCTTGGACCATGAAATTTTCCGGGTATTTGGACTGTGGAGATTCCTGTCTCATCATAATTATATATCCTGGTGGTTGTGAACTTGTGTTTGTCCATTTCACATTTGAGATTCGAGAAAAAAAGATCGACTTTTTCCTTGTTGAAAACAGTTATCCGGCTCAAACTTGTGGCCTCTGGTTTCCGAATGCTGATCATTGGGTTTCTCATCAAAAATCCCTTAAGCCAATCTTGCCCTGCTAATTTAGCTGATTTATTAAATTTATTTGGAATGCCATTTTTCTCGGCATATTCAAATACTAAGCGACGGAGCTCAACAGAGGAAATACCATAAAATACCTTGGCCAAAATTAAAACTTGTTCTGCTATTTCATTTTCTTGCTCTGGTGTGAATACAGGTTTATGTCCCAAGGGTAACTTTGTTGAGTCACGATTCTTATGTCATTACTGGAATGCCGTAAGATCTTACTGCCTCTCTTAATTTCTTTGTGTTATTTGCTACATCATCAATAGCTGCCTTCATCGCTTCTTCTGTCCATTTGGCTCTTTGGGTTGTCATCTGATATTTATGAACCATCTGAAAAAAAACTTGCATTCTATACCAAGCAACTCATAATTTTCTTATAACTGAAAAAATGTTAAGAAGGAACATAAAACTATAACATTTTTGGTAGGCCTACTTTCCTCTTAACTAACAATCGATGTTTATTGCCATAGCAAACCATTTGGGGCTATGTCGTACAGTTACGGGGCTAAACCGTACACTTTTGTACAGTTTAGCCCCAATCTGTACCTAGTGGGAATTTATAAACATAACCTTAAATTCTATCACTTAACCAATCATCGCTAGTAACCAAAAGAGAGCTTAAGAGATGTAGTTTATTATGATCTCACAGTTACTAGATTACAAGAAAAGATTCTTCACTTACCTTTTATTTAGTACTGGACGAAAATTAGAAGAAAGAGAGTAGAAACATGTTTTTTTACTGAGACATTGAAACTCATACGCATAGCGAAACGATACCGATACTGTAAACTTGTGCGTTCTGCCGCTAGACAGCAGCACTTGTCGGGATCACCTAGCTTGAAATCTAGGCTAAAAAATGGGTGTACGGTTTAGCCTCGCTGTACGGTTTAGCCCCGCTCTCCCCTACATAACTAAAAAACTTCTAGTTTATGTTTCTGAATGTTTGTTTTTTTTTGTTAGTTTTTTTTTAATACTAAAGAAGAAACTCCTACAATTGTTTTATTTAGGACTATTTTATAAAAGTGCATACCAATAGAATAGACAGCCTTTTGTATTCTCTCTCTTACCTCTTTCTTCAGACAGAAAAAACTATTTTACTGAACAAAATACAGTAATTAATAATAGAACTAGGAATGGTTGTACCACTTATGTAAAAATACTGTAATTACATTGATGTTTATGAAATCATTTATTAATATTGATACCACTGTCTGTAGTTTTTACTTATTTTAGGAAATGTTAAAGGTATATCAAAGGGTCTTACCCAGTAGTTTAATTTTGTTTAAAATAATTATTACATATGATTTCTGAACCTCGTAATAGTGTACCATTACTACTTTCTTGGTATTGGCTAGGCCCTTGTGAACTTCGTAGGTATTTATATATGAAAAACCTCTAGATGGTAAAAATCAATTAAAAACTTTATCCGGCGATTGTATGTAAAAGTCAGACAAGTTTTTTTTTTCTTTCCTATCAGGTTTCTCTTGATTAACTCTTCTTATCTTCCAACCCTGAACTGTTGGAGTTTTCGAAGGTTGGGGTCTCTATTTTGTCCACTTTTTTTCTTTTATTTTTTTATAGGAGATGACCGCTAGGTTTTATGCTTTTAAGTCACAAGAAAGAAGAAAAAAAATTATGTAAGCGGAATTTTCTTAACAAAAAAGTGAATTAAACCTATTTAATATATTAGTTATGTTTTAATAATAATTTTTCTTGAACGTTTGGAAAAACTTGTTCAACAATTTATTGTTTTTGCAAATGTATATTATCATACCTTTTCTTTTATTTTTTTTTTTTCGAGAAAATAAAAATTATACATCCAGTCTGCTACTTTTTTAAAGTCAACCAATTCAGATCAGTGAAAAAGAAAGTATCAATATATGGACATGCTGATATACAGTATGAGCTTTACTTATAATGATAATGAATGGGTTAAAATAATATGTCGCTGCATTACATATTTGATTAGCCCTTTAATGTGGTAATACCTCTTAGGGAATGGCTACCCAGCAAGGAAGTCATGGTAGCATGGATTGCACACAAATAGTTCAAGGACAAGGAAGCAATTGGTTTAAGTTTATTTTAAGATTCATTTTGTTTGGTATCCAAGTCACAGTTGTTAAATTATTGTTGAACTCTATTGAGGAATAAACTCTGAGGATGGAGTATAGGCTCTGAAACGCGTAAGTTTAAATCAGGAAAGAAGTCATGTATAAGGTAGTTTAAGTTTATATTTGTATCATTTACTGTATATAAATACAACCATTTACAGATCCAATAGAGATTAGTCTATTTGGGGAACTTATAGTTTTCCAATCGGAGGTATGTGCAGTTTTACAGTACACCTTCTCGAGGGATCCTAGGTGGATTTACACCTTTTTCATATAGTCTTGGGTTAGATTCCTCTATTTCATTTCCTACCAGGTCTGTTTGGCCAACTCTGATATTATTAGAGTATTCGAGGGCTTTATTTATTGTTTCTTTTCTTCTTTTTTTAAATAAGGTTATGATGACCAAGATGTTTTAAAGATCAAGGGAAAAGAAACCTAAATATACCCAGGGCTTAGTGAGGTGATTATTTCCTCTGACAGCTTTGTAAACTCTGGAATCCTACTTATAAATGAGTCAAAAGGACACTTTAGGTAGGAAGAAAGCAGGAAGGAAGAAGGTGAGTGTTACTGGGACACTCTCGAGTGGAATAGTAAGTAGGTAAGTTAGAAAGACAGATGGACTTGATAGTGAGAGGAGACTTTCAAGTTTATGATTCTATCGGAGTATCATGATAGATGGAATACACCGATAGATTGTAGAGTGGTGAAGACACCTGATTAAGCTAAATGAAAGAAACTTTTAAGGTTGAATACAGAAAACCTTAGAATGATGACAGACATCCTATTATATTATTATAGACGTCCTAATAATAGACAACCTATTATTCATTAAATAGACATCTTAGCATAATAGGTAAAACGGATGACTCAAGTTGTGAGGAGATTATGACATCAAGTCATTAACTAGAGAAGTGTTGTAGAATTGATATATGTTTCAAAGTGTGGACATTTTAGACCTGATGAGGACTACAGGTATGTTTGGTAGATAAATACTGTTTAGTATAATATATAGGCAGAAACGTCCCTTGGTGTCCTAATTGCAGATAGCTTTACCTGCAGCGAATTAAACAAATAATAACCAACAGGTTTTTAAAAATATATAAATTTCACAAAATTTTTCTGTGAAAACTTATTTCTTTGTAAAACTTTTACTAAAATCATTATAGTAGATCCCCCCCATTTTTTTTTAAGGGTTTTGTTAAAAACCTAATAATTTTACAATAGTATCTTATTTATGATCATCTGGTAGAAATCACAGACAAACCATTCAACATGAACTCTAAAATTTAGCTTCCTTGCAAAATATTTTGGCCACTAAAATATATAAAGATTGTTTTACTTCTTCACATTACAAAATAATGATAAATTTTTTGTTTTATTTTAATACACTTTGAGTCTGCCAAAGCCGAATCATAACAAAACATTCTGTCTACAGATATTTTATTTAGACGATAATTCAATTAATGAGCAACAGTATATTCTTGCTAATGTAGTAATATTTATTTATAGTTACAAAGATTTTTTTATTTTAATTGATAAGTTTGAATTTTTATGATATGTACATAAAAAAAACGAATTGAAAGATTTTTTTTTTTTTTTTTTTTTTTTTTTTTATGAATCTTGTTGATATCTATTTAGGAGAAATATACATGGTGAGAACTGATTGTTTTTAACAATCCCAATTTTGTCACTTAGAAGACTTTTTTAAAAGACTGCAACTAATAATAAGAAATAATTGAAATTTGGAATGAATAAAAAAGAAAGTTCAATTATATATATATTATCAGAAAATATAACTCCTTCTGGTAGGACAGCCCTAGACCACTTGGTATATGCAATAACCTGTGAATAGCCTATGTCTGTTAGACAGCTTTTCAGATGGGTAATTTGTGGTTAAAATAGAAGTTTCATTATTTATTCCATATTCTTCTCAAAGACTCTCCATTGGAGATATCTTCGAGGACTCATTCTATCCATTAATTGAGATCTCCACAAAAGAGTTGCACATCATTTAGGCAGAAATAATAGATTGCCCAGTATATTTTTATAGGTAACATCTGTTTACCTTTTCCCAGTATTGAAATTTGGAATAACCATTGATAAAATAGATCAGCATAAAAATTCTACTTGGGAATAAATAAGAAAATACCAGGAAAACATAATAAACAATAATTACCAATTATGTTGTTTTAAAATTAACAATTTTATATGATTTTTCAGTTGTAACATTGATAAAATTAAAAGCAAAGAAGAAGACATTATATTGACAAACAAAATTAAACATGTTAAAGAAAATTCAAAAGGATAATTGGCGGCCAAGATATGGTAATGATAGTAGGCCTTGGTTGGTAAACTCAGGTGATTGCATACTTCCACAACATTCAACGATGGAAGAGCAATTTGTTCCAGAGACAAATGTAAAAGATAATAAAAAAGAAGGTAGGTGATAGTGGCAAGAAGGTAATAATATAATTATTAATTATTAGAATTATTAATTTATTGAAAATAAAATAAACTTATTTATAGTTACACTTTCCTTTATGGCTCAAAAGTTTTCAGAAAGACCATCTTAGAAATGTAGTTGATTTGAAAGTAAACCTCTCCACAAGGAGGAGACTACAGAGCATTTTTAGTTCTCCAGCAGATAATAAATTGGTAACTGGACACTGCAAATGAGATATGACTCAAGAAGAATGAGGTTGGTAGATTTAGATGTTTATCGTTTCAGAGTTTCGAGGGTATAACAGGTTCAAGTTTGAGATGTTTGTTTGATAGAAATTCAGCACATAGAATCTTGAAGTTTTTAGAAATGCTAATCTCAAGGTCTTCATAGGTTTTGTAAGGCGGGGGATTTGAAAGGAATTCTCATCAAATCATATATATATATATATATATATATATATATATATATATATATATATATATATATATATATATATATATATATTGAGCTAGGTTCCTCTTTCTCTCTCCTTCACATAAGAGCATGCATATAATCAGAGTGTGTGTAGCAAAACACTTGAAGTATTCACTTCCAATGCATCTAATGTCACTACACACCCAATGTTTTTTTTAATCATGCAGATCATAATATATAAAATCATTTACCAAAAAACTGTTTCAAACTGTGAAATTGTTTCAACTTTTGTTATCCTTTTTTAGTTACAACCACGTCCACAAATAATAGTTTAACCAGCCTTATCTGCTATATTTGACTACTTTAACTAAATTCTATCTGTCAGAGATACTTATTGTAAATATTTAAAAAAGGAAGGTGGTTTAAATTTAATTTATTTTTAAAAAGAGAAGAAAATAATTTGCTCAGCATATGGGCGCCAGGTAGAGTTAGCTTACCAATTTTGAAAAGTTAAAAGTTTAATTGAATTTATAGTCTCTCGAGGTCAAAAGTTCTTTTTAAGAGGTACTTTGCAATAGGTGATAGTAAAGAGATTCTAAGTCTTGTTTCGCTGAAATTGTACATAAAATATTTATTAAATTGACATATCATATTACAAATAACGTCAAAAACATAAATGATAATTGATATGCTATTATTAAATACGGGTTAAAAAATCTTTCATCTGAATTTACTTCTTTAAATTTAAATCGAAAAGTTAAGTTTTATGAATTTCATACTTTGCATTTTAATGTTGCAACAACAGAATTTAAATCATTAAAAAGTAATGTTCTGTGTCTCTAAAGGAGACTTAATTAATTATGTATAAAAAAATTAATTATTTTGAATTTATAAAAAAAAAATGTATAGAAAGAAGCATACATCTAGCAAAAATATACTCTATTCATAATATACATCTTTAACATGATAAATTGTTTATGATGTCTATACCACGACATCTACACATAAAAAAATTTTAAAAATCCGTAGCGATGAACCCTGATGTCCTGTGATTCCAAGGAAGTCTTCAAACTGCAGTTCTTCCAGTGCTCAAAGCTCGTGCAGTCTCCAACTTCCGATACCCAATGATATTAAAATCCTTTATAAGGATTTAACAAAATGTTTATTATTTTAAAAATAGTTCTGCCTTATCTAGAAAGTATTAAAACACCGGGCATGACATATCTCTAAATTGTTCTAAAGAAAATTATTTTATTTTGACTCACATGGCAATCTTATTTATTTCAAAAGTTCTTTGTCCAATAGGATTAATGTTTAAAAGCAAAAATATTTATTTTAAAATTTTTGTACACTTAGTTATATCACTAAACACATGTTCAAATTGTCACTTTCATCGGTCTATCAAATTTCTCATCAAAAATACGTCTCATATTAACACTACATTGTTCATCAAGATCTTATAACTTTTTAAAACACATCCCACCATCTTAAACGTTCCTAACCAACTGTTTAAAACACATGTTAATACTTTGAACGTTCCCTTAAGACTGCTTTAAAACACATCCTACCAACTTAAACACTTCCCTAAGACTGACTTCTTTCCCTCGCTTTAAAATTAAGCGTCTATTTAAGATCTACTAACACAGCAAAATTTTTTGTTAATTACATTCATACACACACTTATATTAGAGTATACCAAAACATTAATTGTAAATTCATTCTAAACCTATTTATTTTACAATATTATCTTCTTGGATGTTTTTAGTTAAAAGTTTACAGATAATAAAACACAATTATTTATTTTGTATATCCACTTATAATTAGTCTAGCCGACCAATGGTTTCGCCTGTTAAGGCATTGACGAGGCTGTATTACAGACTGAAGAAAAAAAAAAAAAAAAAGACAAAAACAGAAAACCTTAAAACTAGAGGGTGGGAGTTAGGATACAATGAATGGAAGGTTGGGGAAATACCCGGCCTGGGCAATGACCATAGGAACAATACATATTGGGAAAACCAGTTGATTGTTCTAAGTACAAATAACTTTTAAAGGTTTTACTAATGGAGAGTTATACAAATCTAACTGGTCATTTAAAACTAAATTAGGGTTACAGTATCTTATTCTTTTAATTTCTAAGCTCTCCAAAGCATTCAATTTCCTACCTTTATTATCAAAATGTAATATTTTAAAATCTACACTCGAATTAAAATCAGACACTTGATGTATTTTTAAATGATTTGAAAAACTGGAATCTTCATATCCTAACCGCCAACTTCTTTCATGTTCACTTAATCTAGATTGAAAATTACGTCCTGTTTGACCTACATAACATGAATTACATATTTTGCAAGTTATCTTATATACACCACTTCTCAACATTTTGTTAATTTTATCTTTAGAATTATTTAAAATCTTACCTAAACTATTACTACAATAAAATGCCGGCCTACACTCTGTTTCCCTATTTAAAACCATTGGTCGGCTAGACTAATTATAAGTGGATATACAAAATAAATAATTGTGTTTTATTATCTTTAAACATGGAATTCCACCAAGAACCATCGGTCTCAACAGTAATGGAAAAAAAAAAAAAAAAAAAAAAAAAAAAAAAAAAAGTTTACAGCTTTTAAATTAATTTACAACACATGCTCCAATAACCAATCAAAATCTTTGACCTACTTGTGCTTGGTCCAATCACATGTCTTCCTTTCAACTATACAATATTCAAATATTCCACATTATTACATAATTCAAATATTTAGTTTCTTCATCTCTTTAGGAATACTGTTTACCTCAGTTAGCCTTTCTCTACTGCATTACAAACGGGATCCATTGTGTAATATGTTCATATATTCTGTTCAGGCTTCTTATAAAACACAAGGACCTTGAGATTAGCACACCTAAAAATTTCAGGCTCTACAAAACCATTTCAAATAAGCTGACATATTTCATACTTACACAGAAGGTGTTCTGTAGGAGTAGAACCGACAGATGTCTCGTTCTAACAACTTCTATAATGATATATCACTGGGCAGTTTCCATCAGTTAACAAACCACTGTATATTATTATCCACTGTATACCCTGCCTATTCAGTAAAGGATATTTTATTGCTTTAAATTGAATGTTTCTGAACTTAAACTTTTTCAGAACTTCATCACTTTGATTTTCTGGAACAGATAGGGTCAGCGATTGCTTCCTACAACTATTAAACCCTTCTGATGTTCCTCCACTAATAAACATTATGTCATTTTAGCCCATGACAAATGCAAGGATTTTGTGAACAGAGTTGGCCCCATAGTTGGGGAATTAAGCAACTTACAAGTTGTGCCCTAGGGATGTTTTATCCCCCCCCCATTACTCTAGTTCTCTATCTCCTAAATCATCCAATTAAATACCCTCATCAGCACAGATGATCCTGTCTTAAATTCTCTATAGAATATCCATCTGAAAAGTACAAATTTGTTTCTTGAAAACTAGTTTAGCGAATGCTAGCCGTACCTAATAAATGATTGAATTAGAAATGTCAATGGTGTTTATCAAGGTTCATTTAAATTGCAAATTAATACCAAATTACAATATTCCTTGATTTGCTATTTGGAAAATTGGTTTGGTCTATTGATTTACAAATTTTAGTAAAATTTTATCCACTTCAGTAGAGAAAAGATTGAGAAAATGTGCTTTTTCTTCTTGTTTTTTAAAGATAACTCCTGAATCAGAATTTTTGGGGAAATGGCAGCAATATTTAGAGCCTGTTTTATATATATATATATATATATATATTATATATATATATATATATATATATATATATAAGAAACATGAAATTTTTAGTTACGGTCTTATGACATTTTCTCTTGCCTAAAATTAGATTGTATTGGTATTTTGGTTTTGTGTTTGGATGTGTTGAGGTAGTTCATGCACCTTTTATTGTTACAATAGCTTTTATACATTCAGAAGATGCTTTTAACCCAGAATGAAAACTGTCCACTATCTTGGAAAGACTGGACTGATTAGTTATTGCACTCATCATATTCTTTGGCTATAGTTAAGTTTGATGGATCTATTCACCAGTTTCAGAGAAGTACAGATAAACATCTTGATGAACAATATTAAGTCATTAAAAGACACTATTATAATAATCTTTTAAAATGAAACATTTTAAAATACTAGACTATTATTTAATGAAACATTGTTCTAATGTCAATTAGGCCTATGGACCAATTTATTTTCATTGTTGTATTGTTGCTATTTTATAGTAAAAAATGTTACCTTATTACTAAGATTATTTATTTTATAAAATTGTCTAACCTCACTTAAAGGCTGCTTATTTTAATTTATTTGTGGTCATAATTTAAGTGCATTTTAAAATTTATTATGATTAAAACATAACTATGAACTATCAAAATTAGTTTGTTTTACTAGAATTCGTCAATTTTAAATTTCATATGAAGGTCACAGTAATCAAAGTTTCAAGCTACTGATATTTTAATTTAATTCTGCGAGATAGCAGCAACTTATGAACTACCTCAAAATCAATTAGTAGATTTAAAAAAAATTTCATAGGAGAGGTGGAAAAATCTTCAAAAGACAAAGAGAGAGATCCAATCTTCCCAATAGTATGAGATTCTTACTCACTAAAAACCACATTCCTTCCTGTTAGTACTCCTATCGCATAGGACAAGGATTCAGATATTATTTTCTATGTACCAAGCCTGTGAGCTCTTTCCATGGACACGTCAAGAAGAAAAAGAGCAGAATTTTATTTACCACACGAAGAGTGAGGCAAATCCCTTACTAGGACAGAGTCCAGGCAGGGATAACCACACTACACCACAGGATCCCTGGTTGGAATGTTGTGTAGGTGAAGGTGGGGATTACCTTACAAATACGTTGTTAGTTATTTCAATATAGGATTGTCCTACATACACCATCTTCTTCTGCTGCCTACTTTAAACTGAAATATGCATGCAAAAGAAGCATGCTGCATGCAACCGTGTGCTGATAGCTGCACTTCCATCAAGGATTTGCAAGCGATATCTTCTCTTGGACTACTGAAGGTCTTGTCTCATGCATCTACATTGCGCCTACCGCTCCTGAAACAGATCTGATAGGCATGACAAAAGGTCACAGTAAATGAGGATGTGATGAGCGTTACTGGGCCAACAGGTTCTGTCATGGGTTATGGACAGTGGTCGTTTGTGTTTATCAGATGTTATTTTGTATCTGCCAAGTGAGGAAATGTGTGGTGTGAGTGAACCCCTTGTGAAGGTTTACTGCTAAATGTTAGATGTGTTGTTTAAGAAAATGCGCATTCAAGTGTTTGTGTATTGTTCTATGTTTGATGCATATTGCTGCTTTAGTCACTATTCTCAAAACTTTGTTTTGGAATAGTTGTCTTCGGATGTGGATGTCCCCAGCGTGTCTCTAGACGGGAGCTGCATATATAAGTATACTCACGAGTAAGTAACCTATATAAAATGGTGTCCATTATCAATGAGAGAAGACTTGTTTTGTTGAGCAATTGATACAACTGGAAGAGTTTTATGTTTGCTCTTTTAAGAGTGTAGTTTATGTGAGCTGAGAATGTCAGTTTTCTATCCAGGGTAACCCCTAGGTACTTAACTTGATGCACCCAGTGTATGTTTTGGTTGTATAAGAGTAGATGTGTGTTGAGTTTGATTGTGCGTCGTTTAGAAAGCTACAATGCCTGGCACTTTAACACATTCACTTTTACTCTCCAGATTGTGAATCATGGCTCAAGGGTATTTAGTGCTTTTAGTAGCCAGCCTACTATGTATTATATGAGGGGTTCACAACCAAAGTGAACCAAGTCCAAAAATTACATTTTCTTGCAAGAAGCAGCAATGTTGTATAATTGGACTTTCTTGGGCCTCCCTTTTCCTAAAGTTATAAATATTGCTTATGAGCTCTCGTGCCTAGCTGTGAATAAGTTTCTTACCGCCAATTTTTGTTCTGTTTTGTTTCAATTCCATATTAATAACAAAGGCAACAACACTACACAATGCATTAACAAATCACTATACTACTAACTAAACAATATCCGATGTCGTACGACACATAATTGATTACACGTTGTTCGTAATACACTGTCTAGAAATGCACTGACGAAAGGACAGCATAACACTGACACACTCACATCCCCCACCACTAATAAGTGACGGGAAACCTGTTTGCCCGATGAAGGCCAAGCTACATACCAAACAGCTTCTAAGTTTTGCATTATTTACCACCAATATCTGCAAAAAATTCAAGAAAAAAATACTCAAATAATAAAATCATCTCAACTAAATTGATAATAAACCCTAAATTCACAGCTAAAATATTGTTCACTGATATCATTAATAAATTTTTTAATAATTACAAAAGAAAATAATGGTATCTCACGGTTTTCCAAAAACCTGTGACTGGATTGATAAGGAAGATTCTTTAAATGAGGGTGAACAATAAGTTATATAGCTCAGAGGCATATTCAGGACAGTGAATCAGTAAAAAGAAGGAAAAGAAACTACTGTAGAATACAAATTGATAATGATACAAGTGTATAAATAAATCATATTAATGGAAATAAATACAAATTATTGCATGTAGGTCTTAGTATTTAGACAATGCAGAACTCTGACTTCAACTCCCTTCCTTTTGAAGGGCCTATTCTTCCATTTTCTTCCATTCAAGTCATTTACTTCTTCAGCCCTTGCAATTTGCCGATAACTGAGAAGTCCTGCATCATAGAGGTGCAATTTTAGTTGGTGGTAATAAATTACTGTTGTTTTTGTATTTATTTATTTATTTTTAAATTACCTCTAAATGTAATATACTAACCTAATAGCCAAACCAGAGGGAATGGTAAGGGCGACTGAAAACAGAAAAAAATTATAAACATTTAAATCTAATAAGAAAACTAAAAATTACAAAGATACTTACTTTTAATATCCAATGTATTTTATCTGTTGAATGACCAGAAAATATTATTGATGTTCAAGGTGTGTCTATATAACAAGACTGTTTCTTTCTCTTAGAGAAAGGAATGAGAACTGATTGTTACCTTTTTGGCAGAGACCTTGATTGTGTTTGAACCTAACAAACATCAACACTCTCAACTGTTGATGATGTGATTCATGGTTTAGTGCATAAGTGTACTGGAATAATGCTAAGTTTAAAAATTGAGCAACATGTCATTTTAAAATGTTTAGTAAATTGTAACAAAACACCAACGGAAAGTTTACTAAATAAATGTGTACAGGGAAGATTGGTTGTCTCATGTGTGTTTTAGTGACATGGAAGATTCAGTGAAGGACATCAAAACTTGAATGACAATGAATGACCTGGAAAACCTTTCACTTCAAGAACCGAAAAAATGTAGAAAAAATGAAACAGGTTGTTCAAGAAGACGGCCAACTAAAAGTCTAAATGATAGCTGAAACCATGAAATTAATGAAGACAGTACATGGTATATTTTGCTCGAGGATCTCCATATGAAAAAAGTTTGAATCAAGATAGTTCCTAGGGTACACACCAGAGCATAAAAAACACCTTAAGAAAATTTGTGTTGACATCCTGCAGGAACTTAATGCTGATCCCAACTTTTTTCAAAAAATCACCACAATTGACAAAACCTGAAGCTTCCAGTATAATCCTAAAACGAGAGTCAATGCACTGAAAAACACCACCATCCCCAAGAATAAAACAAGCTCATAAAAACAAATTCAAATTCACAGCCATGCTCATTGTCTTTTTTATATCAAGGGTGTAATTTTGGAAGAATTAGTTTTAGAAGACACAACAGTGAACTATCATTATTATAAGGAAGTTTTGACAAGCTGAGAGAAAGAGTCAGAAAATTACCAAAACTGTGGGGAAATGGTTTAATTTTCTATCAGGACAATGTGCTTGCCTTATACCATTTTCTGAAAAGCAGTTTTTGTTTGCCATACACATTACTACATTAGAACATTTGCCAAATTTGGCACCTTGTGACTTTATATTTTCCTTAAATTGAAATCAGTGCTTAAAGGAACATGTTGTGAGTCAGTTGATGTAATAAAAAAGAAAACCGTAGATGTGTTAAAACAGCTGACAGAAACTGATCTGATCTCTGCTTTTAACCAGCGGAAAACAAGACGTGTCAGAGTGTAAATGCAAGATGAACATTAGAATTGAGATACAATTAAATAAAGTTATCAATTTCATTATTTAATATATACACCTGTATACTTAGACACACCCGTATACTTATTTTCACAATTTTACACAAAATATGTCATACATATGGATGAAATTCACTATGAGAAAATAACCTTGAAACATCATTTTAACCTCAAATTTTGTTTACATTTCTCAGAGGTGGATCAAACTGTAAATCAGACTGTAGAGCCCACACAATCAATACACATCTAGATCCACCACTGCCTGTTAATTTTTGGCTCATTGTCTGGATCTTTTTATTAATTTGCATCTAAAAAAATTCTTACTGTAAAGACACTATGAACAATATGACACAGCAATATACAAGGATAAATAGTTATAACTAAAGTTATAATAAACTTTTTTAAATTTTTTATAATCCACTACAACATTATTATATGCAAATATTGTAATGTTCTATATTTTCATGTTTTTAACAATATGCTATGTTTAATTATGAATGTACTTGGTAATTAGGAATTCGTAAGAAGATGCTTAGACAGTTTTTTTGGCAAGAAATGTCTGAAGAAATGTTTAAAGAATTGACAGCTGATGCAACTAAATCAAAAGATGACAGTGAATACAAGGAAAGCTTTAAAGTTGAAGGATTTGATGGGAAGCCTCATAAAAGTGATCCAGAGGTAGGAAATGTAACTTTTTATTACAAAATATGTTGGTAATTTTTAAAGTAAGGATTGTTTTGCATTTCACATGTTTGTCTGCTTTAGAATATTTTGTGGCCACAAATATATTATATATTGCTGTGAAAATGTTGAAGTTCTTTAAGAAATTTTTGGGATGTTCATGACTGCTTACCTTATAGCCCTGTCCTAACACTTACTGATTAAAAATTTGTTTGTAAAATTAAAGGAGATCTTTGGTAGAAATTGTATGGAAACAGATTTACAGATAAGGAGGTCAAAGAGATTGTCACAATGGCCTAAATGGACTGAACTGGAAGGAATTGATAAAGATTTACATTATTTTCCACTTTAGCTGTTGGACAATTTTTCAAAAAATGTAGCTGGTATACAAATAAATTCAATATAAATTACAACAAACATATTTACTAGTACATTAAATCCAAAAAATTCATAAATTTGATAAGTAGCCATATTATCATAAAATACAAACACATAATACAATTAAAATACAGTATTGGTACATTGACATTAATTATAAAAGGTAGTTATGTAATGAAATCAAACCAATTGGAACATATTGTTTCTAAAAAAACATAGTACACACTCCAGTTCACCACTTTTGGCTAAGGAATTCCTTTTCACCAAGGAAAATCAGACACCTAGATTTGTCACAGACTCCTCTTAAAGTCATTTGGTCTTTAATATTTTTGAGGTTTAGCAGAAGTTTATTAATGATATTAATGAGCATAACTCCCATTGGTGAAGACAAATATCTAAACTTTTTAAACCTGCGCTGCCTAAGTTGTAGGTTGCTTCAATGCTTACTATTGTAGTTGTTTTAAATAATTGGGAATACATAAATTTAAGATAACAAATTGTTTGAAAGATAAATGTTAAGGAGAGTGTGAGTATAACTCATTGAAAGTGCCTTTGCATGACTATATTTTTATTAGACTTTTTACAAGTCTTGCAGTATTTTTTTGCACCATAGCTTTTGCATATTTTGAACTGAAGCATTTTTTTATAATAAAACTTCATATATTTATCATAAACCTGCGATAACTATGTATAGATAATTACTATCTACATTAAAAAGTATGGTAGTTAATCTAGTATGGTAGCTGTAAATATGTGTAACCGAATTTTTTTTTAACTATGACTAATAAAATAAAAATTGTTAAAGTGTCTCGCTCAATTAAAAAGAAATTTTCCCTAATTTACTCATTTATGGATTATTTAACCTTAGAACTGGCACACTAAATTCACTTTGTTTGTTTAAAAATTAATAAAAAATATTATTTTTATACAAAACCTAACTTATAAGACAACATTTTTCTCAGAAAGATGCATAGAATTCATCTATGTAATAAAAAAAATAATTTTGAAATGGTTTTGGAGTCAGTATGTTAGATGTCAAAAAATGAAGTTACCATTTTTCAGAAAAACCTGTATCATCCAAAATCAATAGTTTACCACCTTTTTCTAAGATATACAAAAGTTTTGTGTAATATTTGTGAATATATTTAGAAAAAATAAATAAATAAATTTGTTACATTAAAAAAAAAAAAAAAAAAAAAAAAAACGAAAAAAGGCAAATTGATTCTTTTTTTTCAAAAAATCACCAAAAATATAATTATTATTCAAAACCCATAATTTACTCATATATGGATTATTTAAACTAAATAAATGAAATTTATATACAAACATTTAGGGATCTTTTAATAAGATAAACAAAAGTATATTTATTAATTCTTCATTTTTCATGTAGTAGAAATTATAAACTGTTTTAACAGTAAAATTTTGTATCTGTTGATTTATTCATACTAATATAAGAAATATAAACTCTAGATTGTAATAAATATGACTTTTAACACTCACTACTTAATAATGACAAAACAATTATTGTTAAACATACAATCAAAATTATTAAGTGTACAAAACTGAAAAGGTTTAGATTACAGATTTAGGTTTTGCTATGGTTCTGTGAGGAATATATACAAAAATGTACTAGCATACAGTCAGGTTCACATGGCCTCAAAAATCATAAATACCGGAGAGCAGAGCAAGAAAAAAAACGCCATACAGCTTCCCAAAACAAGACTCCCATAAACTCAAAAAATTCAAATCCTTACAAACATTAATATAAATTTTATAAAAATAAGATAAAAAATGTCGTTTTAAAATTTTTGGGATTTTGGGGTGTATGGGGGCAGCAGATTTAAAATTAGTGTCTTATAAAAAGTGGATTTTAAAAGTTTGAACAAATGTGTCAACATAACAATTTTATTGTTTCCCTCAATTTTTGGTGTATTGTGGATTTTTGAAGTTCAAAGAGGCCGGATATGTAGTATTGTAACCAAATTTAAATTCTCGTTGCAGTATACGCAAATATTGAAAGTTTCAATAATTAGTGATCTTCATAAATTTAAGTGTCACTATTTTATTTCACCTTGAAAGTGATTTTAATAAAAATATAATAAAAAATTTTCAGTTTTACTAATGTAACCCACATAAACATTGAAAAATTTAAGTCAATGAAACCACCCATATATGAAGTAATGAGTGGAAAAATGATACACTTAAATATGAACATACAGAAAAGATCTTCCTGCGCTGAAAATGTCTAAAAATATCAAAAACATGGAATCAAATTTTTAGCTATGGTACTATATTTACTATATTGAAAAGTAATTAATAATAAAAGCACCATCTGAAAACAACGAATGAAATAGACAGTTCAATAACGTGTTGTTGTTTTCCAATGGCTTCCTCTGGGTACATTGAACCAATTTGGAGACATGCTACTTCAATACAGACCACAGTATAATTGCTTCTTTTCCAATTCTTTGTTGAGCATATCTTATTTTAGTAGTTGTGATTTGTACGTTTAAGAATTTGGTTTGTCATTCAATTTACATTCTTCTAAAGGAAAACTTTTTATATTTTATGTAGGGAGTCATAGTTACCAGTAGTGTAACTAGGCCCAGTGGGGCCCAGGGCAAAGATAGGCCAACTCCATAAAAAAGTAGGTCATATAGCTTCTGTATTATTTTATTTTAAACATATAAATCATGATAATGTGATATTTTTACGGTAAACTATTACCAATTTAACTCTACATTTCTTAACAGGGATCAATATGTTGGAGAATTTTAGATGAACTATTTTAAACACCACAAAAACAGACACCAAGCAAAAATTCAGTTAATGGTGAACTTTACACTTAAATTCTGCATTTGAATATAAAAATGTTTAAGTTATCCTAATTGATTCTACTTTTGAAGCCGAATGAAATATTTAACTCTTTATACTAGTTTTAACTATTAAGTTTTTATTTGATGGTTCAATGGGCAATACATTGTAAAAGATACAAATGAAATGAAACATTTGGAACCTACGTAAAATTTTAAATATTTTTTACTCTTTAGAATCAATTGTATAAAAGTAGTGTACAAAACAAAGAATTGTAGCAATAATATAAACAAACAAATTCATTGAACAAATTTTAAAAATACAATATATATATATATATGAAAAAAAAATGAAGAGTAAATATTTCTAGCAGATCCCAAATCAGCCATAAGTATACACTTGTAGCCATTCATCCCCTAGAAATTACTCCTTAATAGTGAGCAGGGTTATCTGTTTTAGTTCTCCTGGTAGTGTTTTCTTTTTTAATTTTTCAAATTATTTACCAATTTTATTTGGGTTTTGGAAGAATGTGTTCCACTTTTGTAAGCATGTTGCGATGTTGAAGAAAGCTGCTATTTAATGCTAACCAATCCTTTTGAGTTTAAATGCTCGAATGTGTCTATGTTTTTATTTTTAATATGTTACTGTTCCTTGCTGTATAATTTTTTCTATTTCAGGCTAGTTGTTGATATACACTTATAAGGGTTTGAAAGATTCTAAAAAAATAATAATAAATAAATAAATACCTTGATACAATAAAGAAATTTTACAAGAGTTTAAAATTTGTGGAACTCAAAAAAGCAGTCAAGAAAATTGAAATAGAAAGCAGCCTGGACCGGAAAAAGTTTTCCTGATTTTTCATCGTCATTAATTTCTTTTATTATATTAAATTTTTATTACATCCTTCCTTACAACTACCAACAATCCACTGGTCATTTGTATTTGTTTGTGTAATGTATATCGTGAACTCTTTAATGTTATATTGTATCATATGTTATCGGGAGTTATTTTCCTCCCTAATAATGAATATTTCTATCTTTTTGACTTTTCTGATCATGATCATCTTTTGAGATGACAGCTCTCCGACATTCTACTGGAGAATGTTGCACTTTTGGCTCAAGTCAGATATTTCCCTTTACAAGAGCAGTTTTCTTTTTCCTTGAGTCTATGGTTTTATTTGGTCTAAGGTTTAATAGTTTGAGAAGCAATAACTAAAAGTTGTTGATCGTTTACCACTACTCAAGGGCTACATACAGCTTACAAATGGTTTTGGACGCTAATGACTCTCTCAAATTGAATTAACATTATACACCTATACAAAATCAAATTCTAAGTAAAGCAAAAGTGTTTGTAACCATCTCTTTAAAATTCCCGAATTAGGAGTTATTGAATAGATTGTGAAAATGAACAAGAGACATCATCTTGAAGCTTAAATATATCAAAATAGGCCATTATGAAATTTGATCCAGTTTGTTGTATTTATTTTGTCATTTCCCAAATGATTCTAGAATTTCAGTATTTTTAATTGCACCTTTGCGCATTGTTTTGGGGTTGAAACATCTATATTTCATCAAAAATTTATCAAAATTTAAATGGGCCGATTCTAGATGATGTGTAGTACAGTTCATTTTCACTTTAACAATAACTCCTAAGACATCATTTTTAAGTAGATGGCGAAATACCAGTTAAGATATCTGTAAGTTTTCTATTGTTATTACATAATGTATTAGTCTAACATCAGATTTCAAAGTGTTAGTAAATTATTTATGTTTTAAGATGCACAAAAAATACCCTCTCTACTTGGACACACCAAGAACAATATGGTATGACAAATCCTCATCTCTCCCCGGAACCACTTTACCACCAAATAAACTTCCTAAGGATGTTTTCAGAAGAACAACAACAATTACAAAATCAATTGATGAATTTTAAGCTTAGTATTTTTTACTTATCTGGATGTTGAAACTATTTTGTAAAATACATTAATCTTGCATCTAAATTTATAAACTTTTTCTACTAAATAAAAACTTGGTTTGATTGTAAATTTGTACTTTTGTATTGCCACTTGTGGTTTGAGATGTTCAAAATATATAAATAAAATTATATTATAAAGTGTTATTTTGTAGTAATTTGAAATACTGTTCCATTAGAGTTAGTTTTTAAGCTTAATACCCATAAGAGCTCATTCAGACAGCACCGAATGAGCTGCAGACAGTTTTTAATGTTTACCGCAGTGATGCATATATATTATAATGCACAATCACATGTTGGTGCCGTCGAGTGTATATGATAAAATTGATTTAGCAATTTTGGACATTCCGTTTTGCTAACAGAACCTGTATCATTATTAATGGGACTTACCGTTTTCAATATTCTTCTTTTACCGTTCAATGATGGGTGTTATGGTTATTCAGCCGTTTTCAAGTTGAACAGGTTGTGTTTGTCAATTAACACTTATTGTACATTACATTAAAATAACACTTTATATACACACAAAAATAATAAATAAACATTAAAAAGCAGTTATGAATATTTAAGATGGTAAGTCCCATTAATCATAAATTATAATCAATATTCGAAATGGCAATCGGAGAACAAGAAACTGTATGCTGCAATTCAGAAAAAGAAACCAAATAAGTTCTACTGACATATATAGTGTAATGGGAACATTTGATATATCTTTTTTTTTTTACATGCATTTAACCTGACACACCTCTGTCTCGCAACAGAATATAACCAATATCTTCTATTTATTATTTAAAATCTTTTTTTGACATCAATGATACGAGCATATAATAAGATACATTTTTACATCCATTTTGCAAGAACAATAATATATGTATGCGAAGAAGCATACATGCAAGGGAGAATGAAGTTATGAAAAACAGAACTATATGAACACATTTAACACTGATTAGGTAAAATTAACAATAGGGTAAAAAAAGGATGGAGTATGTGAACTAAGGTTAAAATTAATATGGCCGAGAAACCACCAGAGTCAAGCGTAAAAGATACAGGGATAATTGGAGCTATAAGCCTGAGTGTCCTTACCATTGTGAACATAAACATCAGATTGCTTAGCTATCATGGTTCCTATTATGATTGTTTTCTACATCATTTCATCCACAGTCTGAAAATGGATACCCTTTAATGCGGATTTTATCTTAAGAAACAGGTAAAATTTATACAGAGCTAAATCCAATTGGGTAGTCCAGCATTGGAATTCTCTTTTTGGTTAGAAACTACCTAAGGACACAGCTTTGTATTGTTTTTCCACAACTCATATTCACAGCTTGGCTAGAACCCCCAATGCAAAACCAATAATTAACTATTTCACTCAGCGGTACCCATTCAGTGATGTATTCCACGTCGTTGATATCACTATATATATATATATATATATATATATATATATATATATATATATATATATATATATATATATATATATATATATATATATATATATATAAAACAATCACTGGATTATGTTTTCTAATACCATGGTAATTGTTTTATTTTAACTTGTGACTTTATGTAAAGTACATTTGTGTTGTCTTTATAATTTCTTAATGTGAAGATGACCTCCATAGAGTGATTTTCTGATGATGGAATAGAGTTCCGAAACGCGTCAAGAGTAAATGCGTAGATAATAAGTTCATAATAGACGGAATTATTCTAGATTGAATTACTTATCAATTATGACTTAGATACAAATAACAACGCATAATAAAATTAAAGTAATATCATATGCTGATAACCTGGTAATTGTCGTTAAAGGTAAATATGATCAGACAGTGTCTGATCTCATGTAGAGTGATTTCTATTGATCTGGAGGTGGTGTCAAAAAGAGGGTCTTAGTATTAGCCCTAATAAGACAACTATTATTCCTTTCACAAGAAGAAGAAAGTTTACTCTTCAGTGTGGAAATCAATTACTCAAGGGGAAAAAATGTCTGGGTGTAGTTCTGGATCAGACTCACCTGGAATAAACACATTGATAACACTAAAAAGAGCCAGTATGGCTATGTGGGCATGTAGAAGCCTATTTGGTAAAACTTGGGGACTTAAGCCACAGATGGCCTACTGGTCATATCTGGCTATAATTAGACCCATGGTCACCTATGCTTCAGAAATATGGTGGCCAAAGACGGAACAAAAATCTATAACAAAAGCTTCAAAGGCAGGCTTGCCTAGAAATTACAGGTCCTATGAATACCTGTCTGACCGCTGCACAATGCCAAAAATATTGGCTGGTAAACTGGGAAACTTGCAAAAACAGGATATCACTTAGTTAGCCAAAACAGTATCGGACTTAATAATTAAAAAATTAAGAAAAGAATTACAAAACCCTTTTCCCAGAACGACATATTTGGAAGGAATGTGGACCAATACTAAAGGAGGGATCCCTCCAATGGTACATGAAAGGTAGGGTAGGAGTGGGGATAAAAGGCCCAAATTTTAGCCTTAGTAAATCCCTAGGTAATTCCATCTATATTTCAAGCTGAGATACATGCAATAGAGCTCTCTGTTAGAGAGAATATCAAAAAAGTCTCAAAGGTGCAGAGATCTATATTATGTCAGACAGCTCTTAAGGCTTAAACACTTTTGAGTTGAGATTGGTCTGGGAATGTCTACAAGTAATTAATCAACTGGCAAAAAAAAAAAAGTATCCATACTCTCGGTGCCAGGACATGAAGAAATACCAAGAAATGAAAAGGTGGATCGCCTTGTATTTCAAAGTAAGGTGTAGAGGCTGATTTTTGTTGGGCCTGAACTATTCTTTATAATATGATGGAAACAAGATCAAAAGATCAAGTATTTGTTCTACCGTTTCCAAATTCTAATTGATAATGAAATTACAAAATCACTGGATTTATAATAATATTTACAATTTTAGATATTTTCAAACTTTAAGCTATGCACTTAAACTCTTCCCATACTTGTAATATACAAACATTTTGTCTCTCATCTTGCTGTTAAAGTTAGCAGCTGATGTAGTTGAGAGAGCAGCCATGTTTCTACATAATATTTGGTAGGTTGAAATGACATAGTGGTAGTCCAAATCAGCTTTATAAAAAGTGGTCATCATACAATTTTTGTTCATATTGAAGATCTATTGTTTGTTAGTAATTATCATTTGTAAAAAATCCTTTTACATTTATTTGATGAGACTGAAATTGTTTGATAATATTTATTAGTGGAATTTAAATCACTAGAGATCGGTTTTCACTTTTATCAATTTGGCTGTCAAAAGGATTTAATCATTTCTCCTTTGTTTTACTGAAGGTGTATTAATATTATGATTTTTTCTTCCTCTAAAATAAACATTTGAAAAGATGATTAAAAAATTATTTAAATCTCCAATGCTCAACTTTTTATTTCATTCGACAAATTTTGTAAAAAGGTTGCACAATCATTAACTGTAGGTTTTTTAAGAAATTAATTTTTTATAAAACTCGGGTCTTTATACCAGTCAGTGGCTATTTGTATAATGTGCAGAGATTATTTTTGCAAGTTTCAATTTAGTGAAATACTGAAGTTTGTATTCACTTAAACACAACCAATTAATGGTTCTGAAGTCATTCACTGACCTGAGATAATTCTTAAAGAACAATAGACACTATTGTTAATTATACTGTCTTCTTTGGTTTCTTTAAGTGGTTCGCTAAACATTTTTGTGTTTAGATAGTCATATAACAGATTTGAAGTGGTGGTACTTCGTACTGGTTTGACTGTCACAAAAAAACTCTCATAACAAATATTATTATTAGAGTGCTGAGGCCAAATGAATCAAATATAACAACTTGCCTTTATTTCTATCATTGAAGAGACTAAAATTTTCTTTTCTATTTAAAAATTGTGAGTTAGTTTCTTTTTCATCAATCTGTATTCAAATTACATGTTGTCTTCTTCTTTTTTTATCACAATTTCAGTATTTCTTACTGTTAATTTATTTATATGTTGAAAATAACACAAAGATGAATCATAACCTCAAAAGGTGTCTAATAAAACACATTGGCCTTGTTTTCAAATGGAGCTGTAAATGCTGAGAATTCTTGACAATTGGCAAGTTTACAGTTATTTTTTCTTTCTTGGATGTTTTGACTTAAATCATTCTGTTTTAATTAAGTAAATTATATTTAGCTTGTTCGGATTGTGCCAAAATTAGTAAAATAGCTCCTGTTGCTATTGCTTCACCAAATTTTGCAAATAACTGCCTTTGATGATAAACCTCCATTTATTTTGTTTCTGTCTTTACCCTTGTATAATTATTGTAGGTACAAAATGGTAAAGCAAATATATTTGTGTTACGATAGTACAAATTAATTTACATGTATATTGGATTGCAGACATTTGTGAACAATAGCAAACTTAGTATGACACTCTGTACCGTTAACTAGGCCAAACCAAAGGAGTTATATATTAAGAAGTTTTACAAAAGCTTACTTGTTCTTTTGTACCCAACATATCTGCTATGTTCAAAACAAATGTTTACAGGGTAGGGTTGTTTTAAATTTAATATAAAATGGCCGGCGGATGATAGAGTTGACATCTTTTAATTTATTCCAAGTATATTTTTGGAACCAGTATAAACTCTGAAAAGTAAAATTAGGTTATCATTAGGCAGACTCAAAATGTTTGATTCTCAATAAAATGATTACAGTATATATATATTTTTTTATTACAAATTTTAATAACTGTGTAAAACATATGATCATTCAAGAAATAAATTTTGAAAATAATAAAATTTGAATAAGAATAAATGAAATATAAAATTTTTGATTAAACAGAATTAGACAAGCACATGTTTTAGTTAAAATGAGCTACTTTTAACAAAATTTATTGAAATAATTATTAACTTCGAAAATCATTTCAAATTTGATCGAAGCTGGTATATATATTTTACCTGGTTTTCTAGAACCGGACATATTAAATCTAAGTGTCAGAAATTTGTTAAATACCATGAATTCATTAGATATTTTGAATTCACTTTAAAAATGAAAGATTTAAATGAAAACACATTTTGAATTAAATTTACTTCAAGTATACCAGCTTTCACTCTAAGTCATTTACCGTTCAATTTTAGTTAGGATATCAAAATTCCTATAGCTGTTGTTCTAACGTTATCAACCAAAGTATACTACCAATTATAGCTTCTCAATTTCCCTCACAGTGCCATGTTCAACAGTGTAATGTTTGATCTACTAAAGTCTCCATGATTTTTCTCATCTTTTCTTTACTCATATTTAGTGAGACATCGCTTAAACTCGCAGGAGAACTTCTTTCATCAGTAATTTACTATGAATATACTCTGCAAGAACATTTTTTATTATTGATTTCATCATCTGTTGATGGTTGTTCTACTTTGGCACACTGACACCCATGTTTCAGGTTCAGGTCCTACGATACTATGTTCAGATCCTGCCATACAGTCTCTTCAATACTCAATGAAAAATACTCGTTAAATGTCATAAAAATAAACAAAGTTTCAAACTAACATAATTTAACAGCTGTTGTAGAGGTAAAGGTTTATTGAAATCCTGAATAACCTACATATTTTCAAGAAAACACTGATGATTAATGAAGAGAAGAGCAATAATATTCAACAATATTTTGTTTGAAAGTCGGTTGAGGTCTTCTAACCCCTCTTTTCTTATCTCACTAAAAAACTCATTGCTGCTGTAGAGCAAGCAACTGGACTTCCATTGATTTAGAAACAAATATAACTGGGGAATAAAGAAGTGAATATCTTAAATCTATAATCATGTGATTTAAAAGTAAGGAACTAAACAAAAGCACAGAACAAAATCAAAAATTTCATTTATGCTTTAATGTTATTATATATACAATTATACTTATTTTATTACAAAACTTATACAAAGGAATCATATGTTTTTATATTAGGTAATAACACAATCAAATTAATGATAAAATAACAAATAATTGAGCTAAATGGAAAAAAAAACCTATTTAATAGAGGAACATAATAATAGTACACAACAATACCTAAACTGCATTCAATAATATTATGATTAAGTACAAAATATATGGGATTTAGTCTACATGTTAATAAAATCAACACAGAAATCTGTAGGAAAAAATCTAACTTCTAAAAGGTTACTTACAAATAACAAAACGCAAACTGTAGAAAATGAAATAATAATCTACAACTACTACCTATACAAAATGCTTTATAATTTTAAAAATAGAATATCTTTCGAAGTCCATGAGTATAATATTAAGAGCACTAAGACTAAAAAAGCAGATTTACAAATACCTCCTCAGACAAACAAAAAAGTTAACATATTGGATGAGATCATTTTTGAAATGTTTTATGATACGGTATTGTAGGAAATAATATGTTTGTAGGGGAGTTTGCTTGACTTTTGTTTTTCTTAAAAATATTAAACAATTTACATACAGATACAAT
Organism: Aphrophora alni; assembly: GCA_963513935.1. Lineage (NCBI taxonomy): Eukaryota > Metazoa > Arthropoda > Insecta > Hemiptera > Aphrophoridae > Aphrophora > Aphrophora alni. The sequence continues at coordinate 146,600,739 of OY740765.1, forward strand.
GTTTTAAATAAGTATAGGCCTACATGTTGTAAAGTGAGATTTGGAGGTAAATTGGTAGATTAAGAATAAAAAATTGTATAACACTAAAACTGCTAAATGCTGCAATTGAATTGGATGTAAACATTTACAGAAAACTATATAGTCGGCATTATTTTTTTTCCCATGAACTTTTTGGATTTTATAAAGAGTTCACTCTTTATTTATGTCAATAATAAGAAAGGTTTTATATCAGTTTTTTTACATTGGATGAGAAACAGTAACAGTAAGAAAATTATGCGAATCGCTTATAAATATCATCATTTGTGTATTGGGAAAAATAACGTTATCCTGATTTGGAGCCAGTTTCATTTTTTTATTTAACGTTTATTGCAAAATTATCATGTTTTTATATATTTCCACTCTTAACTTTATTTTTTTATGAATCTTGTTAATTATGAAGTAATTATACGTTTCTTTTGATGGAAATATTTACATTTATTTCTGTTGAAATTTTTTGTCTAAATAAAATTCTTAAGTATTTACATGTTTCTGGAAGGATTTCCTGTAGATCACATTCACCACTTCACAATATGATATGGAAGAGCATCAATCAAAGTTATATTCCTCAAATTATTGTTGTGATTACATGAAAACTATTGCATTGGCAATACTCTGAAAACGGCAAATGAGATTTAAAAAATGGTTATATTGCAATATAATAACAAAATATAGTAAAAATTATATAATATAACACATGGTTGTTTGGGTTAGTTCAATCTGAACTATTTTAGATCTTATGTTTTTTTTTGTTTTTTTTTGATAGGAGCAAAACGAAACAAAGTTGCGAATGAAATGTATATAAATAATAATTTCACAATAAATGTTGAATATAAAAATGAAGCCTGTTCTAAATCTAGACAAAAATATTTCCCTCATATTACTTTTGATGATATATAGAAGTGATTTGTATAATTTTGTCATCATAACATATAGGTTCTATTCTTAACCTCAGCGTGATGGAATCTTTCGTTCATTAACTGTTATCAATTTATAGATAGTCTCAGGATTGTTATGTTGTATTTTAAGTTTGTGAAACTAAGAATTGTGATGGCAAATGACCCTTGATAAAATGAAATTCATGAATTACTTGCAAAAGATGATGACATTTCCACGATAACAAAATTTTTAGTAGCTATATTTCAAAATAGAATATAGCAACATTAATTTAGATATATATATATATATATATATATATATATATATATATATATATATAACGTAGAGTTCACTGTAACATAATCCATAGATTCAACAACAACAAAACTTTAACTACGTCAAATGGTTCTAAACCAACAAAAATGAGTTATTTTTTTATATTGTTACATATGCATACTATTTTTAGAGGCTTCTGAGTAAAATGATATATACAAAGTTGTACCATAAAGTATTTTATTATTGAACAAGATTAAATAAACCCTCAATGCATGTCAAAAAGTTTCACAGCTAAGGGTATGGAGTACAACAGAGATGATGAAAGTCCTTTAAGTTACAGAACCTAATCAACATGTAAAATCTTACTATTCACAAGATTAGATTACTTTTAATCATAGAAACCTGAGGGGGTCACTTCACCTCAGAGTGAGTATGAGCTAGGCAATCCCGAGTGAACCAATATCTTTTTAGTTTTGGGTTAGATCTCTCTCTTTCATCTTTCATATCTCTTTCTCTTTTCCAACCCTAATGAGTATATGGGAGCTAGGGGTCGTCATTTATCTCTTTTTCTTCATAAAGTGAATATGACTGAGAAGTGTTTGCATATAAACAACAAAGAAAATAATAAACACATGTAAGAGAAAAATTTGAGAAAAAACTTCAAATTATAATTTATACAAAACAGAAAATCTCATGATGATTAACAGTTTTCTATTAAATCAGTTTAGTGTTTTTCTTCCAATCAGGTTATATAAACAATTTAAATTTTGTGTTTTCTAGACAAGATAGTTTGGATGTTATTGAACAATTCTCGCCTTTACACAAGCTTATCTTTACATTTCAGTAAGTGTGAGTTATTTTGTAAAATATGTTACACGTTTCCAAATGTATGTTCCATTTTCAGACTCGCTCCTAAGAGGTCGTTAAAACATTAAAAAACTACAAAACTTACACAACACATATAATAAACAAATAACACTCAAATGAGCGACAAGTGTACACCAACGGTTAAAGAACGATTGAAGTGTTATCTATCAACATCATCTAGGTATCATATACCGAGTTAGATCGGAAGTTAAGTGTGTCATTCAATAAATCACTTTTATTTTCTTTGAAAGCTTTATAAATTTGAAACTCCTCAATGGCATCGATGCATCTGCTTTTCCTACATTTATGCAATGGTTAGAAGTTAATATTTAAATTGGTGAAAGCATGGTTGTTGTCCATTAGGTAGTGTGCATAATTTGATATTGTATTAATGATATCATTAGTGGGGGGGGGGTGGGGTGCTCTCTGAATCTAGTTTTAAATTTTCTGCCAGTTTGGCCTATATAATAACTATTGCAGTCACTACAATATATTTTGTATACACCTGTCAATGTTTCAATAGCTATAGTTAATTATAGACAGAGTAAATTGTCAATATTGTTTTTTTGTCTGAAACGCTAGTGTTATGTTTGTTAAGTATGTTGGTTAACATTTCTGGGAAGACACTGCTAAGTCAATACAGATTTTTTTTTTTTTTTTGGCTTTTTCCTTTATAGGTCTTTTTTGCTTGTGCAGTTGTTTCTTTAATAGTCTGTCGACCATAGACCCCATATATCCATTTGCTATAGCAATAAATTTAATAGTTTTTAATTCCTCTTGGAAATCGTCCACTTCCATTGGTGTTGTTATCAGTCTATGGACAAAGTTATTATAAGCTAACAGTTTATGGGAGGTGGGATGATGAGAATCGAAGGTGTATAATCATATCTGTAGTGGTAGGTTTCCTGTATATTTTGTATTTAAATTTATTTGCTTTTTTTCCTATTGATATATCTAAAAAGTTGAGTTTATTCTATATCTGCGTTTCAAGTGTGAACTGTAATGTTTTACTGATGCTATTTATGTATGTTTTAAGGCTACATATCTGGCGAAGGGATCCATTAAATATGAGGAATGTGTCATCAACATATCTTGTGTAGTACATTATTTGGTCATGAAGTTTATTCTTATTAGACAATAAATATGTGTTTTCAAAATGCTTCAAACATATATCCGCTAATAGTCCAGAAAGTGGGGGAGCCCATATCCAGTCCATCATCCTGGATAAAGTATCTACATTAAAAGAAAAATAGTTTTGTTTAAGTAAAACGTCTAATAAGATAATCAGTTTGGCAATGGCTGTAAAATCCAATATATTTGTTTTTGTTAGAATATCATGTAATATGGCCATTGTTTCATCAACTGGAAAGTTGGTGTAAAGGTTGATAACATCGAAAGAAGCTATCTTGTAATTAGGTAGTATTTTTATGTTATCTATTTGGGTAATGAAATCAATACAATTGCTTTTGCTGTGGTTATTTTTGATTAAAATGCTGTTTTTTATTATGGCAGCTAGTTTTTTAGCAATATTAACTCCCGGGGCTCTTGTGAAATTTATTAAAGGTCTGCTCGGTGTATCTGATTTATGGATCTTTGGTAATCCTTTGAATTCAGGTGCTTGAGCATTGTTTGGCGTAACCATACGGTGAATGTTCTCGTTAAAAAGAAATGTGTACACTTGTTAATCGTCCTATTTAAAGTTTTAACTTGAACCGTCGGTGTACACCTGTCGCGCATTTCAGTGTTATTTGTTTATTGTATGTGTTGTGTAAGTTTTGTAGTGTTATAATGTTTTAACAACCCCTCTGGAGTGAGTCTGAAGATGGAACATACGTTCTGAAACGTGTAACATATATTATAAAATAAGTCACAAGATAGAGTAAATATTAAGTATTAAATAACTTAGATTAAAATCTGTGACTTGGATATGATTAATCAAAAATGAGTTTTAATAACTTTAAAACAATTATTAAAGTTAGAATCAAATATTCATATAATGTCCACCAAGTTTATCATGATTTTAAATTAAAAAACAACATTCAAGAAGTAATACTATATCAATTAAAGCCATCCTTATTCTTCTTTTTAATATATTAAAATTTTTTTTTTTATATTTCCATGACTTGTTTCAGAATGCCAGGTTATCCTTAGAGTTATTATCAGTGTTTCTCTTTACTTATTGATCAGATCTACTTTTTATTTAGTTTTGCTTAAAATAATAAAATCACAATATATTTATATAAGAATTGTTTTAATGTATCTACTTGTTTATTTTTTCTCCAATGAAAATAAACTCATTTTAAGAAAAGTTTTGTCAAGTGCAGATCAATTTAGAGAGAGAGAAGAGTATAAAAACCTGAGGATGAAACAAATATTTAAAAAAATATTTAACAAACACTTAATTAGTTTGTTGTATATAACATATGACCCACCACTAAATATAACTAATTTAATTTTTCTTTTCAGTACAAACACACCTATATACAGGATGTGTAAAAATTCTGGCAACAGGAAAAAAATACAGGCTTGTAAATAAAAGATCTATTAAGAAATTCCTGTTTTTTTAGCTAGAGGACGTGTTTGTTCTTATATTTCATTCTTTACTAGTTTTTTTTTTTTTACAATACTTTAAACAATGAAAGTTTAATGTAGCCCATTAACGAAGATTATTTAAAAATTAAAAATTGGACTTTACCATCGTTTATGACACTTGATATTTAAAATTTTTAAATTGCAACCAAGATGGCGGTCAGAAATTACAAATATATAATTTAAAAATCCTAAATCTAAAAAACATATCTATAATTCTAGATAATTTTATTTGCTAAACTCAATTGTTCTACTCTTTTACCTGCTTTAAAATATTTTGCAAAACATGTATTTTGTTTTGTGCCATAGTCTCGCTCCTCTACTTTTTTCCACTCACGACAAATTTTCACTACTTCTAATAATTTCACTCTAACTTTAAAAATGTTGATCAAAATCCTAAATATTTTGTGAGACATCTACCCATTAAAATTTTTAGTGTATCATGTTTTGACATGAATCAGACCAGTAATCTCGTATTATCATCATCGAGATAATGTGTAACAATTAATTTTCATCCTGATCCTATTTGCATCTCAAATCTTTTTATGATTTAGTAAACGAAAAATCTAAGTTATTCACTGGACGCCTATTTCACATTAAACTTAAAACTAATGAGTTAAAAAGATTAATTTTTAAGATACTATGTGACAAAACGCTGTGGACAGAAATGTTGAAAACCATCAAAAATTTATTAGTTCACTATATACTTGTAAAAAGTAAAATTAAGACCACAATTTCAAACCTTTACTGGAATTTTATATATAATATAATTATTTCGTACTATGGTGGGACATAATTTGGTTGAGAAAATTAGAAATTAATTATTTTTTAAAATTACCTTAATATTAAAGTATATATACTGTAAACCAGAACTTACATTAGAACCAGAACTTACATTAGAACCAGAACTTACATTAGAGTACGATATGACCTACATAGGCATACAATGAAATAAAACACAAATTTAAATTTAAAATACTAGATAGACTTTTTCCCTTGTCGTTTAACACATTCACTACTACCATAGTAAAATTTTTCTTTACACCCTGTCTTTACCCATATTTGCACCAGTGTTGTCTTGTTACTCTAACATATATTACGTAATAATGGGCTATTTTGTAGACTCCACATCAGTCTGTATGGAAGTGTGGTGCTTGGTCACTGGATTTTTTAATAGGTGTGGTTGTGTTGCAAAGTTGGCACACCTATTGTTTACATTTTGATAGCAGCTGTTTCTTTCCATCTCACTGTAGTTGTAAACCATTCTCTAATGTGTTTATAATGATATTTATTATAATGAAGCATGGTAGAAAACAAAGTTTATGTGTACTAATAGTGAAATTGACTGCGCAATTAAATAGGTACTGATGCAAGTTCGCTGTTTAATTCTGACATAGGGAGTGTATACTATCCCTCTTCTGATATAAACATGATGATTCAGTTAGTGAAGTTCGCATTAATGAAGATGATGAAAGAGAAATAATTGATTTTGATGTAGGTTTAAATCCGACTGATCCAACTATTCATGATCACTATATTGAGTTTGTAACCGATGAAGAAAATCAAAATGATTTTTGGCCAATGATCCTGTTCATAACGTGGACCAAGCTGTCCACAAACACATTATGTCAGAGGATTGTCAGACTGCAAAGAATATAGTCCTCCAAATTCATGATTTTACGAGTCATGAAGAAATAAAAGTTAAAATAACAGAGCCAATCAAGTATTTATTAGTATTTTCGATGATGTTCTCTTGAATGAAATCGTTACATGGGTTAATAAATAAGCTTTACTCATTCGAGGAATGCTTCTACCTAAGCATGCAGTTATGATTCATAGATATCTGCTCCTGCAGATGAACTTCAAATTTTTTTCAGCCTCTGCATGGTTATGGGTAACTCAGGCTTTCCTACAACTAAACAATTGGTCTAAGTCTCTTTTATATGAACACCCTATTTTTGGCAGAACAATGTCCCGAAATCGATTTGAGTGAATTCTTCATGATGCTGAAACAGTCATTATTACTTACACATAAAATACACAAAATTGACAAAATTTTAAATCATCGATTGATAAAATTTAACAATGTTTTAGTCCTGGAAAATCCCTGTCTTTGGACGAAGCAATGATTTTATTTAGGAGACCATCATTCCGACAGTATATAAAAAAATTTTAAAAAACATAAGTACTATCCTAACCTAATCAATGGCACTAGAAGTAGGGCTAAACCATAAAAGACAGTTTGGGGTGAGTTTTCTAATGTATTTATTTTTTATTTTTTTAATTCAAAAGTAAGTCTCAAAAGACACTTTTCTTTGCATTTCCTAATATTTTTATTTAGTAAAAATAATGAAAATGAAAGCTTCAAGAGCCACTTTTGATGAGTTTTCTTATGTAGTATTTTAGTTTAATAAAAATAGTCAAAAATAAACCTCAAGAGACACTTTTGTTTAAGTTTTTAAAACTGTAAAAAAAACAGATTTTATAATTTAGATGTACATTAAAGGTTTTTAATAGTATAACTCAAATTAACAAAATCGAATTCATGATCTATACCGAATTCGAAGATCACTCCAGGTCTGCTGGTAGAGTCCTTTTTTTATGCTGGTCTATGGTAAATGAACCGGTCGGCGAATATATGTACGGCTTAGTAGCAAATGAGTTATTTGAAAAAGTTAGCATATCGTTTTCTTTGAATTAAGCTACAATTTTTTGTATCTAATTAAAAAAATATAGAAAATTCAAATTATTCTATATTGGTTTAAAAAATTTATGAATTTCATTTCTATGCAAAAACTGTAACTACAGTATATCCAATCATCTATAATACAACTCATTTATTTAAATTAAAAATTATGTAATAGTATAGGACCCAGTATGGAACCCTGTGGAACACCAAAAATTAGAGTTTGTATCAATAGTTTGAATTCACTGTAACCATTGAAAAGTTTGAATATCTTGTATAGAGAAATATTTGTTTACTATGAGTAATCTATTGTCAAATTTATTAAAAAATTTACTTTACTTTGTTCAACTTTCTCGTGAATTTTATCAACAAAATAACTATTAAATTTTTTTTTTTTTTAACATAATAAATAAACACTATCTCATCAATAGTTTTAGGGTTAATTTTCTATTATTAACTCATTTTTACAATACAGTTTTCAATTTCAATTTGCGAAAATGTATATATTTCAATATAATAACATTTTTCGTGTTAATTTTGGCCTATATATTTTTTTCTGACTCGTTCACATTTAACTAAAGTTTTGAGTGATTAAAAAAAGAAAAGAAATTGATCCTAAGGGGAAAACATTATTGTAATTTTTATTGAAAAAGTCAACGGTTAAAGACAGTTGAAATTCACTTTTCATGAGATGTTTATATCGTTATAAAATATGTACCTGATATTGTACAGATTATAGCAAATGACCAGGTAAAGAAAACCCATTCTCACCATCTGCTTTGCTCCAACTTGCATGCCTTCATGGCAGGCTATCAATACAAGAGCATATTTCTAGAACCTCAGATGTGCTTAAATATCTCAGATTAAAATGAAATTAAAATCGAATCATAGTTTGAAAAAATGTAGTTGGTTACTGAGAATAAAGTAAATTTGTAAAAATAGTGTCTTGTTATGAGCTCTGTATATAGATTAGACCATTAACCTTTGGCTACAACTAATTCACTAAATGAAAACGGTAAGAAAATAAGTTTGGGATTTTAGATAAAATACATCCGGCCATATATACATGGGTCTAAAATGAAAACTTATCAAGATTTTTAAATAGTGATATAGGCCTAGTCCCCAAACCAGAGAAACATCTCCATAAAGTTAAATCATATAGAACCATATCTATGTTACCAATAAATACTTTCTAAAATATTTGAATAACAGTTCCTTAAAAGACTAAAAACCTATAGTAAAAAATATTAATTGTAAACTATAAATATGAATTCAGAAATAAGTACTCTAAAGTTGATCAGTATATCAAATCACTAATTGTATAAGAAAAGGGCATTAAGAGGGAAAATTAGTTCAGTTTATTTTTCTGGATTTTTCTGAAGGCTTTTAATAACGCCTGGGGACAAGGGTTTAATCCGGAAATTGAATTTGACGCTGCCAAAATAATTTATTGAGCTACAGGAATCTTATGTTTCCAACACCCTGTTTATTGTCAAACAGATCGAGAAAAGTCTCAGATCTCAGAACTGAAGGAAATAAGAGAAGGAGTTCTATAGGATGGTGTCCTAGATCCTGTACTCTACCTCTGTATGTGTGACATCACATGTAAAAAGATCACTATAGAGCAAATGATTAAATAACAAACTGTACAGACAATTGGAGAATAAAATTAAACAAGCAAATTTTGTTGTTGTTCAAAGGTAAAAAACCTGTAAAAAAAAAGAAGAAAAGAGAATAAACTAAAGACCTCTAGCTTTAGAATACTATTAATAGCATCAGGGTCAGAAGAGAACAAAAGTGACCATGATAGATAAGATGAGATATGGAATCTAACAAGACTAGATGAAGAAAGGTTAGGTTAGTGAGTCAAGAGTTCTAGAATCTACTAGAATACCTCCATGATCACCAAACCTGAACTCATAACCGAGTCTCTGAGAGGTAAACAAGCAGAAATTGGTATGTGTGTGTGTGTGTGTGTGTTTCATAATAACTTATGAAATTGATGCAAATCACCATGATTGAGAGTATTATTCCTTGTGAAAATAATACTCAATTTATGTGGTGAAATAGAATATATAAAAGAAAATAGATGAACTGGGATATGGTATTAGCTTTTGGGGAAAATTCTCATTTGTCGATATATAATAAGGCTAGAATATATTATAATCCGATACTAAAAACTATTGTAATTTATGGCATCCAGCTTAGTGGTTGTGTCAAACAGTGTCATGTTAGAAGAATATCCTTTCAAAATATGGTGGTACAGTACTTATTTTAGGTTGCTTAAAAGTGAAAAACATCACGGACACCATTACCTCCTAAAAAAATATTTCCAAGCCCTCGTATACACTAGTATCATCAAGGTCAGAAGATAACAAGAGTTGGTCAAGAGAGACCTGATAGAAAAAATGAAAGAGAGGGAAGTAACAAAATGGTGTAGATCCAGTTAGATTCCCTCGGGACTTCCACGGATATAATAAATGCTCCATGATTCAATGTAACAGTGGGATATTCATAGTCACCTTGGAGTCGATGCTATTGCAACAATCAAACCTGAAGTAAGACTCCACCAAAACAGCAACATTGAAGCAATTCCTTAACAAAGACAATTTGAAAAGACTTAACTCTTTGAACTGGTTAAGTGGCTAGAATGCCTTGGTTAAGGCAACTGAAACTCTGGAACACCAATTGGGTGGACTTGAGATTTTAAGTTTAATTTGTTAAATTAGATATGATATTCATTCATGGTTCGTCCTGCCCAGACCAATGGCAATGATTTATTGCTATAAGCAAAACAAATAAATGTCTACAGACTGTGAAAAACACAAACGAAAAAACCACATCTCAAAAATTAAAATTAAAAACTGTATCATAAACAATTACCTAATTTTTTTATACTATATATACATAGAAATATTTCCATTAAAAATAGCTTTCTAATTAACAACTTATAATTGTTACTTTTGGCCTAAATTGTACATTAATTAATTTTACAATTTATTCCATATTATGTTTAACATTTGTTTTTAATATACACTTACATAGGCCTATAACAAAGTTTTTTAATACAAAATAAAGCTTTTTACAACCAAGACTATTATTATCTTACATTAAAATACTCAGTATTGTTGGAAAAAGTTAGGTTAGATTTTACAAATTGATTATGTACAATAATTGTGTTTGCAAATGCTGGTACAGTACACCACATGTTATGAAGTGTGGCTATTTAAAAAAATAAGAATGTCTACTGTGCCAACAATGTGAATCTTTGCAGAACTCTTAAAGCAATTTTTCAAGTTTGTAAATTTTATTATAAAACAAATACAAGAATTCTTTCAATTGAAGTGAGTTTACTTATATGCCTTTGGAAAAACTCAATCCGCATGTCAAATAACCATATCAATAAGTTAAAAAGGTCAATAAAACTTTTCACATTGTAATACATAATTAGAGAGATATAGGCTATAGCTAAAGCCTCACTTTGATGTGCCAATTGTAATGAAAGACAAAAATTGAATAACCTAAATAAATAAAAAAAACAATTACATAAAAGACAAAAAATAACTCGGAGTTTATTGTTGATATTAACAATTATTGCGAAACATAATTTTCAAAATTCAAAATTTAAATAACAAACTCAACTTAGAAAATTATTTAAATCAACAGTTAGTTCATTATTTATTAAGTTCAATTATGCAAATTATTTGTTCATATTTCATAAGAATCAATTATTCAGTCTATATATCTATTATGATTATTATGAAAGTTCATTAATTATTATACACATAAGAAACTTTAAACTTGTTTTTATAGTTGCACTACTCCTATATCTCGGGTTTCGGGTTAGTGTCGGCTTTTTCTAATTAATTTTTTTATTTTTTTTTATGGAATCATGCAAAATTATTTATAAATTAATAAACTGGACTAAGTCTCAAATGTCTTAGGTAAGTGAAATTACAATATGAAAAGGAACAGTGTAGTAGTGTATAAGTGAAAAATGTCTACATCTCAGGAATTTGAAATTCGAATTCAATTGTCTACATCGGTTTTGAATATAGAAAGTCTTCCTGATTCAGACTTTGTAATCGGCTTTCTCAACTACCCATAGAATGGAATATGATAATGGGTTGATCTCGCCAATTAGTTTTCAAGATTCATATAGTTTTCTTTCGTATTTCACAGAAAAAAGAATAAAACAAACTATGTCACTAAACCGCACTGTTTAAATATTCTTCTGGTCTTGATCTGGGATACTGGATGAGATAATTAGTGGGCTAAATTTAAATTCAATCCGCCTTATATGGATGCGCCCTTTTGTCCCTGAAGATGCCAACAATAATAATTCTTGAAGCAATGGTGTTCCTAGCTTTGAATTGCCCGCCTTCTAAATCACGTGTTTTTTGTGAGTGCTTTTGTAAATCATAGTGTAATATTTGGAATGATTAATTATTAGTTACTCTTTTGGGGTTTCTAACCATTTAATTTTGAATAATATAAACTCTAGGACACTAAATAAATTAAATTCCTCATAAACAAACAAATAACCCCTTTAGGACATTAAAATATTACTATCTAATTTACATATTTTAATTAATACAAATTGAATTGACAATCATACATCACATCTAGTAGAATTTCTTCCTCCAATCGGAACACAAGTTACAAAAGTGAGCATGTCTGTTGATTCGATCTTCTAAGAAGATGTATAAAATCAGCCATGTTTTTTGGGGCTTGGTTTTGTTTTTAATTCATACTGAATTACTCATGAATCCTATGTATTTTTCCAAACAACCATTTTGATGTATTAGATTCCGTTCTATCCATTAAAAATATTAGTTTCTTCCGATAAGTTCTTGTTTTCTTATGATCCTCGTAATTCTGCAGTATCTTGTCTATGACTCTCGTGCTAAAGTTTAAGTGATATTTTAAAATTTTGATATTTCTTTTCAGAGGTCGAATCATGGTTGTCTGATAATTTTCCTATATGGACGGTTTAATTTGGAATAATTTTGAGGTGGGGAACATTGTCTTTACAAAGTTGGGAAATAATTTTAATTTCCAATTTTCTTTTTGCAATCCTAGGCCTACCAGTTGGTAGAATATTGAATTGGAGTTGATTGTAATGTCTGCTAGATCTCGTATATGTCACTCCTTGTTTGAATGATATTCCTTAAATATCTGCTCTGTATGCAATTTCACTGAATGTGTTCCGAATTGTTTCAACATTAAATTATTTCGATGATCACAATTTCTCTTTACAATAAAAAAGAGTAATCGTTAATACTTGTACTTTTTATACTGAAACAGAGTTAAAAAGGGATGAATTTACCATTTTTGGACACGTGAATAAGGGCGAAAGCAATTTAATTGTCTCTACTTTGGAAAAACTCTTAACGTTAACTAACCAGATTTAACCCTTCGCATCTTTCCATACTGTAATTTACTTAGAGAACTCACTGTACAAAAATAAAATATTCCACACAGAATATACAGTTTTATAATAAATGATTTTATTATTCTACAAGACTTGGTGTGAAGTAGCATCCCATGATTGACTAAACTCTATATGGTTTTCTTAGCGATAGAGAAGTTTACTATTCTTAAATTCATGGTAAGTTTTTTATGTGTAATTAAATATAAATATATATTTTAATGCTTCTCATAACTGTGATATATTAGGGTAATATTTTATGTATAATTTATCATTATTATGTTCAGAAAAAAAATTTCTTTTAAAAGTTCTTACTAACTATAATGCAAAACAAAAACTGATAATTCGTCTTTGTTTCGACGTTGATTCTTAATTAATATGTTTCTGATTAATCTTAAATTATTGTGATTCTGATTTGCTATTATAATCTTGTTGTGGAAATAACATAACAAAATATAAAATTGTTATATCTTCCCACTTCACCAAGCGATTTTCATAATATGACAAGTCACATTTTTTTAAAAAATTAGTGATAATTGAATACGATTATAGCTCTATAAATAAATAAACTAAGCCATTGTAAAGTTTTTAAGCTTCATGTGAACAATATTGCTTTACATTTACTGTCTCTTTTGAAGAGTGTGTTCTATCAATATAGATATTTTCATTTAATATATACATAATATTAAACTATGTAATACTGTTTTAAAAAAAAAAATTTTAGGTTTTTTTACACATACTTGAAAGTGACAATTTCAAGTGATAAAAGATTCTTGCAGATATGAAAACAAATCAATATGTCAAATACAGGCAAATATGTTTCTGGTTCATCTTATATTATTAATCTTGGTGATTCTGATTTACTATTATAATCTTTGGAAATAACAACAAAATATAAAATTGTTATACCTTCCCACTTCACCAAGCGATTCTCATAATTAATATGATAAGTCACATTGTTTTTTAAATAGTGACACCATAATTGAATAAGATTATATAAATAAATAAACTAGGCCATTGTAAAGTTTTTAAGCTTCATGTGAATGATATTTGCTTTACATTTACTGTCTCTTTTGAAGAGTGCATTCTATTAATATAGATATTTTCATTTAATATATACATAATATAAACTATGTAATACTGTTTTTAAAAAATATTTTAAGTTTTTTTTTTACACATACTTGAAACTGACGATATCGAGTGATAAAAGATTCTTGCATATATAAAAACAAATCAATATTTCAAATACAGGCAGGGTATCTCTGAAATAAGAGGCCATTTAAAATCGCTGATTTTTTCCTAAATTTATATTCTCTAACGTATTGATTAATAACAAAATATAAAGGTTGAGCTTTATACAAAAATCTCAGTCCAATATTTTGAAAAACTTGAGGTAATTTAGTCTATTTTCTTCTAATAAAAGGGGGAGTTTCTACAGTGAAAGTAATGGTTTTGAATGACAATCGTAGTCTTTTGAAACCTCATGTAGATGTGCTACCCTAAAATGTACATTTGGCTTATAACCTAAAGATAAAATTGATGATTCGAAATCATTTTAATTCTACGGACAGAGACTAAAGAAAGAAAGACAACTGATAAAAGATATAATGATGAGATATGCCCGGGAGGTTCGAGGTACACTGTGGAAGAATATGGCAAGGATTCTATGGTGAAGGTACCGAATCCGACAGGTTTTCAGAAGGAGTTCCATCACTGGAGTTAATGGAGAATGCTTTAACTGGAGCTCTACGTTGACGTAACACTGTAGGATCAAAGTTAGGATGTCTGCGTGCATGTTTACTGTAACAGATAATATTTGTGTTAGATTAGATCATAGATCATTACAAAAGTTCTATAGTAAAACATATCTCAGAACCTTTCTAAACTAAACTCTAGAGTGCAACAGTTCATGTAATGTGTAGTTAGCACATTGAAATTCCTGTCGTTGATCTAGCTTGCTCAACCCAGTGTTTATGCCAATTATGGTTTCTCAATTTTTCTCCACAATGCTTGGGATTGAACCCAGAACCTTTCACTCATATAAGAGCACTAACCAATAGACCTGCCAGGGGATGATGTGATTGTTTTTTTTCGGAGCACATTCACTAGAAGAAATCCACTGTTTAGGCTATACTTTCATTTTGGGAGAGTAGTAATGAATCCATGTTTTATTGATGGTTCATAACATCTCAAAAACAACCTTGGATTGAACATGTCCAAAACCTGTTTAGAAATGGTCGAGGCATTCCGTCATTGGAAGGAATGGTCTTTGATCACTCATCTTGCCATTAGCTTTCTCATACCCATACTTTTTTTTAGTTTTTCTTCATTATCCTTAATAGTTTTCTCTACAAAAAAAAGTGCTTTATTGGCTCAAAAAATTTACTTTTTTTTCCATTGCAGCAAAAACACAAACTTAATCCTTTTTTGAATGACATCAACAGTTTTCTATTAAAGTGATCTGGTTGATATTTTGTGTGTGTATCTAAATAGCATCATAAACACATTGGTGATAAAATAAAATTGGTGATTTAGGCACCATTTCTTATAAAAGTTAATGATTTATCAAACAGACCTGACAGTTTTATTTGAAACAACCGGCTCACCATTTTAATACACTAATGTGTTTAAAGGTAGTAATGTTAAATAATAATAAATATGTTACATTTCTATAAATTGTTTTAATTTAAGTAAAAATAGGCGACAGGAAAATAATTTTTTTAAATTCCATTGTTTATCATGTGTATATTAGTGAAGGTAGCGGTGGGATTGGCAGGTGGAAATAGAGCAATTATTTAGAGGAAATTCAACTCTTGCTAGAGGAGATGAATCATTATTACCTGATGGCTTGTTTATTAATTGATAGGATCAACAGGAATTTCAGAAACGTTTTAACTCTGAAGTTATATTGTTTATTCATTTCATAAATACAGGGCATGATTTTAACTAAAGTCAGTTTTGAAATAAAAAGAAAACAATAAAAGATCAATGATTTATTATAAAGGAAAAAAAATCTTTATTTTTCAAAGTAATCATCACTTTTTTTTTTACATCATTTCAATAGGTTCCTTACTCCATTTTTTGTAAAAGTTCGCCAACAGTTTCTTTAAACCAGTTAGTAATGCCAAACTTCTGTTAGTTGGTCAACATATTTGGAATCCATCACACAGTTTTTTTGTAATGAAGTTTCTCTATTAACAATGTCGTAAATTACTCATACTGAAACATTTAGAAAATGAAAAGACAATTCTATAACTGTAAATCGTCGATTTTCACATATTTTTCCATTTGTTTGTCCCGCTAAATTACCTGTCATTACTGTTGGGCAACCACTACATTCTTCGTCACGAACAGTCATTCATCCGTCCCTTTAAAACACATCTCGTATCAACGATTGTGTAAAAGCACTGAATTTGAAAAGATTCTTAAAAAATTTGGTTATTTTTAAAGAAAATCATAATATTGGAATTATATTTTAGAAGTTTTTTTGTTGCCTATATTTAAAAAAACACACACACACATTATATATATATATATATATATATATATATATATATATATATATATATATATATATATAACTAAACATAAGAGCTACACAAGGTAAAAACACATTTATAACACCAATATGATCTGTGTAGTAAGGCTGACAAGTTGATTGTGACAATGGAAATTGATTCTGGAAATGATCTTTGACCACAAGAGATGGCTAGAGGTAAGGAACTTAAGCTGGAGTGGTTCACAAACAGCTCTATGACAAAAGGTAAAACAAAGGTGGCAATCCCGAGCAGGAATATGACCTGTTGATGGGAATGTAACCAATGATGTTTCGATGAGACACGAAAGCTTTAATGAATGTCTCTGAGAAAACTTGAGATTTTTATTCAACGATAAAGTATAAAACATATGTATCTATACAGACAGTCAGGTTTCTTTGGAAGCTAAAGAATTCAGATCAAAGTTAGTCTAATATTGTTTCACAATATGGTTCCTGGACATACTGGGAATGAATGTGTAGATATGTTGGATAACAAAACAAAATTTAGCAGCAAAATTTATCGTACCTAAGTCATTCTGTGGCATATCCATTACGCTGGCTACGCAAGTCATAGCACCTGGGTTCAGAGAGAGCATAAAAGGAAGAGGAAGAAGAAGTTCTTCAGGTTTAATGATAACAAAACTCTCCATTTTGTGATCCCTCTAAGCAAATTGCAGCTGACCTTCTCTCTTTTGGCAGGTTCAATATACACTAAGGAAGATGGTAAGGTTTGTTAGAGGGGACTGTCTCCAGAGAAAAGAAATACACAGGATGTGTATATTTATTAGGCAGGAAATGTGGCCTGCACTGGAGAGAACCTGATCTTCCAATGTAAGTGCCTTGATGGAGTGAAAAGAAGTTCATGGAGCTTACTGGTCATCCTGGAGGCATCAAACCATAACTATTTATTTGAGAGTGCTATAAGCCCTTATGAAGAAGATGATTGAGTTCAACCACATTGGCCTATATCTTGCTCTGATAATTTGAGTTCCATTTTTGTGTGTTTTGATAATGGCATCATATAATATTTCAATTCAATAATAAGTATATTATTTCTATTCAATAAATTTAATATGTGACACCACAATAAATAAACAAAATAAATGCAAATCATCATAGCAAGATAAAGGGCAATATGGTTAGGACCGATCTTAACTTACAGAGTAAACCTTGTTGCTGTTTAAAACATATTATCAGTATGTTGGTTTTGTTATGCATGTGTGTTTGTTCATCTTCAATGACCTTCAGTTGGAGTAAACAATTGAATTAATGTATGTGATGTTTTCATTTTTATAATTGTGGATTTTTTGTGATGGGCGAATATGCCTGAAATAACTGTAATCCCAAGTTGACGTCCAGATACAATATATAGTTAATATCAACATTAAATTAAATTCTACCAGAGATTAAATGAAATATGAAACCTTAAATGGTCGCTCCTCATGAATTTCTTACTGCAGACAGGACATGTGAAGTTCTTTTCACCTGTGTGGGTTCGAAGATGACGAGCTAATTCATCAGATCGAGCAAAACGTTTACCACAATCAACCCATCTGCATGGAAAAGGTCGTTCACCTAAAACACAATTTGTGTTAATTTTAAACTAAAGTATAAAAAAACAAGAAACATATAAAATAAAAATTCATTATATTAACATGAGAGAGGTGTACGTTATATTTCTTGCTTCTTAGTGAAATGTCCAAATCAATATGGTTTCATAGGTGGGAAAAATCATGCCACAAAGCAGCATGATAGCAAATCTGAGGGTTATTTATTGAGTAACTTGATGAAAAGTATTTGAGATTTCATTACTTATTTATCATAATATTTGTAAATATTATTTTGAACTTTTTGAACTTTCTCACATATATATATATATATATATATATATATATATATATAAATATACGTAAGGTTATGTAATAAATCAAACAATTTAAATGTCAAAATTTTCACAGATGCAACCATTTTGAGATTCCTTGAGTAATAAAAAGTGGTTTTTGGAAAGATGCCTGTCTGCATCTGTGCAGTATTGACCCATGAACTGATTATAATAAATTTTGGTATTTTGACATATTTTGGCTTATCTGGACACTTTTTAAAAATTTGTTTAATAAATAAGAATTGGTAACTGGCATAAGAAAAAAAAATTAACTACGATTTTGATAAAGCCGTAGTAAACCTAAGGACCCAAACTTTTTAAACATTACTATTTGAAGTAAGCGTGTATATTAGTAATAAAAACCTTCGTGTAGTAATATAATTTTGTACTAAATATATTACTTATATATATATATATATATATATATATATATATATATATATTCAATAAACTAAATAGATATGCTCAAAATAGATTCGGTATTATTGTCATAGTCTTTTTAATATTGCAAAACTTAACATGAAAATTAACTATATATAGAGAATCAAAATTAAATATACAGTCTATCGATTAGGGATAGTGGAAAGGTGTACAGATGTAAAATGAGTTTCTAAATTTTGTCCATATGTGTGCAGCACTTCACACTGTGTGTATGAGTTAAAAAAAGAAAGAAAAAAATATATAAACAGATCATATTTTGTACCGCAAATGCAAAAAAAATTACAAGCTTAATTGGAAGAATTATATTTTTAAAAAATGCTAAAACCAAAAATATTTTTTATTTCAACGAGATACAAGTACTATACTTTCACGTTGTAGATCATCCAAAATACAATAAAACTTTGTTTAATGTCACAAACTAAAAAAAAAGAAAAAGTTGATGATATTATCAAATCATCACTTCATTTCATTTATTTCTATTGCTTTTGGACAAACGTATTACGTAGCAAGAATCAAAACCTACATCTATTTACAAAATGACGTTTATAAAATATTAGTTTATCCATATCAATTAACATTACAACAACAAAATTTACAACAATTATTCGTAACAAAATTTAAAATAAAAACGAAAACAAAATGCACAGAGAGCTGCACACCTATATCTATTTACATAATTACATTTGTATGACTTATCCAGCTTCATCATACAAAGGATGATGAAAGTTTGGGGGGGGGTTAAGGCAAAAAAACCATTGTGGTCATGATCGCTTTAACTAAATTGGGCAATTGGGCGTAAGATGCTCCACGTTAATAACATACAAATAAAACAAACAAAAACATAACATGTTACAAGGCTGTAAAGAGGCCCTGCAACAAGTTAACAATAATAAATACAATAAACAACAAGTAAAAACAAATATTACAGGGCTGTTAAGAGGCCCTTGCAGTTGTTGAAAGTTTTCATTATTATCAAACTTTCTCCTATAAGTGGGTAAGAATAAATATCAACTGAAACATATAATTTAACTCTGATGTTTTCCTTTTAAATTTCTATTTTGATTTACTCTAATTGAAACATTTTTCACAGAGTCTAAATGCAGCGAGAGCCTACATTTTTTAATCGAGTTTTATGAAAAGCTATTAGACTTACAAATACTTTTTGGAAACAACATTTGTGTGTATGTAAAATTTCATGTTTTTTCCATTTGTTTAATATGTCTTTGTACTTTTAATGTATACGAAGTTATTACAATAATATCCCATTTTTTAACTTTAATTCCCATTTAAAAATAAAAAGCGATCCATATATAAAGATTTTTGTTTTATTCTACACATCAAAACCTACACTTTTCAGCCAAAAATTCAGGATCAATTTAATGTGAACTGGCGACTGTATTATTGTTTAACACTAGATAAATTTAAATTACATAATAAAGTCTGCTCTGTTATCGTATCATGTAATATCCCATTAAGATAAAAGTTTAATGTATAAAGTACTAATTAGCCAAGTCAAACTTTAATTTCTTCTTTCAGAAATGTGCCCAATTTTTTTCCCACTTAAAATATATTCAGGATATCCAAAATAAAATATTGCTAAGTTTCTGTTCAACCCATTTTAGGAGCAACACCATTTCCAAATAGAAAAACTGGTTTTTGTCTCGCTTTTGCAGAATAACTGGTTTCAAAAGTATTTTACAGTAAAATTTTTAGAGAGAAAAGTTGTTCATTATAAAATTACCTAAAAATAAGATGGGTTACTTTTAAATAAAATCACATTTTGGTCAGTTATGACAATATTTTCAAATCACCCCCAATAAATAGTTGATTTATCTAAATATTCTTTAGAAGGGACATTTAGGTGTTAATGAAATGAGAAAAAATACGTGGAATAAAGAAATATATAATTGTGAACAGATGAAATACTGACACAGACTTTGCATATGAATACTTCTTAAAGTACAGGATGAAATTTATTCAAATGGCCTGGATTCATTAAAGAATCCAGTAATAAAATTAATATAGTCACGGTACTTTTAATACAGTTTATTATTTTTATTTTTCGAAAAAAGAAAGAAAAAAGATTTAACAATGTGTGAAAAATCATCCCAAGATAGGGTAAACATAGACAGATTTTAACGTTATATATATTTTACTTTTTAGGAAATTTATAACAAATTACTTTATGTCAGTGATTCTATTTTGTTAGAAAAGAATTAATTTAGTAAAACAAGCAAAACACACACATTCCATAAAGAGGCCATACTGACAGAATGGGCATATTTGAATTTTTAGCTTAAAGAATAATGACATTGTAAAGTCAGTATCATTCTTTTTACAGACATCCATGTTCACAGTTGTTGTTTACACTATGAAGATCCTCATGGCTTCATTTTAGTCAGTACCAGCTTGGCAATCCTGAGGGAACCTTATTGGATCTTAAACTTGTATTCATGTAGTTTTAAGTTAGATTCCTCTTTTTCATCTTTCCTATCAGGTATCTTGACCAACTCTTGTTCTTTTTAGACCCTGTCAGTACCAGCTTGGCAATCCTGAGGGAACCTTATTGGATCTTAAACTTGTATTCATGTAGTTTTAAGTTAGATTCCTCTTTTTCATCTTTCCTATCAGGTATCTTGACCAACTCTTGTTCTTTTTAGACCCTGACACTATTAGCATATTTGAGGACCTGGGGTATTTATTCTATCCTCTATTCTTCTTTTTTTTTATAACGTGATGATGACTGAGAGGTTTTTGCCTTTAAACAACAAGAAAAACGAAACAAATAATTCCAATAGTAATTTTAAAATATACCTTGAGAGCGATTTTTGACCCCCACACCACATAAAACAAATATAAGATTCCTCAGTCCAACTGTTATTCTTTGTTCGTAACTTTCGCATAATTTTACTTTGTTTTAAAGGTTTACTAAAATTTTGCTATTCAATAATAATGCCCAAAGTGTGGCTTTTGACCCACCAAAAAGGAGTGAAAACGTTCTCAGTGGGATGGAAACTTCTTGATTAATAAGTTACTTATATTTTCATCTTTCGTTTGACTGGATTTATTCAATTTTAACAATTTTCAAAAGTAGTACACTAAAAGTGGTTCTTGATCCCAACTTTCTAAAGGATATTCAGACAAGGTTGTTTGGAAATGTTTTGTTAACTTTTCATATTTGAACAAAATATGACTTTAAAGTAACTCGTCTCAGTTTTTAGATAATTTAAAAATTTTGCTCTCTTTCAACATTGTACTCTAAAATTTAGTTTTTAGCCAGTTCTTCTAATTTAAATAGTTTTGGTGCCTCAAAAATTGAGTGGATGGATACTTACCGTAAGTTTTCGGATACCCAAAAGTACATTAATTTGAAACATTTGCAGTTAAAAAATATTTCTTAAAAATGTCAATATTTAGTCTAATCCGACTGACCTAGATGTATGTTATAAAAGTACAGTATGGTGTTACAATGATTATTAGGTTTCTACCAAAAATGGCGCACAAACTTTCTCACAAACCAAATTCTAACCAAAAATAATATACATAGCTTACTCCTCAAAAACTTTATTTTCACTACTTAATATACATATACTACTTATATATAATTGTTATTTTCATTATTCCTTAATTTTTAGAGTAACCCAAAAATAAGTTTGTATTACTTATGAAGTTTTTTTTTTTTTTAAGTGAAAAACTTCGTGGTCATGGATAACCTTAAATAAAAATGAAAAACTGACATAAAATAGAGAGACCTTTAGTTATCAAATATTCTAATAGCATCAGAGTCTGAAGAGAAGAAGAGTTGGTCAAGAGAGACTTGATAGAAAAAATAAAAGAGAGAGATAACCCAATAACAGATGAAGAAAGATATAAATCCAACTGAGATATTTCAGGATTGCCACACTTATCAACTGTATGTGAATATTTTGAAAAATATTTATTTTGCTTCGCTTGGAGTCCACTAAACTTAAATGTACTTAATTGATATAAAGTTTTAAATTAGAATGGTGAAGGTTCATTTTAGATTTTTTCCCCCTAATTATTTTCTTTTCTTGTGATTTGGAACACTGGTTGGGGTAATTAAACCTTACATTTCACAAAAATTTAATTAAAACCCGTGGAGACAATTTAAAAATTTTGAACTTTTAATAACAGTTTCCATTGACGATTTTTTTAGTTTTTAGGAAATGAGATTTAGTATTTCTGAGAAGATGGTGACTAATTTTTTTATGTTTGGATTTTTAGAGGCTATATTCTGACAAGATATGATCAAAATCTTTGAAGATGATTTTGAGAAAATTGAAATTTTGGGTTTTCTATTTACCAGCTATTTTAAAATTTGTCTTCATAGAAAAATGAAAAAAACCTTCGAGATATTGCTAAAATAACTCAACATACCAAATTTTAACAAAATTCCCACCCCCTCGATTTTGGGGTGCAGAAATATTATCCGAGAGGATTTATGCTGGCTCCTTTCAATGAAAGTAATTTGGTCATCTACAAAATATCGAATCATTCCACCCAACCCGACCCCTTAATTGCTCTCAACGACCACCATAGTGGATCCCCCTTTTCTATAATGTGCAAGACAGTGAATGAATACATATCAGTTTCCAAACTAAAATGGTCAGCAGCATATGCTGGTACCTCCAGATCAAGTTTTCTTACAACTCTCTCATGCAGGTACACTCATTGTTCTTTGCGTCAATCATCTTGAAAATTTATTTGTCTTAGGAAACCAAGAAAGTGATTTTCGACACACCGTCCGTTTGCTCCCATCTGTATATAAGCACAATAATTGTTAAAATAGCGGTCATTTCAAACAGTTTTTTTGTTTTTATCTCGCGTGTTATTGAACTTACAACACGTTAAATTATGTAAAAATTTGTAGATTTCAATTCTGTATGTAATGGTACCAACCTCAGCTCTCTACATTGACAAATCGAAAATAAAAATGCCTGGCCTCCTACCTTAAGAAAATAGATGTTCATAAATTACAAGATCTAGCAGGGCTGAGACATAGAGACAAATAAGTGGAGGCTTCTTCACATATGCACAGCTTCGAGGCCTGCCAGGAAGTGAAGCGAGTGAAAGCTTATACACATCTATGAGCTTTATTAGGGCCTAGCCGATATACGCAATAACGAGGTTCAGAAAACCAACTTTTTTACATTTAGAGGTCTGGATTTATTACATTGTATGACGGGGCTGGGTAAGTACCATGATAGTGCCCCAAAAATGTAGATCAGATTTGTGGTAACAAGAATCACCACAAATAGATTAGGTTAATATAGAAATATATATTATAATACTAAAATTGTATTATTTTAATTAGTTCCTGTTGGATGTATAAAAAGAGGGTTCGGTATAATACACAAATACCTGTTGTTTTTTTTTGTGTTAAACTGTTATAGGAAAAATAGGTTTTCAAAACAAAAATAATTGATGGATAAAATTTGTTTTATTTGCGTTTTTGCATGGGAAATTGTAGATAATTGTGTTGCTATAAAAAATAGGAATTTTGACAATTTTCGTTTAATTAATCCCACAAAATGGACAAAAATGGCGACTTTTTCATTGGATTTTAAATTAAAAAAGCGCCATGGCTGTTATTTTTCAATATAGTGTTAAAATTTTCGATTAACCTAGTAGTTTTTATTTATTAGTGGAAAAGAACACATTTAAACAAAAATTATCAAAATTTATTTATTTTTTATAGGGATACAATTACCCACAATTTCTTGTGCCAAAACGCAAATAAAAGAAATATATGGTTCTGAAATAACTGACAAAAGGAAAATTAAATTTTACAACTGTTCATAAAAAGTTTACACACAACTTGCAAAAAAAAAGAAAAAAAGTTCATGAAAGACAACTTGCACTTCAGGTGAATTTACAAACACAGCAACCTTACACAGCAAAACTTACAAAAAAATTGATTACCTCCATGAATAAAAACTTTTCTCTTATTAGTCCTGTCAAATTATTAAAGTTTAGGGCCAAAACTTCCAGAAATGAATGAAATAAAAATCTAACAGAGCGAATCACTCTGTAATAGATACACCTCAAATTTCACTAATCTCCAGAAGTGAATGAAATAAATATTTAATAAATGAAATCACTCCGTACTAGACATCCTACCCCCCCCCGCCAATTTAGTTAATCTCTAGAAGTGAATGAAATAAAAATCTAACAAATGGAATCATTCCGTAATAGAGAACCCCCAAATTTTACTAATCTCCAGAAGTGAATGAAATAAGTATTTAAAACAGAGAAAATAACTCCGTAATAGTAATTCTCCTCCCGAAATTTTACTAATTTCCAGAAGTGAATGAAATAAGTATTTAAAACAGAGAAAATAACTCCGTAATAGTAATTCTCCTCCCGAAATTTTACTAATCTCCAGAAGTGAATGAAATAAGTATTTAAAACAGAGAAAATAACTCCGTAATAGTAATTCTCCTCCCGAAATTTTACTAATCTCCAGAAGTGAATGAAATAAGTATTTAAAACAGAGAAAATAACTCCGTAATAGTAATTCTCCTCCCGAAATTTTACTAATCTCCAGAAGTGAATGAAATAAGTATTTAAAACAGAGAAAATAACTCCGTAATAGTAATTCTCCTCCCGAAATTTTACTAATCTCCAGAAGTGAATGAAATAAGTATTTAAAACAGAGAAAATAACTCCGTAATAGTAATTCTCCTCCCGAAATTTTACTAATCTCCAGAAGTGAATGAAATAAGTATTTAAAACAGAGAAAATAACTCCGTAATAGTAATTCTCCTCCCGAAATTTTACTAATCTCCAGAAGTGAATGAAATAAGTATTTAAAACAGAGAAAATAACTCCGTAATAGTAATTCTCCTCCCGAAATTTTACTAATCTCCAGAAGTGAATGAAATAAGTATTTAAAACAGAGAAAATAACTCCGTAATAGTAATTCTCCTCCCGAAATTTTACTAATCTCCAGAAGTGAATGAAATAAGTATTTAAAACAGAGAAAATAACTCCGTAATAGTAATTCTCCTCCCGAAATTTTACTAATCTCCAGAAGTGAATGAAATAAGTATTTAAAACAGAGAAAATAACTCCGTAATAGTAATTCTCCTCCCGAAATTTTACTAATCTCCAGAAGTGAATGAAATAAGTATTTAAAACAGAGAAAATAACTCCGTAATAGTAATTCTCCTCCCGAAATTTTACTAATCTCCAGAAGTGAATGAAATAAGTATTTAAAACAGAGAAAATAACTCCGTAATAGTAATTCTCCTCCCGAAATTTTACTAATCTCCAGAAGTGAATGAAATAAGTATTTAAAACAGAGAAAATAACTCCGTAATAGTAATTCTCCTCCCGAAATTTTACTAATCTCCAGAAGTGAATGAAATAAGTATTTAAAACAGAGAAAATAACTCCGTAATAGTAATTCTCCTCCCGAAATTTTACTAATCTCCAGAAGTGAATGAAATAAGTATTTAAAACAGAGAAAATAACTCCGTAATAGTAATTCTCCTCCCGAAATTTTACTAATCTCCAGAAGTGAATGAAATAAGTATTTAAAACAGAGAAAATAACTCCGTAATAGTAATTCTCCTCCCGAAATTTTACTAATCTCCAGAAGTGAATGAAATAAGTATTTAAAACAGAGAAAATAACTCCGTAATAGT
The DNA here is from genome assembly GCA_963513935.1 of Aphrophora alni. Classification (NCBI taxonomy): domain Eukaryota; kingdom Metazoa; phylum Arthropoda; class Insecta; order Hemiptera; family Aphrophoridae; genus Aphrophora; species Aphrophora alni. The sequence goes on from OY740765.1 coordinate 146,627,034, forward strand.
AATTCTCCTCCCGAAATTTTACTAATCTCCAGAAGTGAATGAAATAAGTATTTAAAACAGAGAAAATAACTCCGTAATAGTAATTCTCCTCCCGAAATTTTACTAATCTCCAGAAGTGAATGAAATAAGTATTTAAAACAGAGAAAATAACTCCGTAATAGTAATTCTCCTCCCGAAATTTTACTAATCTCCAGAAGTGAATGAAATAAGTATTTAAAACAGAGAAAATAACTCCGTAATAGTAATTCTCCTCCCGAAATTATGCTAATCTCCAGACGTGAATGAAATAAAATTTTAACAGAGGGAATCGCTCTGTAATAGACACCCCCCAAATTTCGCTAATCTGTAGATGTGGATGAAATAAATATCTAATACAGGAACCGCTCTGTAATAGACACCCCCCAAATTTCGCTAATCTTTAGATGTGGATGAAATAAATATCTAATACAGGAACCGCTCTGTAATAGACACCCCCCAAATTTCGCTAATCTTTAGATGTGGATGAAATAAATATCTAATACAGGAACCGCTCTGTAATAGACACCCCCAAATTTCGCTAATCTTTAGATGTGGATGAAATAAATATCTAATACAGGAATCGCTCTGTAATAGACACCCCCCAAATTTCGCTAATCTGTAGATGTGGATGAAATAAATATCTAATACAGGAACCGCTCTGTAATAGACACCCCCCAAATTTCGCTAATCTTTAGATGTGGATGAAGTAAATATCTAATACAGGAACCGCTCTGTAATAGACACCCCCCAAATTTCGCTAATCTTTAGATGTGGATGAAATAAATATCTAATACAGGAATCGCTCTGGAATAGACACCCCCCAAATTTCGCTAATCTGTAGATGTGGATGAAATAAATATCTAATACAGGAACCGCTCTGTAATAGACACCCCCCAAATTTTGCTAATCTTTAGATGTGGATGAAATAAATATCTAATACAGGAATCGCTCTGTAATAGACACCCCCCAAATTTCGCTAATCTGTAGATGTGGATGAAATAAATATCTAATACAGGAACAGAGAAAATAACTCCGTAATAGTAATTCTCCTCCCGAAATTTTGCTAATCTCCAGACGTGAATGAAATAAGTATTTAAAACAGAGAAAATAACTCCGTAATAGTAATTCTCCTCCCGAAATTTTACTAATCTCCAGAAGTGAATGAAATAAGTATTTAAAACAGAGAAAATAACTCCGTAATAGTAATTCTCCTCCCGAAATTTTGCTAATCTCCAGACGTGAATGAAATAAAATTTTAACAGAGGGAATCGCTCTGTAATAGACACCCCCCAAATTTCGCTAATCTGTAGATGTGGATGAAATAAATATCTAATACAGGAACCGCTCTGTAATAGACACCCCCCAAATTTCGCTAATCTGTAGATGTGGATGAAATAAATATCTAATACAGGAATCGCTCTGTAATAGACACCCCCCAAATTTCGCTAATCTGTAGATGTGGATGAAATAAATATCTAATACAGGAACCGCTCTGTAATAGACACCCCCCAAATTTCGCTAATCTTTAGATGTGGATGAAATAAATATCTAATACAGGAACCGCTCTGTAATAGACACCCCCCAAATTTCGCTAATCTTTAGATGTGGATGAAATAAATATCTAATACAGGAACCGCTCTGTAATAGACACCCCCAAATTTCGCTAATCTTTAGATGTGGATGAAATAAATATCTAATACAGGAATCGCTCTGTAATAGACACCCCCCAAATTTCGCTAATCTGTAGATGTGGATGAAATAAATATCTAATACAGGAACCGCTCTGTAATAGACACCCCCCAAATTTCGCTAATCTTTAGATGTGGATGAAATAAATATCTAATACAGGAACCGCTCTGTAATAGACACCCCCCAAATTTCGCTAATCTTTAGATGTGGATGAAATAAATATCTAATACAGGAACCGCTCTGTAATAGACACCCCCAAATTTCGCTAATCTTTAGATGTGGATGAAATAAATATCTAATACAGGAATCGCTCTGTAATAGACACCCCCCAAATTTCGCTAATCTGTAGATGTGGATGAAATAAATATCTAATACAGGAACCGCTCTGTAATAGACACCCCCCAAATTTCGCTAATCTTTAGATGTGGATGAAGTAAATATCTAATACAGGAACCGCTCTGTAATAGACACCCCCCAAATTTCGCTAATCTTTAGATGTGGATGAAATAAATATCTAATACAGGAATCGCTCTGGAATAGACACCCCCCAAATTTCGCTAATCTGTAGATGTGGATGAAATAAATATCTAATACAGGAACCGCTCTGTAATAGACACCCCCCAAATTTTGCTAATCTTTAGATGTGGATGAAATAAATATCTAATACAGGAATCGCTCTGTAATAGACACCCCCCAAATTTCGCTAATCTGTAGATGTGGATGAAATAAATATCTAATACAGGAACAGAGAAAATAACTCCGTAATAGTAATTCTCCTCCCGAAATTTTGCTAATCTCCAGACGTGAATGAAATAAGTATTTAAAACAGAGAAAATAACTCCGTAATAGTAATTCTCCTCCCGAAATTTTACTAATCTCCAGAAGTGAATGAAATAAGTATTTAAAACAGAGAAAATAACTCCGTAATAGTAATTCTCCTCCCGAAATTTTGCTAATCTCCAGACGTGAATGAAATAAAATTTTAACAGAGGGAATCGCTCTGTAATAGACACCCCCCAAATTTCGCTAATCTGTAGATGTGGATGAAATAAATATCTAATACAGGAACCGCTCTGTAATAGACACCCCCCAAATTTCGCTAATCTGTAGATGTGGATGAAATAAATATCTAATACAGGAATCGCTCTGTAATAGACACCCCCCAAATTTCGCTAATCTGTAGATGTGGATGAAATAAATATCTAATACAGGAACCGCTCTGTAATAGACACCCCCCAAATTTCGCTAATCTTTAGATGTGGATGAAATAAATATCTAATACAGGAACCGCTCTGTAATAGACACCCCCCAAATTTCGCTAATCTTTAGATGTGGATGAAATAAATATCTAATACAGGAACCGCTCTGTAATAGACACCCCCAAATTTCGCTAATCTTTAGATGTGGATGAAATAAATATCTAATACAGGAATCGCTCTGTAATAGACACCCCCCAAATTTCGCTAATCTGTAGATGTGGATGAAATAAATATCTAATACAGGAACCGCTCTGTAATAGACACCCCCCAAATTTCGCTAATCTTTAGATGTGGATGAAGTAAATATCTAATACAGGAACCGCTCTGTAATAGACACCCCCCAAATTTCGCTAATCTTTAGATGTGGATGAAATAAATATCTAATACAGGAATCGCTCTGGAATAGACACCCCCCAAATTTCGCTAATCTGTAGATGTGGATGAAATAAATATCTAATACAGGAACCGCTCTGTAATAGACACCCCCCAAATTTTGCTAATCTTTAGATGTGGATGAAATAAATATCTAATACAGGAATCGCTCTGTAATAGACACCCCCCAAATTTCGCTAATCTGTAGATGTGGATGAAATAAATATCTAATACAGGAACCGCTCTGTAATAGACACCCCCCAAATTTCGCTAATCTTTAGATGTGGATGAAATAAATATCTAATACAGGAATCGCTCTGTAATAGACACCCCCCAAATTTCGCTAATCTGTAGATGTGGATGAAATAAATATCTAATACAGGAACCGCTCTGTAATAGACACCCCCCAAATTTCGCTAATCTTTAGATGTGGATGAAATAAATATCTAATACAGGAACCGCTCTGTAATAGACACCCCCCAAATTTCGCTAATCTGTAGATGTGGATGAAATAAATATCTAATACAGGAACCGCTCTGTAATAGACACCCCCCAAATTTCGCTAATCTGTAGATGTGGATGAAATAAATATCTAATACAGGAACCGCTCTGTAATAGACACCCCCCAATTTTCGCTAATTTTTAGATTTGGATGAAATAAATATCTAATACAGGAACCGCTCTGTAATAGACACCCCCCAAATTTCGCTAATCTGTAGATGTGGATGAAATAAATATCTAATACAGGAACCGCTCTGTAATAGACACCCCCCAAATTTCGCTAATCTTTAGATGTGGATGAAATAAATATCTAATACAGGAACCGCTCTGTAATAGACACCCCCCAAATTTCGCTAATCTGTAGATGTGGATGAAATAAATATCTAATACAGGAACCGCTCTGTAATAGACACCCCCCAAATTTCGCTAATCTTTAGATGTGGATGAAATAAATATCTAATACAGGAATCGCTCTGTAATAGACACCCCCCAAATTTCGCTAATCTGTAGATGTGGATGAAATAAATATCTAATACAGGAACCGCTCTGTAATAGACACCCCCCAAATTTCGCTAATCTTTAGATGTGGATGAAATAAATATCTAATACAGGAATCGCTCTGTAATAGACACCCCCCAAATTTCGCTAATCTACAGATGTGGATGAAATAAATATCTAATAGACGGAACGGAATCGCTTCGTAATATACCTACAAAAAATTAAAATTCAACTATTGAATGTTTATCTTCATTATTAAAAGAAAAAAAGTACAGTATTTTGTTATACTTTCACAGTGAATACCACAAAAAAAGGTGTTTTAGATGATTTGGCGGGAAAAATGGAGTTGGAAAAAAGCGCCCATTTTCCGAGATATAGCTGATTGAACCGAAAAAGTGGAGACGAAAATCATAAATAAGTAACCTACACAAAATCTGAAAAAAATGACGTTTCCAAAATATTCTTAAAAAATTTTAACGGGTAATTTGTTTCTATTCAAGTTATGTTTAACGTTAACACGAATCAATTTCCACGAGTTATAATTATATTTCATTCATCCTGGATATCCCCCAAGATATTCCCTAATTTGAATGGTTTACATATACAATATAAACGAGAGGAGGGGGTGGGATTTAGTATGAAGAAAATGAGATTTGTCTTTCATACGTAGGAACATTTTTCTGGAAAATTTGCGACGAATTTATTTTCGAATAGTATTTGATTTTACAGACGAGTGTGTGAGAAAGTTAGTGCAATATTTGTTGACCCGTTTTAAACGGTATTTATTAAAACTGTTTTGTTTTTCCTAAAATAAAAAAATTCGCATCTATAAAAACAAACTGTTTGTTTACGATGATTGTGGGACGATACTTGAGCGGGGACGCGGAATGACGTTGCCAAACTATATTTTGAATGCACGAGGTCATTACGAAGGCCGTGACTACAATATGCGCATAATCCAACTACGCATAAAGCTTGGCTATTACGAAATATACAAGCGTAGAAAAGATTACAATTGTTTCTGTGGAACGCACTCGTCACTTCTTGGAAGTCTAAATACATCGTTCTTGGAAACCTAATGTGCATACAGTCTAGCGCGCGATGTGACACAAAACAATATTCATAAACGAAGTAAAAGTAATTAATACCATAGCTACTGTACACTTGAACAAAACGCCACTCTCAGCGATAGCGCGCGATGTGACGCAAAACAATATTCATAAACGAAGTAAAAGTAATTAATACCATAGCTACTGTACACTTGAACAAAACGCCACTCTCAGCGATAGCACGCGATGTGCCGCAAAACAATATTCATAAACGAAGTGAAAGTAATTAATACCACGGCTACCGTACACTTGAACAAAACACCACTCTCAGGGATAGCGCGCGATGTGCCGCAAAACAATATCCATAAACGAAGTAAAAGTAATTAATACCATGGCTACTTTACACTTGAACAAAACACCACTCTCAGGGATAGCACGCGATGTGACACAAAACAATATTCATAAACGAAGTGAAAGTAATTAATACCACGGCTACCGTACACTTGAACAAAACGCCACTCTCAGCGATAGCGCGCGATGTGTCGCAAAACAATATTCATAAACGAAGTAAAAGTAATTAATTTTTTTCAATAGTACAATTCGTTATATAGGTAGAAATTGTAACTTTTGAGGTATTCTAAAATATTGGGAGTTACCTGAGGTCTAAGATATAGGAGTCAACTTCCGAATCCTTTATGAGAAGATAGTCATGCGACATGTCGATTAACACTGCCTTTCCCCCTTGAAAACAACGGTGTAATTAAAATTCAAAAGGGTTGTACCGTTTCCAACAAATCAGTAGGTCAATGATATAGGAGCCGACTCAAAAGTTGTAATGAGAAGATAGTCATGTGACATGTCGATTAACACTGCCTTTCCCCCCCTGAAAACAACGGTGTAATTAAAATTCAAAAGGGTTGTACCGTTTCCAACAAATCAGTAGGTCAATGATATAGGAGCCGACTCAAAAGTTGTAATGAGAAGATAGTCATGTGACATGTCGATTAACACTGCCTTTCCCCCCTGAAAACAATGGTGCAATTAAAATTCAAAAGGGTTGTACCGTTTCCAACAAATCAGTAGGTCAATGATATAGGAGCCGACTCAAAAGTTGTAATGAGAAGATAGTCATGTGACATGTCGATTAACACTGCCTTTCCCCCCTGAAAACAATGGTGCAATTAAAATTCAAAAGGGTTGTACCGTTTCCAACAAATCAGTAGGTCAATGATATAGGAGCCGACTTAAAAGTTGTAATGAGAAGATAGTCATGCGACATGTCGATTAACACTGCCTTTCCCCCTTTTTTCAAAACAAAAATTAGAGATTCTCCTATATAATAAATGCTATAATTGAAAAACTGAAAACACTATAAATATAAATTGTAGAAAAAAAGAAGGGGGGGAAGGGAGTTTATAACCCCTCTGTATATAATTATATTTGTAGTGTTATTTTTCAATTTTCAGTATTGTTTAAAGTGGTTCATTGTAGTTGATATTCCATGTCACCTACTGTTTTAAGTACAATTTGTAGGTAGTATTTTTTTTTTTGAAATTCGCTCTGTAGTCTGTATCAGGTCCTTGTGGTCATCTTTCACAAAATCCATTATATTATTCATGCGACTATCTAAATTTTCTTCATTTTGGTTTACTGCATGAACCTCTACTTCTGTAGCTACACCACAACACCAGTTAAATAGTGCTCCAATTGTGTCAATACCCCTTTTGGTTTTTAGATTTATTGGTTGAGTTGGAGTATTTATGAAAGTTTTCTCTCTGGTTCTAAAATTCGTATATAAGTGTTTGTATCTGTTGATTATGATTTAATATTTCAAAATTTTTCCAATTCTTTAGCACATTTTTTCTTTTGAACGATTTGTCTATTATTGGTGTAAATTTATACTGTTGACCACCCACATTGTGGTAAGGTAGTTTGTAAATCAATGGTAAGGCTCTTGATAAATGTTTGCTTCTTTAAAATTTGTTCCTGTGACAATGTTTATTTTAAGAGTATTAGTTACTTTACATAATGTTTTTAGGGTGGTGAGTATAATGATGTAAGCATTTTTTTTTTTTTTTTTTTTTTTTTTTTTTTTTTTTTTTTTTTTTTTTTTTTACACGTGAATTTAAAGCGTGATCAATGATTCAATTTTATTTTTAACAAATGTATATATTGTGGTACATTTGCTTTACTCAAGTAATATTCAGGACTATTTGCTGGGTGAGCAAGGTCGCTCCTTATCTGCTGCGTTACTGAACTAGCACATACAAATACCATACTAAATTGCTATTCTTGTCTGTGTTTATTGTTATTATTTATTTATTATTATTTAAAATATTTTCTTAATTGTTTATAATTATTTTGAATTGTATTAGTTCGTGAATTCGTAACAAATGTGTTACAACACTTACAACTAGAACTTGAAGTAATTACATGATTATTTATTATCTACAAATTAAAATGAAGAATTTCATAATATTCTATATCTACTCATAAAAAAATTAAATATCTCATAACATTCTATTATTATGTTATTACTATTCTTATTTATTATTATAAATAATCCTTATATGTTTGTTTAGTTTAGTATCCTATGATACAACTTCATTCTAGAATCGATTTCCTGAATGACTTGGCTGTAAATAAGCTTAGAGACGAGATTAACTTGTGTATTGTTATTATTTTGTTTTAATTTACAAATATTACAAGACATATTGCTAAATTGTATTAACCTTAAACATCAATACTTATCTAACTTACAAGAATTTACTTGAATTGATTATTATTGAAAAATATTCAGCTTTGCGCTAGAGAGAACTGTGCCATGTTTTCTATACAGCCCACTCAACATTTAATTATACAAACAATTTTGTTTAAAGACTTTACTACAATCTAATATACATTTTCTTATTTAGTCTCACGTAGTTAAATATTTTCATATTACTTAAAACTACACAGTTTTTATTTCTCTAAGATATTTACATAAATTTCGACTAACTTTTTAATTTTTCTAGCTCCTTTAAAATTACTTGGAAAATATTATAAGATCGATATTTCAGCTAATTTATACCAAAGGAGTTCTAATTTTTTTAAACATAGAGTTAGTTACAAATAGTTCAGTATAACAAACACACAGAACACAATTCTGATACTTAGGCGTATTTTTTGTGAGAATTGTGTTCTGTGTGTTTGTTATACTGTATAATATTTCTCATAAGTCAAGCTCAGCATTTAATATACAAATAGTTGATTTAAAAATTACGTTATTGCTAATCTGATTTGTTGTATTGACTTTAATTTGTTTTTAAGTTTATTTTTATTTTAGTTTTAGTATTAATAAAATTATTTTAGTTATGAGATCTCCCTTAGATGAATGTTTTACATTACTGACTACTCACATAATTAACTGTGTTTCCGTTCATAGCACTTTTAAGTTTCACTTGACACACAACTTTCATCATTCTTTAGTGGTAATTATTATTGATTAAATTTCTGAACTTTCTCTAAAGAATTTTCGTAATGCTTTTTATGGCTCATCTTTCGTTTGAAATACACTCATTATTTTTATTTCTGAACTCGTTTAAATGTTTACTCTTAACACATATTATTTTTAAAATAGCCTTTGTTATTAGGCTACGTTTGGTTGGTTTGATTATTGTCGGAAGACTGTGGGCGAGTTTTTAAGCGTCTTTTTCACTTTATTTTTACGCAGTTAATCATTTTAAATTATCTTTAGATTTCCTAGTTTGATATTCGCTGGTTTTTTTCTTATTGGACGGTCCTTTTTTGGAATTGTCTATTTTTCCTTGAAACTTTGAGTTCACAGAGACCAGTTATCAGGGGTTTATGCATAGCTTGCTAATTTTCTTGTGAACTTCAAGTTGAATAACCATAGTGTCTTACACGTGTGTTTATTGTAATTTGAAACTGTTCTGCGTTGCTGTAACTCAGTTTGTATTATTGTTAATTTTATTTCACCAATATAATAGATATTCATTTTTTTTAAATAAATCATGGACAGTATTTACACTAAAACAGAATGATGGGTTTGGTCAAATTAATTATATCAATAATAAGTTTTAAAATGTTGATAAATTTTAAACAAAGCAATGATCCAAAACACGAAATCTGGCAACAACGCGTAGGACTTTATTGCATGGGCTAACATAGAATAGATAGCACTACTTAGTTTTAGTAATGACCAACACATCTTGGCCAATCACGCTATCGCGTGTTCATGTTTTCTAACCTAACCTAGTTTAAAACACTTTAAACACTAGTCGTTGTTTTCTTCACGTGATCCAAGTTATTTTCATGCTCAAAAAAATAATAAACAGTGCAAAAGCATTACATTAACTTTCTCATATATTCATTCATAAAACAAACAAAAACAAAATATTCAGCGCTATCCAAAAAATGTCTCTAATATGTGTAGGCATACGTAAAAAAGAAAAATTACTTATTTACACAGTTTCTCTACATGAGATACCACCCTGAGGGTTTCACTTGGAAGGAGTACGGTTTTGGCAGTCCAGAGAGAACCTAGCTGGATTTACGCCGTTTTTCATGTATTCTTGGGTTAGAATCCTTCTCTTTCATCTTTCCTATCAGATTTTTCCCAAGCCTGATGCTACTGGAGCATTCGAAGGTTTAGAGTTTATGCTATTTTATTCCCTTTTTTAAGGCAATGATGACAGAGAAGTTATTTTGCCTTTAAAAAAGAAAAAAAAACTATATAATGCCTCAAATCTTCTAAAGAGAGATACTATACTCTCTCAGTTATCCCCTCTCTACTTTTATCTATTCTTAAGGGGGTAGGTCTCCCAACCCTATCTATCAATTTTCTACAAAATATTTAGAGTTTGTAAAGACGGAAGTCAAGTGCCACTTCTTCCTGAATTGTATTTCCCTTTTAGTGTGAATCTTTTAGGGCTGTGAAAGGACCCTGCAACTCCTGCAACGACTTATGAAAGATAGAATTATAACGACAAAAATAATTTAATTACAAAACACAAAATATTACACAGCTGTAAAGAGGCTCTGCAATAATCGAATCGAGAATTTGCTTTAAATTGTATCAAACATTTTCATATGACGCAAAAAGGAGAATACCCGATCAAGGATCTGAGCATTATCCCTCAACATCGCCTGAATAGAATTAGGTAGGGCAAAAGTTCGTCGCACACCTCTTAACATAAGACATTCAATGAGGATGTGCTTAATTGACAACACACTTTGACAACATGGGCATTGTGGCGGATTTCTCTATTCCATCAGAAATCCATGAGTGATCATGGAATGACCAATACGAACACGGTAACCACCACTTCCTCCCGACGACTGCCACGTATGGATGAATTCCACGGACGGACAATATCTTTTACTTTCCTCAGCTTATTGCACTCTGTATTGGTCCACTCGGCTTCCCATTCGATACAATGTCAGATACCATAACACTCTGTGCGACTGATATCTGACTTGTAGCTTCCTTTGCCGCTTCGTCAGCTTTTGTGTTTTCCGAAATCCCTCAATGCCCAGGTACCCAGCACAATGGTACTCCTACGTCCCGTAGCCGAAGTCTGTGTATAGAACACAGAATATCTTCCACCAAGGGATTCTTAGAATACATATCCTGGATAGCCTGTAAAGCACTTTTGGAATCGGAAACACAAAAGATAGTGGCGGAAACCAGATGGAAAAGTATTAATGCCTTTCAAAATTTCAAAGAATCGGAAGAAAATTCACTATAAGCTGAGGGTAATCGATACATATACGTCCGACCGGATGAGTAATATGCGCCACATACTATATTGGCCAGTTTAGAACCATCTGTGAAAATAAATTTCACTAGATGTGTATCCCGTCAAGTAAGTATATAGTGAAACTCCTGACGATAGGCCTATACTACATCAGGAGTGTTGTGCTTGATGAACCTGGACAGTGAAAGATCAAAAGTTGGCATTTGAACGAGCCATGCAGGAATAAAACATGGAATATTCTCATTCATTTAAGGAAGTACAAGACCCAAATTTTCAAGGATTTTAAATGTTCTAATGCTGAATGGGGCCGTACAATTTTGACGTCATTTATATCTATCAGCCTAAGGATTTTTAAATACTATGTCGTAAGCCGGATGACACGGTTTGGAGCGCAGAATACAAATATAATATGTTATTAGATAAACATATATAGCAAAATCGTCAACAAATAGAGAACAGCGGACAGGGCACTGCACATTAGAGGTAATGTTGTTGATTGTCACAACAAACAGGGTCACGCTTAGCACACTACCCTGAGGGACACCATCTCTAAGTGATAACGATCATACAACATAGTACCAACACGCACTCTGAAATATCTATTGCTAAGGAAGTTTTTTATAAAAGCAAGAATATTACCCCATGATTTTAAAGTATTCAGAATACCTCTTCGCCAAGTCATATCATAGGCCTTTCCCAGGTCAAAAAACACTGCAACGACGCAAGAAAAAGGCATTTTGTATGGCAGACTCTAAAGAAACAAGCTAATTTTATTTGTTAATTGTTTAAATGTAGGTAGTTTTTGCATATTTATTTTTCCTCCAAATGTAAAACCTTGAGACTGTAAAGAGAAGCTAAATAAGACGACAGACAGACAAAATACTTTTGTTCAATTCAAGCACCCATTCATGTCTGGTTATAATGACGCCGATATCTCTGCGACCTCCATTCACGCTGCATTTTGTTTCTAAACAACCATTCATTGCAAAACATCATTTACATAACAGTCAAGTTTTATTTATCGGACGGAAAATATGTTTTGTAAAGAAAGAGTTCGGTGATGAACGTTTTTATTTTCTCACTTATATACTATAGAGTTATAGATCTACAAACTAAATAACAAGTGTGTGCATGACTGAACTCCCCACAAAATTCTTTCACGTTACTCCGCTGTGGAACGGAGCGAGTGCCATCGTCTTTTTCACGACTTCAAATCTCCACTTGAGGAACGAGTACCATGTAGAATTCTTGAACAGGAGTAACAAAATAAGCATGGTAGGGGTGTCTTGTGAAGATTAAAAGTCTCTGCGAAACGGAGGTGGGTCAAACCACCAACAACGGAAAGTAGTACAGTAATAGATTAAATTTATACATTTCATTAACTATTGCGATACAATAATAATTTAAATAATTAATAAATAGATTCTACTTTAAATTAATGAAGTCAACAACAATAGGCTAAACCACGCGCCTATTCTGGGAATCATTTGCCTATCCTTTAATGACCGATGGCGCTTGTTCCGCTAAACGCGAAATTACTTGGATTACCCTTGTCAAATTTTGGGTCGGATTGCACTCACTCCTATACACTACTCCGCTATACGTCCCCTGCTCTGCTTGTCAATTATAATGGGGGCAGGTTTCATTCCTTTCACACCCTATACTGTTATTAGAGTTCATAGGTAAAACTAACAACCTTTAAAATATTACACGCGTGTGTCCGTCTGTCTATCTGTAAGTCGCAACCCGTTTACAAGACAAGACGATAAATCTTACATATTTCAAACTTTGGATTTATATATTTATATTGTCCCACATATAAGAAAAAAAGTAGCGGTAACAAAAAAATTACCTTGGGGTAGTTAAGGGGCAAAAAGTATCGAGTAGTAAAATTTTATTTTTGGAAATATTATGTGTAGGGTATCAAATAAAACTAGAAGTTATTCTTATTACGAATATGTATGTTTATTTGAAGAAATTAATATGTTGGCGCTAGGACTTCGATTTTATAAACATAACCTAACCTATATCCTTACGGACCCAGTGGTTTTAGTACTCTTTTATTTATTTTCGTTTGTTGTACACCTGTAGTTTTGTAAATGGTTAAAACAAAATGTACGAATTTCACGACAATATCTTTTTTTTGAAATCCCCAAAGTTGAAAGTGTTTTGGAAATGATGTGCGTAAGCACGATAGCGGCCACAAAAATTAAGTAGGAAAAATCATTTTTTAAAATTAATATACTACAGTGTGTTCTTATTAAAACTTTATTGAAGTTCGGAAAAATCGAATTGAAAATGTCAAAATGTAGGGCATTTTAAACAGTTTTTTTGTTTATATTTCCTGTATATAAACACACTAAATTCCACACAAATTTGCAGATGTCAATTCTGAATGTAATGGTAACACCACATCTCTACGACGATAAATAGCAGTTATTGTAAAAAATATATCACACCCTAATCTCTCAAGAAAATGTGATACGAGCTCCACAAAGCCGAGTAAGAAACACGAGTGTAGCAAAATTATTAAAATTATACTTTAAATAGAAAATTTTTAAGTATTAAACAAGTTAAAATCTACTTTTTGAGTATGTTTTGATTTTTAAAAAAATATTGCTTTTTAGCACGAGTTATTGTTGATACTGTGTAATAAGAAATAATTAGTAGGCCTAACGTTTTTTTTTTTTTTTTTTTTTTTTTTTTTTTTTTTTTTTTTTTTTTTTTTTTTTTTTTTTTTTTTTTTTTTTTTTTTTTACGATGACTTAATAACTTTAAAAGATATAAAAATTTAGACTCTTACAAAATTTTCGTAAAATTTACGGTTCCCCCGTGATATTTGACTAAAAATTTTAACGGTCACCATTTTGAATAGTTACGCAACAAAAGGTTTTGGGTCTTGGTATACTGATAAAAATGTACATGCCAAATTTAAACTCATTTAAAAAGTTATCATTAATTATTTTTTTAAACACAAAATGGCCGATAGACGGAATAAGAAGCGTTTCCGGACCTATGTTCATGTGAAGTTTTTCTATTATTTTCACCAGCATCACTGAAATTTTTTCCCGTTTCTTCGTGAAACACCCTGTATACACGACCTAGGCGTCGCTAAATACACAATTACAAGGTTCAGAAAACCTGTTTTAAAACTTACCGTTACTGGGTAAGACCCATTGATCTACCAATACAAATTAACATTATTTACAAGAAACCAACTTGAGTATCTGCTTGTATTACATTGGCGCCCATCTACTTGTTAAGTAGAAGCTACCATAAAACTAAGAAAGTCGTGTTGAGCGAAATCAACAGTTTATATCCGGCAACAGGAAATTAAATTACGACTCAAGGTTTTTGCGATACAACTAATGGACTTTTTAACTTTTAAAAAACACATTAATCACATCATCACGATATAATGGCTCATTGATGAAGTGATTTTATATTGCTCTAAAATATACTTCGTATTCTTATCAGTTGCGAAGCAAGGTTAGGTTAAGTCCATGAATATAAATTCGATTCTACAAATAGAGGACCTTGAATAAATTCTGCGGTGAATAAATACTCGATACGTAGTTTGTAGAATCGATTAGAAATTGTAATCTTCGATTTTTAATTTCTCACTTGTATTACAGATAAATAGGGTATATGAAACAAAATTTACATGGGATTTTATTGTAAAATAAGGTTTTTGGTCCCATGAATTAAAAAAAAATGTTTTTGAAATGATGTCTCTACAGCCTAAACTACAGATACTAATTTGCTATTTGGGCAAATCTCGAAACATGATTGTCAAAACATTCTATCGATAATTCAAATTTCCGATTTTTTTAAAAATTAGCTATAACGATAATAATGAATTTTCTAAGCTGTCCTTAAGGGACTCAAACAAAATATAAAATATACATTTTGTTTGGGTCCTTATACATCTGGAAAACTTATCATAAGCGTTATAATCATCAATACTGTACATCAAAAATCCCTAACCATGAAAGTTGGGGATTTATTAATTTTTTAAAAATACAAACAAATGTCGTTTGTAGAGCTGTTTTAAAAACCTGACTCTAAAAATCGGCTACACCAATGACATTTATTATTTTTTTGAAATTTAACCTTTAACGGCCAAAACAAAACATAACCTCTACTTGTCGCCAACTCCTTTAAGATTACCGATACGACTTGTGGAGCTGTGGTCCAACGACTACTCAAAATCGGCTGTACCGTTTTCATTCAATTTATCTTAAATCTAAGAACACAAACAAAATGTATGGTCACTAAATCACTACAAATTACTATAATGTAGTAAGCCTATAGAGAAAATAAATGTAATTGGTAAAGCATAGTCACTTATATATTCTCCCGCCTCCAATCCAATACACTCAGCACTAAAACAGCTCAAACTATATCTCAATGTAGTTAGTGTACGTCGCTAGTCGCTTCCCAAGTCGCTGTCCAAACAAACGAAGCCCTGAGTGAAGCTTCACTCCGTCACTCATGTAGTGGAGGTTGGACTCGTGGGGGTGGTGGTTCTGCTGATGGTGGATATTCTCCTTTCCTCCTTTAGATTAGGTAATGATTTCCAGGTGGGTATCAATAAATATTATTAAGTTAATCATTGGGACACTTGGCACTAGATAAGCCCGCACAGGCCTTCAAATAGTGTCAGACACAGGATAAAAAATTTAAAAAAAAAAAACTACACAAACTTTACAATCAGTACATCTAGACAGCTCAGACTACATCTCAAAGTTGTGTAGTATAGTGATTCATTTATCACGGCGTCATTCAAATAATCAAAGTGCAATTTATTGCAGAAATAGGAGATATATAGGGTCCCATTGGTATAAATAACCGGTGAAATAATATTGCATAAACTTTACAATCATCACATCTAGACAGAACATCTAGTCCGAACAAAAAATCCACGTGCAATTTGTTGCAGAAAATATCAGCTTTACCAAGAGTACAAATAAACGATGGGAAAACCATTACGCATTTTTCTCACACACGCATTCACAATAGAAATAATAACCAAACAAGAACTATGCATCACCTAATGTCAGTGAAAGAATGTGAAAATCAACATTTGGGGGGCGGGGGGTCTCGATTTTTTTAATATTATTTATAAGGTCTAAACTTGTATCATAAATTAGTCTTAAAGAATAATTATTATAAGATGAAATCAATGTTGACAATAGGTTCGTGTTATTTTTTGGAAATTATTATTAACAGCAATTTAATATTACAGTATTTGTAATTTTGCATTGGTTTGGGTCATTAATCTTTACACTTCGTCAAAATGTTGATGAAATCGTTTGATCCAATTTTGAGAAATTACATTTTTCAGATTTTTTTTTCATTTTCACCGACTTAGGGACTATATTTTTGAAAAAAATGATCATATTTTAAGAAAATTGGACTTGCTTTTGCTTTATAGTACCTCCAAATTTTGAGTTATTAAAAATTAAAAATAAGTCCCCAGATATGGCATAAATAACTTCATATACTAAGTTTGATTAAAATCAATTCACTCGTTTGGGCTACACAGCGACAGACAGAGATCATTCTCTAAACCGGGCCAATTAAAAAACAGAGGACCGCCACTCAAACAGTGGCCCCCAGAAGGTTTCCTAACCTAACAAACTTTATACATAATATATGAATATACGCTTTATTGTTCTGGAGCCCAATATAAATATATGTCCTTCCAGATGGTGTCCAAGAGATCTTCATACTTGTTTCTACGGCGCCACGTGAATTCACATAACTAGGAATCTAACAAATCTCTACTGGTTCCTGGTAAAATACTGTCCTTAATATAAACCAATAATCTTTCAACTGTTCTGTCAGGTTAGGTAACTGATATTTTTAAGAAAAAATCATACCTGTTTTTGATTACGTATTTTGATTTTCGATTTTGACGAAATCTCTCGAGGCGTTTAAAAAAAAAAAGAGGTAATATTTAAAGTTGCAATTTTTCTAAAAAAATGTATTGGTCAAAAACTCCGTAAATATACCCAGTACTTTAAGTAAAACTTGTATTAAAAACAAGAAATAATATAGTTAGGAGAATTCCCATAAGTGAAATTAAGTGGTAAGCATTCTAAGTACAGCGGGCTCTTAGTTGAGACACACTGTCATAGTCTTTTTTTCTTGCCTAATTTTTTATTTAATAAATGATTTTTTTGCTGGTAGGCGGTTAATTAGCATATGTTTTTGAACAACCTATTTAAAAATATAAATAATTTTTCAAAGACAGAGTTCATGATTGTTTTTCACTTTTTGACCGACTATTGCCCGAACGATTTTTTGATGTGATGATGAGTGATTTTGGTTGTTTTTGGGGAAGAGTGACTGAGAAAGTTTGTGCAATGTTTGTTTGGAAAAAACCGACTCTGTGCGTGACTTTTGGTTCACTCTGTCACAACGTGCAAGCCATTGACAAATCCACTTCACTGCAGAATAATGACCTAAGTGATAACATTTACGCATGCGCAAAGGTCACGACATTCATGACTGAACAAATGTTATCACACATGGGTACACATTCTGCAGTTGCGATCTAGCCTACGTGTTATAATGATGGTAGTAAACAAGTCTGATAAATCTGACTCTGGATAAACTAGAAGCAAAATAAACTGTATAAATTTCCCGAACACCTATCCTCAATACTATGTTCAAACCAATACGTTGCTATCCCCCCCCCCCAAATAACTAACATTGGATAGCGAAGTAAGATCTGTTATAGAGGGTGTTTCAAAATTGTGAGTCCTGACTTCGGGTAGTGATTCAGAGGATCAAAATAAACATAAAAGTTCTTATCACCCGTGTCCGAAAAAGTTTCGTTGTCCGTCTATCAGTCATTTTGTGTACTTTCAAAAACAATAACTTTAGAAATGAATAAATTTCAATCCAAAATTTGATTTACACATTTTCTATCCTACTTTTGGGTCTGTTCAAGAAGAGGATCACAACTCACACAGTGGCACCCAGACGTTTCCTAACTTAACCTAACCAACTTATACAATAATATACGAATACACACTTTATTGTCCTGGAGGCTCCAATACAAATTGATGTCTTTTCAGATGGTGTCAAATTTGTCTTCTTGAACATACCCCTACATTTTACCACCAAGAAACAAAAATTTATCTACAAAATGGCTGCTGTTGAAATGTTTTGTAAGTTAATAGTTTTAGAAATGTTCAATATTAAAAATTTCAAACGGCCGCCTTTTTGACAATTTATAAGATACAGTTTTGGTTTTTGGTATGCTGGTAGAACGTAGCATAAAAAATGTGTATACGAAATTTCGACTCGAAATCTTAATAATTTTTATAGTTATAATTATTTTAAATAAATAATGTAAACACAAAATGGCCGACTGGCGGATAACAAAGAATTTTCAAACATATATTTATGGGAACTTTTTTCTTTATTTAGTGAGTAGTGAGTGGAGGTAACTTTATAACGAGACCTACTAGGGCCGAGACACTGACACGAGCGTAGTGAGTGGAGGTAACTTTATAACGAGACCTACTAGGGCCGAGACACTGACACGAGCGTAGTGACTGGAGGTAACTTTATAACGAGACCTACTAGGGCCGAGACACTGACACGAGCGTAGCGAGTGGAGGTAATTTTATTTCGAGACATGCTAGGGCCGAGACACTGACACGAGCGCGTAGTGAGTGGAGGTAACTTTATAACGAGACCTACTAGGGCCGAGACACTGACACGAGCGTAGTGAGTGGAGGTAACTTTATAACGAGACCTACTAGGGCCGAGACACTGACACGAGCGTAGTGAGTGGAGGTAACTTTATAACGAGACCTACTAGGGCCGAGACACTGACACGAGCGTAGTGACTGGAGGTAACTTTATAACGAGACCTACTAGGGCCGAGACACTGACACGAGCGTAGTGAGTGGAGGTAACTTTATAACGAGACCTACTAGGGCCGAGACACTGACACGAGCGTAGTGAGTGGAGGTAACTTTATAACGAGACCTACTAGGGCCGAGACACTGACACGGGCGTAGTGAGTGGAGGTAACTTTATTTCGTGACCTACTAGGGTCGAGACACTGACATGAGCGTAGCGAGTAAAAGACTTTTTAATATACACAATTATGAGGTTCATAAAACCTGTTCAACAACACTATTACCCTACTCGAAGACTCCCTTGATCTATAAATATAATTTAATATTTTCTACGAGACCCAAAACCCAACTTTTGAGCATCAGTCTACATTTAGAGGTTGCATTTCATTATACGATGAGGCTGGGTAATAGCATGATGGCGCCCAACAACTTGTTTATTCAGTTTTGCAATGTCCCTTAATCATTTATTGAATACATGTGTAGCTACGAGAGAATTACGAAACTACGTATTCTGTCATGACGTCTGTACTAATATAGACTACGTAACATGTTATGAACAGCTGGTAGCTAGACAAATGTTTTGTGACGTCATATATAAGTGTGTGTTTTGGAACAAAGTTAAACAAAAATATTTATTCACTTTTAAAAGATAGTTTTAAATGATAAGGGTATTGGGAATTGAGAAAGAATTTGTTTACTTTTTTTAAATATATGCCTATTCGATAATAACTACACTAATTTAGGTCAAAACTCAATATTATTTTGAGGTTATTTACATTTTTTTAAATTACGTATTAGAGAAAATGTTATGTGATGGGCTATAAAACGAAGTAGAGTTTTTAGAGAACTCCCCAAAATTAAGATTTCCCCAAAACGGATGTAATGATTTAGCTCAATTTTTTTAAATAATGGAGCCTATAAGGACGTAAACAAAACTTCATAATTTGCTGTCCTGGAATTATCGGTAAAAAAAAAAAAATTAAATTAAAAAAAAAAAAAAAAAATCAAAATTTAGCTGTCTTAAATATCTGGTAGAAATTTGAACGAAATCTGTAGACGATTTTGAGAAATTATGTTTTTTATAACACCACTATCTCGGATTGTCATTTTACACCGATAACTATAGAATCTCTATTTTTGGAGAGATAAAACAATCGATATGTTTTGTTTGTGTCTTTACAACCTACACTTATGTAAAATTTGATCAAAATCGTTAGAACAGATTTTGAGAAATTACGTTTTTTAAAACAGCACTATCTTGGATTGTCATTTTTCACCGATAACTCTCGAACCTGTATTTTTGGAAAGGTAAAACAATCGATATGTTTTGTTTGTGTCTTTACAACCTACACTTATGTAAAATTTGATCAAAATCGTTTGAACAGATTTTGAGAAATTACGTTTTTTAAAACAGCACTATCTTGGATTGTCATTTTTCACCGATAACTCTCGAACCTGTATTTTTGGAAAGGTAAAACAATCGATATGTTTTGTTTGTGTCTTTACAACCTACACTTATGTAAAATTTGATCAAAATCGTTAGAACAGATTTTGAGAAATTACGTTTTTAAAAACAGCACTATCTTGGATTGTCATTTTTCACCGATAACTGTCGAACCTGTAAATTTGGATTAGAAATTTAAATTGCATTGCGAAATCATATATTATAGTTTTTTGTAGTAGCCTACGAATAAAAATTAATTTAACCACACAATGAAAAATGCTTAGAGTATTACTTTAAATACAGTTATTGTGAGATGCGAGACAAATACTGATTTTTCTTTATTAGGATCCGTAGGTAAAACCAAAGACCCTTATCATTTCACGAGCGTGTGTCTCTCTGTCTGTGTGTAAATCTTAATATGTCTACACCGACAAGACGATAAATCCTATATATTTTAAACTTTATATTTATATTTATTGTATCGTCCCACATATAGGAAAAAAAAAAAACGGTAACAAAAAAATTTGGGGTAATTAAGAGGGGGGGGGGGTGCATCAAAATAAACTAGAAGTTATTTTTATTACGAATATGTATTTTTATTTGACAAAAAAATCAATATCTCGGCTCGGCCAAATTTAAAGTATCACATATTACCCCCCCCCCCCACTTCTAATTTGAATACAACGCGACCTACAAAATCCGGAAAAAAATTATTTAGATTTGAAATTAAATTGCAGTACTAAATCATATATTATAGTTTTTGCACGAAGAATACAACTTAATTTAACCACACAATGAGTAAAATGCGTAGCGTATTTTAAAAGCCGTTTTGAGATGTGAGACAACAATTCAATAGCCATTAAAAGTATTTAATTGATTTCTCTTTATTAGGGTCCGTAGGTAAAACCAAGGACCCTTATAGCAATGACTACATAAATACTATAAGACACGACATGGCCATGTTAAATATTCTACGCTTATTCTTGAGTTGACCAATACCCGCTAGGTCGCTCTGCTAGAGAATCTGAAGTTGATGTGACTGGCGCTAGGTGGCTCTACGGTCAAACAATGTTTCAGGCGGGTAAGAGAAAACGCACTGATGCCACATATGGGACCAGAGATGCGAGGGAAGGTCGAGAATCGCTTATCTCAGCGCACGAACTGACAACACTGACTATGCTGACGGAAGTAAGTGAGAAGGTTTGTGAGAGAGAGGTCAACAGTTGTCCAGTCTCAACCAAGTGGGATGCGTACAGTCAAGCACCTGCTGCTAGCGCTTTCTGATAGCTGTGTGTCAAACTTGTGACGAACAGCACCCGTAAAGCGTAGACTATTTCCCTATCCTATGTCGTGTCTTATAGTATTTATGTAGTCATTGGTATTAGTATGAGAATTTCATATTAGTATGAGTCATTGGTTATAGTTTCACGCGCATATCTGTCTCTCTAAGTCGGAACAAGTCTACACAGACAACGCGATATAATTAAAACTTTACATTTACATTATTTATATCGAAAGAAGAAAAAAACAAGACTTTGAGGTAGTCAAGAGGGAGAAACTATTAGAGTTGAAAAATTTTAATTTTGCAAATATTATGTTTGGGGTATCAAACAAAACAAGAAGTTATTCTGATTACGAATATGTATGTTTATTTGACGAAGAAATTAATAGGTTGACGCTAGGATGCGCAAAAGATTTCGATTTTATATAATAAATAACTGTCCTATATGCCTAAGGACCCTACGTCAAGTGGTTTTAGCGCACGCACGACACTTTCATTTTCTGTATCGCCTAATTTTGTATTAAAACAATGAAAAAAATGCCGATATATTAAATTTCATTAAAATACGTCCACGCGTTTGTAAAGCACTCCAAATACGAGAGACAGATGATACAAAACTTTTTTCTATAACTGAAAATTTCCTACGACTAACATTACACGCGCATGGGAGATATAATAAGTGGAATAAAAAAAACATAAAAGTACCTCAGCCTACTGAATTATTTAGTTTTCACACAAAGTCTCCTAGATAAAAGAGAAAGCAAACAAAATCTGTCGTCCACTCTTATATCCGATGTTTATAATAACAGCTTTTGTATAACCAATATGTCATAGAAATCAGGTTTCTGGTTAGAACGGTATTTCAAATAACCGTAACCGTAAGATCGCTAATAATCCGTTACAAACACAATCATGTTATTACATAATGAGCCTAGATTTTTTTTAAACCAGTGAATGGTTTCTTGTATTGCAATTGATTGTGTAATTTGATGTGTCCTTAGTGTCGAATGACCATGTATGCTATGGTCTATATTGTGAGAGGTTTCTTTTTACTTATATACCGGGTGAATAAAAAGTCAAGACCCCCCCCCCCTTCTAATGTTTTTCTAAGTAAATATACAGAGATATCCTTTTGGTGGTCGTGCAATCTTAGCAAGAAGTTTCATTTTATGATTTTGAAAATTTTGAGTGTCCCCCAAAAATGGGGGATTTTGGGGACAACTCAAAAATTTTAAATGTAAACCCCCTTCAAGTGACACCTCATTTTGAAGTGTTTACCAAAAACTTAAAGAATGGCGAAAACCAGAGTTCGCTATCTCTTCTCTATCAAAAATGGTAGCCCGTCAAATGTGTTATTGAAGTCTACACTTACATTAGTTTTCAATAATAACCCAGTTGTTTCAGAGAAAGTAACTTTACCTTGAAAACTAATGTAAGTAACACTTCAAAATGAGGTGTCACTTGAAGGGGGTTTACATTTAAAATTTTTGAGTTGCCCCCAAAATCCCCCATTTTTGGGGGACACTCAAAATTTTCAAAATCATTAAATGAATATTCCTGCTAAGATTGCACGACCACCAAAAGGATATCTCTGTATATTTACTTAGAAAAATATTAGAGGGGGGGGTCTTGACTTTTTATTCACCCGGTATAAAGAGAGTTATGTGATGGGTCAAAAAATTAGTGTTGAGCGTTAATATCTGTTTTGAGGTCCCGTGCGTATAAAGGAAAAATCGTTTTTGGAATGTCTGTCGTATGTGCAGTGTTTTAAAATCCAAACGTGTGAACTGATTTTAATCAAATTTGTTATGTAGGTATTATATTTAGAAGAGTTTTAGAATTAAAAAAAAAAAAAAAAAAAAAAAAAATCTCACAAAAATTACGTTTATTTAATCAACTGCGTTACAACGACAAAGTCGCCATCCTCAGTGATCATGAGCTACAACAACAAAACTATAACAGATCATGTACCACTGAAGATGGCGACTGTGTCGTTGAAACGCGCGGTTGATTAAATAAACGTAATTTTTGTGAGATCTTGTGTTATTATTATTATTTTTTTATTATCTCACAAGTCAAGTTCAATATTTATTTATAGAAGCGTTTTATTCATTAAAACATTTCTTTTTCTGAATAATAAAAAGCAACTGCCATAAGAAAAAAAAAACGATTTTTTTTTCAAAATAGGCGACTACTATTTTGATTTAACTTTGTTCAAGTGTAGCCTCTAAGGACCCAAACAAAACGTATTGGTCACCATATCCTGAACAATTCCGTTTCATTCGTTATCGGTTTAAAGCTCAAATTACTAATGTATAATATTTGTAGTTGTCTTCGCCAAGTGTGACTCACAAGTCTGAGAAGCTCGGTTGAGAAACTCGAAATTTTGAGTTTTTATCTTATATATACCACAAATTTTGAGCTCACAGAAAATGGAAATACTTCAAACATTCACAAAACCTCAACACGACCTTAATTCGATCGACAGCTTCTCGTTTGGGATTTGCAGCACTACATATTGTAAGACCGATCCGAAAATCTTTTCTTGGGCTCAAAGGAAGTCAAAACTCGTACATTTCCGCGAAAATAACAACCTTGATTTTTTGACCCATCACAGAACGTTCTCTAATACTACGCATGCAAAAATAAAATTGCCATTTTTAAATATGGTGTTGTTCTTTTAAAATGTGGATTGTATTTGTTAGGAATCCTGTACATTAATCTCGTTAATTTGTATTTGTATGTGTGTGTTTGTGTGTGTGTGTATATATATATATATATATATATATATATATATATATATATACACAACATCCTCAAGGAGTAACTTTAGTGAGTACGAGTCTGACAATCCCGAGGGACCTAGCTGGATCTACACTTTTTATCACGTAGTCTTGGATTAGATAATCCTCTTTCATATCTAGTCTCACTTGACTAACCGACTCTAGTCTGATCTTTACTTGTTCTTCTCCGATCTTAACGCTATTACAGTATTCGAGGGCTAGGAAATCTTTACTTTATATTCTTCTTATTTCTTTAAGGCGATGATGACCCGAGGTTTTTCGCCTTTAAACAACGAGGAGAAAATATAATAACACCCTCAGGGTGGGGTCACTTTAGTGAGTTCTGGTTTGACAATCCCGAGGGAATCTAGCTGGATCTACACCCTGTTTTCATGTAGTCTTGAATTAGATCCATCTCCTTCATATCTGGTCTCTCTTGATCAACTCTTGTTCTTTCCCGTTCTTGACGTTATTAGAGTATTCAAGGGTTAGGGGGTCTTTATTTTATAGCTACTCCTCTTCTTCTTCTTTCTTTGAGGCGATGATGACCCGAGGTTTTTCACCTTTAAACAACAAGGAGAAAATATAATAATACCCTCAGGGGGGGGGTCACTTTAGTAATCCCGAGGGAATCTAGCTGGATCTACACCTTTTTTCAAGTAGTCTTGGATTAGATCCCTCTTTTTCATCTTTCATTACAAGTATCTCTTGAACAACGAGTCTTTATTTTATGCCCTCTTTCTTACATTTTTTTTTATATTAAAAAGCGATAATGACAGAGAGGTTGTTTGCTTTTAAACAAGTTCGTATGTTCATTATAAATTCACAAGTTTAATTGGTATTTTTTTAAAGGAAATAAAAGTATTTGAATTTTTAGTTCCATAGTACTGACCCCCCCCCCCCCAAACAAGAAAACAAAAACAAGACAAGTTACCCCAACTACATATTTAATTACTATTTTTGATCTTTAACCATTATTACGACTCTCCCCCTCTCGTCTATCGTCCTGGTTTTATTTTTTCTCACCAAGCCACAACACTCTCCTAAATCTGGTTTCAATTACCATTTCACTGTTACGATAATGATTAACGTACAGTTATATCAGCTGACCAAGTTACACGTCCACACGTAGCCTACGTTAATCAGTGTCTTTCTTCATGTCTATAGCCCGACAACGTAGAGAAGGGAATTGGTGAATGCGTTACTAGCCAGGCTGCAAACATGTGGCTTGTGCGATAAACGAATGATTGTGCGAAAATTTAGGTGATTATTAATTATATTGACCATACATTTCGTATACTGTGTTAGTAAAAATACACTGTATTCTACAGATATCTATTCCTCAGACAACTTTTTAGTCACCTCTATATCAAGGTTTCGACCAATCACGCGGGGAACACGGAGCGACATATCCTGGACGCGTCTATATAGGTCGAACGAAACCTATAGCTAGAGTTTATCCAACTGAAGTCAAATCGATACAGAACACAATGTCTGACATATTGTGTATAGTGACATTTATAAATACGTTTGCTTTCATAATATCGAAAAGATGTGGTTGGGGTGTAATTCATCGCATTCTTATACAGTGTGTTCCATAAAGAGGTCTCTACTAATACTTAACAGTATACGAAGTATAGGGTAATTTTGAAATCGTCAAAAATCTCGACTTCGTTTTTCACGGATGTTACACTTTTCATGGCCTCAGGAAAGAGTGAAAATGATTTTCAACATGACGTCCGTCGTCGCACGTACGTGAGCACCATAACGGACACAGAAAATAAATTAGGAAAGTAAAATTTGATAGGGAAATTTGTTTCACTACAGTTGTTGACAAAGTGGCATTTTGTTCCTTTAAATTAGTTTGCAAAACAGCTGATTTCTCAACAGTTTCACTTTGCCCACTACTTTGCTCACTCCGAATGGCAACCGAACAAAACGAAATTTAGGTTAAGTTTATTTGAATTGATTTATAATATACAGGAAATGTCCCGTATGTAGGTTAGATTGATTCTTACATGTAAAATAACATAAATAAACAACAAAACAACGTTTTAAAGTTGAAAAAGGAAGTAATTATTCATGAAGATGATTGACAGTGTATGTACACGGAGAGTATTTTTCGTTTTTCGAGTTTTAAAGTTGGCAATCCCGTTTCCTCAACAATACACCTAAGTTATTTGTAATATTCATAAATAATCTCAGTTTTGACGTGAGATCTACTCAGTGTTGATATGTTGTTTAGCACTACTGCTATATTTTGTGTAGTTAGTTTTAAAATATGGAAAGTTCAAATTTTAAAATAATCTGAAAACTAAGAAAAATGAGGTTATTAAAGATCGATAATTGATTGTTTGTTTGAACACTATTGTATTAAATTAATGTTTTATTAAATTGTGTTACTGGTGAAGTATGTTTTTTATTTGTCACAAAATAACAACTGTAGACAAAGTATAATGTGCAATTCGTGAGCAAAGTGTCTTTTTTAAACTCGATAAAATTGACGCACTCGGCCGTTTAAAAAAGTGCCACTTTGCTCACTAGTTGCACAAATAACTATTTAAACCCATCCCGTTGATTTTATTCTGTTCACGTATGATTAACAGCCTAGCTTCACTTCATTTACCGTCCTATGTTGAACTCTGGCGATTCTTCACCCATTCACATCGAGTCCCTCATTTTGGACTTTACAAATACAACGATCAAAGTCCTCCTCGTGTTGATAAGGACCATTAAATTAAGTACCCACCCCTTCATATAATTTAATACAAGCAGATCTTTTAAACGTTGTGCCCAAAAGTTGATCACCGGGTCTTACCCAGAAGGGTAAGTTTTTTTAAACAGTCGTTACACAGTTTTTCTGAACCACTTAATTACTACATTCGTAACGTTGGCTAGAGCCTAAGGAGCTTTCTCCACTCGCTTCCCTTGTGTCAGTATCTCGGCTCTAATGGATCTCCAACTAAACGAATATCACATTTTCTTGAAATGTTGCGATTGTAAATTTACTTTTTTAACAATAACTTCGCTATTTGTCATCGTATAGAGGTGAGGTTGGTAACATTCTACGCAGAATTAAAACCTGCACATATGTATCTAATTTAGTGTGTTCACACGCGATACAGAGAAGACCTGTTTAAAATAGCAGCTATTTAGATATTTTGCAATTTCAATTTGGTTCTATATGAGCCCTCTATACCAAATTTCATGTTCCTATGTTAATTTGTGTGCCTACACTCGTGCTTACGTACAGAAGACAACGACGACGGAAGGACGTTATGTTTCGGTTTCCTGTACCACGTGAAAATTTTTACGATTACCAAATTTACCCAATAAGTTGTTTACTGGAAGCTGTAATACGCTATAGTCAAATTAGATTTTATAAAGGAAATAATAGTAACAGGACTATTACAACCTTTTTGGTTGTACTGTATACAAAAATACTTACTGCGAGTCACTAGCTGTATATACTCTAATTTTGTTTATAGAGGTGAAAAAGAAGTTAAGTTTTATTTAAACTTAAAAATATTCCAAAATTAAAATTCTTTTTAAATATCTTCTTTTTTTGTATCAAAAACTATACGTAAAAAATGGTTTGGAAAAGTAGATTTAACTTCCTGTGGTTTTAGCAAACTGCACACAAATGAATATCGTCAAATTACGATATGGATGATCCAATATAACCTGACAGTTGTTGCTCAACTGTTATTTTGTTTAGACTGTTGGTTGTTACCACACACTGAGTGAGTAAACGGGTGGAAACAAGTGTTACTCGTCATTAGCTTGGATCAATTTGGCGGTTCTCTCCCTCAGTGTGCGGTCAACACCGTCACCTAGGCATTTTGACCCACATGCTACAGAATCTCTTCGGATCAGTTTGAGCCGTGAGTGCATGACTATGAGTGAGTAGAAGAAGTAAATGTATCCATATGTATTTGATATCGTACAATTCCGGCCTTGCTTCTACTAGAGCTAAGAGTTTATCCACATCTATGAATTCTGTGGAAGAAGTGAGGGTAGGCGTCCGACACGGGTCATGTTCTGCGCGGCGTTGTGAGGCACCCTTGAACAGGCTCTCTCAAGAGTTTTGGTTTCCGACAAATCCGATGGAGCAAAAATGACGTGCAACACTTCCAGCAGTTTGCTCCATCAGTGTGCGGTCGCTCTTAAGAACACAACTGATGTCATTTAATTAAACATGGAGCAGTGGACATTCAACATCGTGCTTTTGTTATTGCAGTTTTTTTTTTAAATAATGAGTCTGTAACTGTTACGTAACGGTTATTTAATAACAATGTCCACGTTCCTCGTCATGGCGCTGTTCCTTGTAGGAATACTATTAAAAGGTGAGTGGACACCCAATTCAGTATCTAAATTTTTAAAAGTGAAACCAACTGGTAACCCTAAATCTGTACGTACTCTAATGTCGAAGCGCGTATCTGTACTTCGAAGCCCAAACCGATCAACCAGGAAACAATCTGCTGTATTAGGAGTTTCAACGAAAAGTTTACAACGAATGTTACATTTTGGTTTAAATTTTCATCCCTACAAGTTAGCAGTTGGACAGAAACTCAATCCTAGAGATCATAAAATACGTCTTGTCAAAAAGTATTGCAGCTCATCGATGACGAAATATTATGCAATGTTTAATAATGTTTGATGAACGTCATTTTGAGCTATCTGGTAATGTAAAGACTCAAAGTTGTCGTTACTTGTCAAGTAAATCAATGCCAATCAGATGTCAGGGAAGTCCATCAACGACCTCTGCACAGTAATAAAGTGATTGTATGCTGTGATGTTGCAAGCTTTGGAGTTATTGAGATTTATATTTTTGAGAAATCAAAATGGTGCAACAGTTACTGTGAATAAAGAACGATACGTGGAAATGATTCAGAACTTTTTAGTTTCACAATTGCAATATCTCATTTCACGTTTTGATAATGTCGCGAGGCCTGCCTGGTCTCCAGATCCAACTGCTTGTGATGTTTGGTTTAGGGCGACCTTAAGAGCAAAGTTTTTGTTACAAAACGTCACACCATTAAAGAACTGCATAAGGAATAAAGTTGCTGCAATATTATCAGTCGAGATAATAACACATATTCAGAAAAGATAAGGGAAAATGTGTGGAGATTGATGGGAAACACCTTCGTGATATGTTATATTCCAGAAATGAAAATAGCATAACTAAATACATATTATAAATTGTTACTGATATTTCCTATAAAGTTATTTTATTTTGAAAACTTTTAGGTTTTATTGAACCATCCGTTATTATTAAAAATGTATTAAATAAATTACTAACACTTTAGGAATGTCCTAATATCATATGTTTTAAAAATGTCACGCTAATCACAGTATAAAAAAAATTCAAACAAATATGTAATCATTTATACAAAATTTATTTTTCTTGCTGGAAATGCATGCAATTAAAAAAAATTCAAAATATGATTTGTTATATATTTTATAGTACAATGAAAGAAAAAGAAATTGTACTTTTGTGGGGAAATTTAAAAAAAACAACTCTTTATAGGCCCCATTTTGTACGTACTATACGAAATAAAAAATGAAAAAGTGCTTCAAATTGTATCTTTCGTAAAGTATAAACAAATTCTCGGTCAATTTTTAACTTAGAGCATAAAACAGACTTTATTTTTGGGGGATTTAAAAAATAAATAAATTTTGTAGAAATCAATTTTTACATACGATCCCTTAGTTTCTGAGTAAAAGAAGAACAAAGGAGCTTTTTCTATAAAAACTTGACATTTTAAAAACTATAAGCAAAAAACAAAACAAAACAAAAGATAAGAGTATAATCTTTAAAAAAATGTTTCTACTATGTTTATAATGCAATTGTTATTTTATTTCAATACATTCTTCTGTCGTTCATAGCTTTATCTTATCTCCTAGTTCTAGAAATGACAGAAGAATGTAGGCTACTCAAATCAATTATGTACGTTCTAGCAAAATATACAGGGAGACTCGTAACTACACGATAATATTTCTAGAGCTGATTTTAGATCTAAAAAATGAGAGAAAAAAGTTTATATAAACATAAGTTCAGAAAAGATTCGATTTCCGTTTGTGGGCCATTTTGTGTTTTAACAAAAAATATTATGTCTTAGTAAGTAGATAAGATATCGAGTGTTTTGGTATGCGCATTACTTATGTAACCTTTTACTTGTATACAAAAAACAAAGATTTTATTTTGTACATTTTCAAAATGGCGGACCTGTAAAATGTTTAACGTAGAATATCCGGAAAACCATTAACATTACAAAATACATTAAAGAAACAAAAGATGTTCCTCTTACAATAAAGAAAAATTTAGGTCAAAGTATAAACCGGGTTTTCGACAAAAAAACAAACATAATTTCTAAAGCAAAATATTATGGAATTATGATAATTATTAATAATGATATTAATCCGTTGCCCAGAAAAATACCGAAAATGGAAATGTGTCCATTAACAGTTTCAAAAGGGTCTGGTGTTTAATACTTAATCTCAATATTTTATTGTTTTTGTTGTTAACTATTTTGTTCTTTGACCTACAGAAAAAAACATGAAAAGAAAAAAACAATTAGAAGAGAGAAAATAAATCTTTTATTTATTGTAAATACTTAATAATATGGTTGGTTTTCAAAACATTAAGTATTTTTAAAATGTACAAAATAAAGTCTAGGTTTTCTGGTTACATGAATAATGTGATAGAAAAATCTTCATTCAATATTTACTTCCAGATATATCCCTATATATCCCTATATATATATATATATATATATATATATATATATATATATATATATATATATATATTTTAATAAATAAAAACACAAAATGATCGGCAGGCGGACAACGAAGCGTTTCTGGACCTATGTTTATATATATCGGCTTCCGAATTATTGGTGTGCAATTTTGTATCATCCTCTATAGATTATCGTTATATTACAAATATATTTAAGATTGTAACGAAAAAAGTAAGAAAATTTTACCCCTTTACAACAAAATTAGAGTAACGTCCAAATAAGGAGAATTTTTCTGAAACAAATTTTTCCTTTATGTCACAACTCGAGTAGAATTTTTTCCACAGTCAACTCACCTTTGTAAACTTTTCTGGTACTAAATGGAGAACTATGTTACCTGGAACAAACCAAAAACAAATCTATATTTATATATAATAAATAAGCAAAATTTATTAGTATGGTCTAGATGTAGTCTAATTAAACTTTTTTTTTTAACTTCAAACTTTAAAAAAACTGAGAAAAAAATGTCCTAAAATGTGAAATAATTCCCTTCTACAATTATTTTACGCCCATTAAGACATTTAATTAATTTCATTTTGGGTAAAATTCATTTAACTGTTTAGACTGATAACACCAGTTTTGGGAATATAGCGACTAATATGTTTAGTCAGATTACATCATTAAGTTAAAGGTCCTTATAAGCTACTTTTGAGTAAATTGGAGTGAAAAATCTCACTCCCAAAAATTAAAATTAAAAAAAAATAATATCCAACACTTAAAACTAGTAATTACAGAATATTTGCACATTTTATTTTTGAAACAGATCGTAGGATTGTGTTGAAATTGGGTGAATTTATTGTTTTTGGGTGCGTGAAAGCGATTAGCAAGGTCTTGACTTTGGGAAAACTTATGAAGGAGTTAAATTCGCATCGTTAAAATAACAATCACCCCTTAATAAAGGGGGAAAACGTTTCATATTGAGATTATTTCGATGTTAAAGTCAATTTCTTTTCACTATATCTCCTATTTACAACAAAAGCGATTATTAAAACGAGCTATTATTTGTACATTTTATCATGTAAACGGGACTAAGGATTTTCTTGAAATGTGGTTGGTGGGGGATATATAACCAGTTTATACGAATTAATGATCTACTAATAAAATAAATCTAAGAAGCACATTTGCAAAGTGGAACAAAAACCAATTTACGAAGTAATACAAAAAATAAACCCCCTCCCTCCCCCAGTGCCGCCATTTTTTAATTGATTAGGCCACCTACTGTGAAGCCCCACCTATTTGTTATCGCAAACAGAATGTAACAATTGAAAAAAAAAGATTTGATTTGATTTTATTTTTACACACGATATTTGGCGTGGGCGCTACAATTCATCGAATTCCATATAGCCGATTAACAAAGAGAAATTATTACTTTTTCTACCTTCTATTTTAAAAGTAAGAAACCTCTCAGTCATCATCGTCTTAAACGAAAACAACATAAAATAAAGACCCCCTAACTCTCGAATACTCTAATAATGTTAGGTCGGAAACAACAAGAGAGGGATTTAACCCAAACCCTATATGAGCCCCTAAGGGTGACATTACTAAAAAAATGTCAGTATGTGACTTACCGGTAAAAAAAAAATCGGGCAGAGGGTTTTATAAAAGATGTAATATCTTAAAATCGACGAAAGAGATTCGTTAAAATTTTAGTGTCGTGAGGATTAATTAGTTAAAAAAAATAGATGATCGCTTATTGGTCATCATTGGCTTATAAATAAAAAGAAAGAAACATAAAATAGAGACAGCTAGCTCTCGAATATTCTAATAGCACCGGGGTCGGGAAATAACTGGCGTAGTGAAACTGCCCCGACATTTTGGGTACTTTTGAAACGATGAAACTGCCCCGTCCATTAAAGAGGATTAGGAAGAGTCACCTCACAAGACTAGAAATGCTGAAATTGCCCCGAGCGCCCTAATAATATTGAAAATTTTATTTTACATGTTACGCTACGGAACCTAACCTAACCTAACCTTACAGGCTTATATGTTTGATTAAGGTTAAATTTAAACACATACTGCCGAACTTGCGCTCGGGGTAATTTCAGCATTTCTGGTCTTGTGAGGCGACCCTTCTTGATCCTCTTTTAATGAGCGGGGCAGTTTCATCATTTCAAACGTACCTAAAATATCGGGGCAGTTTCATAGTCCCCGAAAATAACATGGGAGGCATCTAACCTCAGGACGACATGAAGGGCACTCGCGATTGCCGAGCCTCTAAGGGTAATATTATATTTCTTAATTCGTGGGGTTTTACGTGTAATAAAAATTCATTTTTTATAACACTTCCTACGTAACCTTGTTATATTAGGGCACTATTGTATGCATTATTAAATTTAGTTTCGAAAATTCTTACTTTAATAATGTAAAAAAAAAAACAACAGATCATTCATTTTTCTTTTGACGGTCATTCTATATTACTGTGTCAGATTCGTCAAACGTCATGCAATGTTGACAATAATTGGAATAACATAACAATTTTTTTTTTTTTATGTTATGCATTCAACACCAAACAAAGAATTAAAAGATCCTTAGCGAATAAAGTGCATGACTCTTTAATACATAACAGAAATACCAATTAGGCAGCTAGCTGTAATGTTATTTGGCGGACAACAGCGACTATTTTTGGCGAACGGAAGCCATAAGCTTTGGGTTAGTCACCTCGCTCGTCCTAGGAAGTATTACGTCTTGGGCATTGATCCAGAAATAGTGGGCTTCACGTAGAGATGTAAGGCGGTCAGAGAACGAGACGATGTTTGTTATTTGTCACGCTCTCGAGGTTACTCATGATCATAATAATAATAATCTTGTGGTGTTTGCAGCCGATTTCATGATACTGATAAGAGATAAGAGGGTTGTATAGCTTATCGGATGTTGCAAGAGAGAGCCAGTGTTTTTTTGTTTGGATGTTAACAGGGGCAAGACCAAATATACGATATACAGTAGACTTGCACGTCCTGGACGAGCTTTGGATGGTGGTTCTCTCGTACACAGAAATATTTAAATATATGGGAACCTTTGTGATAGCGAATAATCACATATCGAAAGATATCAGCGAAAGATTGACCGCAGAGACTATATGCTACCTTTAGAAATAGAAATAAATTAAGAAATCATAAAGAAACCTATAGTGCTGAGTGAAAGAGACTTTAAAAGATATTTGGACAGGTAAAAAATGGTGAGGTGGGGAGAATAAGAACAGAAATTATAAAGAACTGTACAACAAATCTAACATACTTATGATTATTCGAATCTGGAAAATTTAGACTCCTCGCGCACATCCAATGAGGAGAGATCTCACAAAGTAAGTATGTGAAAAAGTCACCCAAGAAAAGAGAGGCTAAGAGAGCGTCCAAGGCTGCATGATGCTGAAGAGAAGCTGAGGATTTTTCCCTTTTACTTTAAAAGCGAAAAACGTCGCGATTATCATCGTTTTAAAAAAGAAGGGGGGAAAGGGTATAGAGATCTCTAGCTCTCGAATAATCAAATTGGTCAAGAGAGATCTGATAAGAAAGATGAAAGAGAGAGATCTAACCCAAGATTAGATGAATAGCGGTAGGGTACAAGCTAGATGCCATGGGATTGCCACACCTCTACTCACAATAAGTATTACAATATTGGATAAACACACATACTCTCACCCCACGAGTAGCCTTATCCCAATGCGACACACAAAAATATTTATTTTCTATTACACACACACACACACACACACACTACAATTCCTCCTTAGAGTCGTTACGAAACACACGAAGACCTGGTGACCACGTGTTAATTTTTAAGATTTTAAAATGAATTAAAATAGTTCCAAGAACTAGGAGAGGCGGTGCGCTTAGAACCATTCGGCACAATACCGACCCCACTCGATAATAAACAAGGAGGGAGAAAGATTATCCACTATCAACAACCACACAGAGGTCACAACCCTCAGACAAGCCGAGTATTCTCTCGTTGATACCATTATTATCTATAACTGATTTCTCAACTTTGCCTCTTGATGCCCACAATGGTACTATTCATAAAAAAAAAAACGTCAAAAGTCCATTCGCGTACTGCTAAAACGCCAACAAGCAAACACCTCACCATCGCACAGGAATGTATCTCGCCAGGTACATGTCACGAAACTTCAGATCAGCGTCTCTTGAAAAATTCAAATCCTACGAAGGTCCTACAAAGTAAACTAATTCTCTGTCAATCCAACATCTCTCGCTGTTCAAACAACAGACATATCGTGCTAACAACCCATCATTTCTAGGCGGTATCTCAACTAGTACAGTTGTCAGACGTACTGCCGAATTTTCCCACTGGAAGTGCCTTACGAAACCCAAGAGAAACTTGAATGCTTTAAAAATTCAGGCACTACGAAATCATTTCCGAATAGGCTCATTGTTCGTTAAACAAACACGTCGGTTGTCTAAAGTCTTGGTTTCATAGAAACAGAATGACAGAATGATAGCTACGAGATGTATAGTTGCCAACTGGAGTCAAATCAAATCAATACAGAGCACAATTGACATATTGTGTATAAATACGTCTGACGTTTATAAATAAGTTTGCTTTCATAATAACGAAAAGATGAGGCTGGGATTCTCAAATCATCGCATTCATATACAGTGTGTTCCATGAAGAGGTTACTAATACTTAACGGTATACGAAATATAGGGTAATTTTGAAATCGTCAAAAATTTCAGTAGAAAAGAGGTCACACGACGAGTACTTTATGCTACGTAAATCTTTTTCAAAGAATAGGTCTTTGATTAATTTTCACTTCTTACTGCCTACTACCGAACTGACATTTTTGATGACGAAAAGATGTTTTTTTTTACACCATTTATTTGCTCAGTGTAAATAGTAGATACAATTTAGGATATTTTATTTTGTGGATGGATAGGTGTGTGAAAAAGTTCATATAGTGTCATTT
Source organism: Aphrophora alni (assembly GCA_963513935.1). Classification (NCBI taxonomy): domain Eukaryota; kingdom Metazoa; phylum Arthropoda; class Insecta; order Hemiptera; family Aphrophoridae; genus Aphrophora; species Aphrophora alni. The sequence continues at coordinate 146,663,289 of OY740765.1, forward strand.
CTAATTACCTAGTATAGGGTAAAGGTTATTTTGGAAATCGTCAAAAAATGCGGCTTCCGTTTTTTGACGATTCATGGCCTCGGGAAATCGAAAAAGCGATTTTCGACATGGTGTCCTTCTGTCATCGTTTGTACGTAAACAGGATAGCGGCCACAAATATTAAGATAGGAATATGAAATTTGGTACAAGAAAAAAAGAAAGGAACATAAAATAGAGACAGCTAGCTATCGAATACTCTAATAGCGTCAAGGTCGGAAAAGAACATCTAACCTCAGGATTCAAGGATTGCCGAGCCTCTGAGGGTATATATTATTTTTCTTAATTCGTGGGTTTTTACGTGTAATGAAAAATCATTTTTCGTCATACTGTTACAAAAACAGCTGTTATTCAATACATGCATTGAGATGCTAAAGTTGTTATTTTTCGTTATAGGACCTAAAAACATCAGCTGAGGTCGAGGTCATCAGCTGTTACTTCGTTTATAAGCATTAATTAACGATTGTAAAGCATTTATAAAAACAACCGATACTCATGATTGTAAATAACCGTTAAAACAGCTGTTACCATCGATTTGAAGGTAAATAGGTTATAACATTTTAGTTTTTGTAAAATTGTTTTCTTATATTATTTGCAGTATAACGAACAATGTAGTTCATCACTTGGACCAAAAGAAGCTTTTCGATCCTCATTTTCCTTAAACCGGAGCTTGTATTAAATTTAGCATCACAACAATAATGATGATCTGAATAAAACAAATCAGAATGTTCTGAAATCAACCCCTAAAACATCACGTTCTCCCTGTGACAGCTGAGCCGCAATCTTACCCCCTCCCTTAAACAATGTAAATGATGACTGGCATTTACACGATTTTACAATTTACCCCCTCCTCCATTCCTGTTTGAAACATCTAACTCTGACAAAGTTCCGCAATGTTGACTGGCAAATGTACTAAATGTTGGAGTAAACTATTGTCACGAGGAGGTCTTCAGGAGCGGGGATAAACCTTCCCAAGTGTACATACTGGGAGGTAAGAGTTCGCTAAATGTTCAAACACAAATAATATGATTCAAAATTTACGTCGTAAAGTCATCATAGATAGGTGAAATTAGATATACATTAATATAAACTGTATAGTTTTCAGTTCTTTAAGGACGAAAAAACTCTTGGTCACTTTCGTGAAATATGTATCTATTTCACGAAGAAATTAATATGTCGGCGTTTTGCCGATTTAAAGACTTCGACCTTATAAAAATAACTGTCTCTATATGCATACAGACCCTAAGTCGTGTTGTTGTAGCAAACCCTTGAACCTTTTATTTATATTGAGGGGGTCACTTTCCTAAAATATGGGAGAATTCTAATTTCGGTTCTTTATTCTAAATTACAGCCCGAAATCTCCTATTTAAAATGACGTATAGTTTATATGTCTACGGTAATAGAAAATGTTTAAAAAAAGTCTAAAACTAGTTGTAGGGTGCACTGGGTTTCAGCTTATTCCTAGCTTTCTACATACAGTAATTACATACAATATGTTTATTTATTTAGTTTTACATTCATGGGGCACATTCAGAAAAGAATGGACTACAGATTAAAAGTTTTGAAACAAAACAAAAAACCGGTGCTACCAGATGGAAGTAAAGTTGGTGGGGGGGGGGGCAGACTAACGAAGAACGTCACAATCCAGCAGATACAAGAATACTACAAACTTGTTACATACTGAAGAACTAGTCTTAAGACACGCAAACTGCAGTCTGGGTTGAGTATTTAAACTTAGTATAATCCAATAGGTTTCAGCACCCTCTATGTCCAAAGACAGCAGACACGTGGTGTATATTTCGCATCGCACGAGGGAAAAATGGAAGGTATCGAGTGAGCTTCAAAAGCTTCAAAAATAAGGGAGTCATAACATACACTAAAATGTAAATTTAAGATAAATATGAGGAGGGTGAAAGAGGTAACCCGGATAACCCCACATATGCTCAAGGCATGCATTGAAAGGTAAAAATGACATTAGTAAATAGTTTTATCCCACATATTTGTTTATTTTTAGCTTTTTGCTGTTTTCCGAAAGTTTAGTTTTTCAGAGCTTATGTATATTTTTCAAGAATGGAAAAAGATATTTCAATGAATATATTTTTTTAAAATTGTTCAGGAAAACGTTTTCTATAGACAGAAATATAAACCACTTTAATAACCTCAACACTTTTTTTGTAAAAATATTTTTTCCAATTAAAATTCTTGAACTATTTTTAATAATTTACTAAAAATTCTAAAACTACTTTAGGATTACAGCTTTATTTACAGTTCTGTCCAAAGAGCTAATTAATACAATTAAAAAACTCCAATAAGTTATCTTTAACAGTTTTTGAAAGTAATGAACATATGTTAATATTATGAAGATAGGAGTCGAGTGACCCCCCCCCCCATCCACTTAAGAAAAGAACCAATTAAATAAAGCATAGCCCTCGAATACTCTAATACCGTCAGGGTCAGGAAAGAACAAGAGTTGGCTAAGGCAGATCTTATACGATAGATGAAAAAAGGTGTAGATCCAGCTTGGCCCTTCGGGATTGCCAAGCCCGTACTTACTATAAGCGAGCCCCTGAGGGTCATTAATCCACACATTTCACTAAACTTGTAACAAAATGTGTCGAACCGATTTTCAGAAATTACCTCTTTTGGTGTAACATGTTACTAAGTAAAAAATCTTCCCGAGGTCGGCTATTTCGAAGGCGTTAAGGACAAATTGTCCTAAGGAAATGGATGTAGGACATTGTTGCCTCAATTTTGCATTTCATATTATTTTCTTCAATTTATTAAATATTTTTAGTTTGGTCACCGATAATTACCAGATACTCTTGCCAATTATTTATAACTTTGTTTACAATTTGTAGTATAATGGATTTGTATGAAGTTTGTGTTTAAAAAAACAAAAATAAAAACAATTTTCATTACCTGTTGTGAACATTATATACAGGGTGTTTCTGTAGTGCGCAGTATAATTCAGGGGGTTGGTTATACAGGTCAAAATAAAGAAAAAAGTTCCTATAAATATATGTCCGGAAACGCTTCTTTCACCAGCTGTCCGCCATTTTGTTTTATTTTACTAATTATTTTGTATCTCTAGAACGGTTCAACCGATTGAGCTGAAATTTTGTACTATATATATGTATTATATATTATACTTTCAATATATATACTATTGATTTTCAGTCTTTAGCGCACAAAGATAGGTCAGGCCTAGCATAAATCAATGTGAAACCATCTAGAAAGTGTTTTAATCTTGATTTCGTGATTTTAAATACAAATTAAGCTACCATAGCAACCAAAATAACAATGCATACTTAAAACAGCTGATTAGGTCCAATAAAAGTTTTTGTAAATAATTGAAAAATATTCTTTCATTTATAACAAACCCTAGGAAAATCGGTCAGGTAAAACTCCAGATGTGGGCATTAATAGAATTGTCGCCAAAAACCATTTCAAACCCCTTAAACGTGCTCATGGGCTCTATATATTTTTGTATATATACTAATGATCGTCAGACCCTAAGCTTTCCAATGAGATCATCCCCATCTCTGTAGTTTGAGTAGGCGAGGAGGAGTTCTTAGAACATATTTAGGCTCTGCTGAATTATACGTTCTCACGAACCAATAATTTCTGGAGAGATGGGTACCAATATGTTTTGTTAGAGTTCTTAGAGGCTTCACTTGAGTAAAATTTGATCAAAATTGTAGGAGCCAATTTGAGGAAATCGTACTTTTATATTTATTTTTCTTATGGCAGCTACCCCCCAAAATGCTGAGTTATTACAAAAATGGACAACAAAGTTACGAGATATGCTCCCAAACTAAATTTGATTTAAATTAGTCCATGCATTTGGTATACGACACGAATCATTATAAAACCTCTTTTTTGGACTCACGAGACCTCAAAAGGGAATCATAAAAAGAAATCTACATAGATTTTATGACCCATCACTTTCTCTTGTACATGTGAAAAAGTAAAAAATGATATATGTTTTAGAAATGACATTTTTTATCTGATTTACTCTAAAAATTGATATAACTTGAGTGAAGTCAGTCAATATTTCAGGGTTTATACCATCCATGAGTAACGGCACAATAATTACTACTGTCATCTTAATGAATGAGAAATCACAAACTAAAGAGCAAGATGTGCATAATAAATTATTAAACTTTTTTATTTATTCAATGTGATATAAGGTACCTGAGACATTATTTAATGTTACTTCTTGCTTTATGAGCAAATTTGTATATCACTGATGACGGTACTCCTATTCAGCACATTTATTATTTCTCCGTGTGCGAGCGTGCGTGCGTGCGTGTGTGTGTGTGTGTATATTTGTGTTGTTTTGTTCAAGTGTACAGTTGAGTTATTGTTTATAGTGACTTCTTGGTCCATGAATAATGTCATATTTCACTTACCATGCTACATCCATTCAGTTTACAAGAACGATTTATTATTTCTCTCTCTGTGTGGTGTTTTGTTCAAGTGTACCATCGTACCTGAGATATTATTTATTGTTACTTCTTGGTGTATGAGTAATGTCGTATATCACTTAACACGCTATGCGCCTTCAGTTTACCAGGATGATATATTATTTCTCCCACGATTGTGTGTGTGTGTGTGCTTGTGTTATTTTGTTCAAGTGTACAGTTGAGTTATTGTTTATTGTGACTTCTTGGTCCATGAATAATGTCATATTTCACTTACAAGGCTACATCCATTCGGTTTAGAAGAACGATTTACAATTTCTCCGAGTGTGCGTGTGTTTTGTTCAAGACACTATTCTCTAGATCTATTATATATTATGTATGTCACTTATAACACTAGATGGTTAATAGATTGAATTCACAAGAAAGATTGTTTCGCATTGTGTGTTGTATTTTGTTCAAGTGTACAGTAGTTGAAGTATGCTTTATTGCTACTTCTTGGTTTATTAATATTTTGTATGTCTCTTATTATAACAGTATGTTAGCATATTACATTCACAAGAACGGTTTATTATTTCTCCATGTGTGTAGTGTTTTGCTCCAACGGTAAAGAATTCGAGGTATAAATTGACAGCTTTCATCTGAGCTGTGAGCTGCGCGTGGAAGGGAGGTACAAGTTTGTAGTTCGAGGCCGCGTGGGGACAGAGGCATTGTAGGGGAAACATTCGGCGCCGACTACTGTCCACGATCCAGCCGTCTTGCAGACATCGTTGTTTGTACCAGCACCCAACACAGACAGAGGCGACCGCTTCCCCCAACACCTCACTGCCGCCTAGACCCACTGAGCACCCAAACTCCACAGCTCAGATGAAACCTGTCCATTTATACTATTTATTGTTTATTGTTGGTCTATAAATATTTTGTTTGATCTAGGTGGTTACTACACTGAGTTTACAAGGACGATTTATTATTTCTCCATGTGTGTGTGGTGTTTTAATCAAGTGTACAATAGATAATGTACTACCTACTACATTTATTGTTACTTCTAGATCTATTATATTACGTATGCCACTTACTACGCTAAAAGGTTAGCACATTTGGTTTACAATAACTGATTGTTTCGCCTGGTTTGTGGTGTTTTGTTCAAGTGTACAGTATCTGAGGTATTATGTATTGCTACTTCTTGGTGTAGTAATATTTTGTCTGTTAATGACGCTATATGGTTAGCACATTGCGTTTACAAGAACGATTAATTGTGTAGAATTGTGTGATGTTTTGTTCAAGTGTACAGTAGCTAAGGTACTATTTATTGGTATAATTAAATTTTGTATGTCACTTACCAGACTAGTTGGTTAGCACAAGAACAATTGTTTCGCATTATATGTGATGTTTTGTACAAGTGTACAGTAACTGGGATTCTATTAATTGTTACTTCTTGGTCTATGAATATTGTAGTATATTACTTACAAAACTTCTAGACACTTTGTGTTTACAATAATAATTTATTGAATGTATACAAAATTTCAAGGTGGTTTTAATATAAAAAGAAAATTCATTTATTCAATTTCATTCATCCATTCTGTTCAAAGAACCATGTAAGACCGTTCATTTTCACTTTCAATTGAGAATCGACAATATTTTGAAGATAGGGGTATCATTGAATAAGTTTATTTAATTAAGCCTTTTTAATTTGGGATGTGAAAAAGTTCACCCTGTTTACATTCCATGAAGATGATATAGGAAACGGTTACAGTGGAGTTGTAGAATTGATTGGTGCAGGGCGGTAGGGCAAGGCCAAGGTTAAGTTATTTGTGGCGCAGAGCATGCGCAGTCCAACCCCTCTATATACACATCAATACCAATGACCCGTTGCATGCAGCCTATGTAAACAAAATACCAGAATATAGTCCCTCATCGCGCTTGGTGGCCTAGTAAAAGTTTATTCCTTATTCAAACTGACAAATAAACGTTTTAGTTTCTAATACACCCATAATAATAATAATAGGCTAAAGCTCATTGACAATCACCAAAGAACAAAAAACCTCTCCTTTCAGACGAATAGAGTTGCTAAAACAAAGTTACAATTCAATTAAAACAAAATTTCACGAAACACGATGTTGTACAAATACACAATCTTTGAAATTGCATATTTAAAAACATCAAGACCAATAAAGTCTTTTTAAAAGCCAGTATATTTTTCTCAAAACAGCCACCCATAATAATCTTCTCTTAATTTCCATAATGCCTTGTGACTGTTTTGGTAATTATTTCTATATTAGTACTTACGTTACGTCAAGCAGTCTATTTTTGAATATTTCCTTTGTTACAGCTGTTTCGGTACTATCATACCTTCCTCGTAAACAAGGAAGAAGTTTTAAAACCAGATTTAAAGAACATTTGCCTCCATAACAAGACTATGACCATAAATACACTAACATTGAGGAAAGTCTGGAAATACTTCACGTATTAAATAAAGGCAGAACTATGGATGTATTAGAGGAATATCAAATTTACAAACATAAAAATAAACAACCCGGAGAGTTTATTGAATAAAAAACTGATTTTGCATCCAACTATTTGTATGATACTCTAGCCATCCTAGATACCAATATCAAAGTCAACAAGATCTAACATACTGCATCACTAAGTAGTTAACTACAGCATGAGAAGGATGTGGCCACATAAACATTATTTTAAATTTTACGTGTACGGTAATTCGGTAGTACCAATTCGTATTATGTTATTGTGCATTATGTATTAGTGTTTACATGTTCAAAGTGTTTTGTTATCTGATGATGGTATGATAGTACCGAAACAGCTGTAACAAAGGAAATATCAAAAATAGACTGCTTGACTTAAGTACCAATATGGAAATAATCTTCTTTGCCTACGAATACTATTATCCATTTTTTCACTATTTCATCCTTCGAAGTCAGAACTGAGCTTTTATCTTCTTCTTGTCTCAGGGAATTCATTCTGTAATTATTTTGACCTAACGATGGTTCTCCTTACTGGCCACATGGCCATCACACTTCCACTATAAAAAGTGTGCATATCTCGCCAAGTTCTTTTGACTCAGCATCCTCTATCTTCTTATCGCTCACTCTATCCTGTCTCTTCACACCAAGCATATATGCCTTACCATCCGATACAACGTTATCTCCGATCTCCTATTTACTTGTGACTCTCCAAGATAAAAGTACAGAAAAGCTGAATATACACAACTCAGTACTACCTTCGTTTTCAGTTCGTTTGAGAAATTGCCGTAATAATTCTCTAGAGAGACCAATACTAGTTCCAGCTAGGATTAATTAAACATTCAACTAATCTACCTGACGGTTACAGTTATAGTAACTACGGATTAGACAATCCCGAGGTATCCTAGCTGGATTTACACCTTTCTTCATTTAGTCTTGGGTTATATTCCTCTCTTTCATCTTTATCCTAGCTGGATTTACACCTTTCTTCATTTAGTCTTGGGTTACATTCCTCTCTTTCATCTTTATCCTAGCTGGATTTACACCTTTCTTCATTTAGTCTTGGGTTCTATTCCTCTTTGTCATCTTTATCCTACCTATATTTACACCTTTCTTCATTTAGTCTTGGGTTCTATTCCTCTTTGTCATCTTTATCCTACCTATATTTACACATTTATTCACTTAGTCTTGTGTTAGATTCCTCTCTGCCATCTTTATCCTACCTATATTTACACCTTTCTTCATTTAGTCTTGGTTTAGATTCCTCTCTGTCATCTTTATCCTACCTATATTTACACCTTTATTCACTTAGTCTTGTGTTAGATTCCTCTCTGCCATCTTTATCCTACCTATATTTACACCTTTCTTCATTTAGTCTTGGTTTAGATTCCTCTCTGTCATCTTTATCCTACCTATATTTACACCTTTATTCACTTAGTCTTGTGTTAGATTCCTCTCTGCCATCTTTATCCTACCTATATTTACACCTTTCTTCATTTAGTCTTGGTTTAGATTCCTCTCTGTCATCTTTATCCTACCTATATTTACACATTTATTCACTTAGTCTTGTGTTAGATTCCTCTCTGCCATCTTTATCCTACCTATATTTACACCTTTCTTCATTTAGTCTTGGTTTAGATTCCTCTCTGTCATCTTTATCCTACCTATATTTACACCTTTATTCACTTAGTCTTGGGTTATATTCCTCTCTTTCATCTTTATCCTGCCTATATTTACACCTTTCTTCATTGAGTCTTGTGTTAGATTCCTTTCTTTCATCTTTATCCTACCTATATTTACACCTTTCTTCATTTAGTCTTGTGTTAGATTCCTCTCTGTCATCTTTATCCTACCTATATTTACACCTTTATTCACTTAGTCTTGGGTTATATTCCTCTCTTTCATCTTTATCCTGCCTATATTTACACCTTTCTTCATTGAGTCTTGTGTTAGATTCCTTTCTTTCATCTTTATCCTACCTATATTTACACCTTTCTTCATTTAGTCTTGTGTTAGATTCCTTTCTTTCATCTTTATCCTACCTATATTTACACCTTTCTTCATTTAGTCTTGTGTTAGATTCCTCTCTGCCATCTTTATCCTACCTATATTTACACCTTTCTTCACTTAGTCTTGTGTTATATTCCTCTCTGCCATCTTTATCCTACCTATATTTACACCTTTATTCACTTAGTCTTGTGTTAGATTCCTCTCTGTCATCTTTATCCTACCTATATTTACACCTTTATTCACTTAGTCTTGGGTTATATTCCTCTCTTTCATCTTTATCCTACTTATATTTACACCTTTATTCATTTAGTCTTGGGTTATATTCCTCTCTGTCATCTTTATCCTACCTATATTTACACCTTTATTCACTTAGTCTTGTGTTAGATTCCTCTCTGTCATCTTTATCCTACCTATATTTACACCTTTATTCACTTAGTCTTGGGTTATATTCCTCTCTTTCATCTTTATCCTACTTATATTTACACCTTTATTCATTTAGTCTTGGGTTATATTCCTCTCTGTCATCTTTATCCTGCCTATATTTACACCTTTCTTCATTTAGTCTTGGGTTATATTCCTCTCTGTCATCTTTATCCTGCCTATATTTACACCTTTCCTCATTTAGTCTTGGTTTAGTTTCCTCTCTTTCATCTTCCCTATTAGCTATTTTTTTATAATCTTGACAAACTCTTTTTCATTTCCTATCCTAATACTATTAGAGTATCCGAATTTTAAGAGTCTTTATTTTATCTTCTTCTCTTCCTTTTTGTATGAGGCAAAAATAACCGAGTGTATCTTCGCCTTTGAACAAGAAAAATATCTATCAAACCCCTCCTCATTATGTCCCTGATGGAAGGTCACAATCTGACCCCAAGTACTTGTAATCCATACATATTCATTGTAAACCCTCTCCAACATTAAATGTTATTATTTTGAATTCATGATAGCTTTGGTTTTATCAGCTTTCAATAACGGCTAGCTACCTCTAATAATCTTGCCATATCATCCAGCATTGCTTCAAGACTCTTCATCGAGTCCCTCGTATTTCCCATTAACATATCAACGACAGATTTCAAATTTTTTCAAACATCAACTATTATTTTCGCTAGTTTACTTAACTTTTTGATCGAACACACAGGTTAAAAAAGTAGGGAATATTTCAAACTTGTTTCAAAATCTGTATAAGCCGTCTTAAAGGTCGAATATCACAAAATTCGCCCAAAACACAAAATCGTGGTATTTTTTTAAAAAGTAGAGTGTAACTATCTTGATTAACATTTTCTTAAATACTAGTTAGCCTTGCACATTTGTTTTAAACAATTATGTAAACACATAAGCTTAAAATAAGCTAATACAATTTATAACAGCTGATCAGCTAAAACATCTGTTAGAATCGCAGTCGGTGTACAATGGTTGTTGAAGAATTAATTGTACAAATGTAATATTGTTTATGGACTAATAACACATGGAACACACTACAAATTTGACACTTAGGATATTTTACAGTTTGTTACATAGGATATGTAAAACAGTAAAAAGTACCTGAGTTTCATTTTTGTATAGTTAATCAAAACAAAATGGCGGAATAACAACAAAAAACAACATTAATCTTCTACATAGAACCACTTCTTCCCATAATGCTGTGTAATTAAAATGTGCATTGCCATCTGCTGAATCTCGATCATCTGTTTTTTTTTTCACACAACAATGAAATAATTTGGTGGTTGTGTTCGACCAGCTTATGTGTGATATTTAACCTCGAAACAATGAATGTTTCAATGAACAAAAGGTGAAATGTTGTTCTTGGGTCATTTCTTTTGAAAATGGATATAAAGCGATAAGGTGATTTCAAAAAACCCACACAAATGTGGTTTCTCCATCAAGAAAATCAATTAATGGAAAATTATGTTACCAGAAACTCGATTAGTTTAAAAAAAATACCATAAATTTTCTAACATGGAAAAAGAAAAGCTTGCATGTGCTACTTCATTGAAATCTCCAAACAAGCCTAATTCATTTGATACCAAAGTCAAGAAGGTTTAAAAGTATGCCAAGAAAAGAAATAAATTTAAAAAATAAACACATTAAGTTCAAGGACAGTTGAAGATGGCCTAGACAGACGAGTGGAATTTTGTTCGAAAATAATTGAAAAGTTTGACGAAGATGCCGAGTGGTATGAAGGAATTGTATTCTCAGATGAAGCAACATTTTATCAAACAAGATCTATAAATTTATCAAAGTCTATAACTGTTTACGCTGCCGTCATCAAGGATGTTATGACATATCCCATCAGACAATGACTGGAGACAGATACGAGTCAATATTAACTCATCAGATAGTTCCTTATCTTACACAGCCAGAGATGAGGGACGTTTTTTCCCCAACAGGATAGAGCTACTCATTATGCTAATATTGCAAAAGTAGTTTTATATTGAGATCATGGCAACAATTTCATAGATTTGGCTTCCAAAGATTCCCAGACTTGTTTGCGATTTTTCCTATGGAGCTTTTTGAAAGAAATCGTTTGTTCTCACTCTATAGCAACAGATGATGAATTAGTGAGGCTGATTGAAGTGGAATTACCATTGATACCTCGGCAATTTTTCAAAAGCGCAAAATACTCATTTTTTTTTTTTTGTTACTATTAGTCCATAGTTATTTACGGACATCAATTCGAATAAAGGTAAAATTTGTATCATTAATTGCTGTTATTTTTCTTCACTTTTATTTATTAACTTTTACACATTTTCATATTATCTGTAAATCAATAATTTTTAAGGGTTATGCAAATAAAATCATTTCAGTGAAAACATACTATTACTTTGTTATTCCGCCATTTTGTTTTGATTGACCAAAACAAACTGAAACTCGAGGGTACTTTTTTCACATATCTATGTAACATAACTGTAAAGTGTCAAGTTTGTAGAGTGTTACACAAGGGCGTACCCACGATCAAAACTAGGGGGGGGGGGGGCAAGCCATGATCATTCAATATACAATTGATTATTAAAATAGTTATTTCAAGAATTGTATTAAATTCCAGCAACAAAATGTATAATAAAGATTTAATTTTTTGCTTCCAGGGGGGCAGCTCCCTCCCCTGCCCCTCGATGGGTACGCCCATGGTGTTACATATATCAGGGATATTAATTAGAAAATATCGACCTCTTCGTGGGACATCCCGATTTTTACAATTAAAATGAACTAAACTTCCTACAGTGTAAACTACTGTCCAGCGGACTCTACGGGTTCGTAATATTCATATTTATTCGGCACGGCGTAGATACTGTCAATTTAGTCATTAGGCCATTAGGCCATTACACGTTTCTATATATAGACAGCGAGGCCTTGAAGGAGGCACTAACCCAGGGTTTTAGAAATTGGTACAGTAGATTGAAAGGAACAATTCACAATAACCATACTATAAATGGCAAACAAAATTTAAACAAGTTGATGAAACCATTATGGTACTTATCCAGCAGAAGATATAATTCTCTAAAGTTCGTTACATAGTTGTTGTAGAGAATATTAAATTTTAAGGGGTCTTATCCAGTAGGGTAAGTTAGTGAAAACACTTGTTACATCGGAATTGTGTATATCACTAGTTTCTTGCTTCGGCTGGCAATGACGTGACTAACAGATGTGTTTACATTAAAATGTTTCCACTCGCTTCGCTTGTGTTGGTGACTTCCGGGTCTCGTAACTATACGATCGCATTTAATTTGGAAGTAAGGGTTGGAAATTACATTTTTGAAAATAAGTTTGTATTTTTCATCGTATAAATATCGTTGGTACCTTTAAATCCAGAATTAAAATTTGCAAATTTTTAACTAATTTACCGTCTTAAAATAACTATCTTGTTACTATTTAATTACCTTGTATTGAGGTGTTACCGTCAAACAATAGTTACTTGTAGCTTACACTATCTTATATGACGCGTTTCAACTATTTGTCTGTCATTTTCAAATATAAAAACAAATATAAACACTTAACAACACATATTAATTCACATTTAAAAACATACATGCACGGACGACGCCCGTTGTCAGTGACCGTTCTCGTTGACTCACGATCGTCAATTCAATTCGTCACCTCAATACAAGGTAATTAAATAGTAATTAATTATTAACAATCCAGTTGGGCTATAAGCAAACATAATGGAACTATCTTGTTCCTGAGCATATGCACGCTTACTTCCGACATCCTTTTAGTTTTTACTTTTTATTTTTTTTAAACTTACTTTAAAATAACACTAGATGTGAATATAAAAAAATCTGTTTAAAATGGCCGCTATTTTGGTATTTTAAACTTGTTTTTTGTCAATTCCAACAGCTCAGATAGTCCCTTATACCAAATTTCATGTTCCTGTCTTAATATTTGTAGTTTACATGCAACTACGACGGACGGTGGGCATGTCGAAAATTACTTTTTTGGTTTTCAAGGTCATGAAGAGTGAATATCAGTCAAAAAACGGAGGTCTATTTATCGGAGTTATAAAACTTAGCCTGCCCTATATCTGGGTAATCTCATTAATTAATCCTAATAACGTCAAAACTTGAAAAAGAAAACAATACTAAAATGTATAGTAATAAAAACTATAGTGTTTTTTTTATAAAATATAAAAATAAGCTCAGTTTTGAAAACTGAAGCACAGTAGTTAAACTTTCGGTAATTATATAGCAGAGCTGCCTCACTTCAAAATCAATTTTTATGGGTTTTATTCGTCAAATAAATGTTGGAAAAATATTTTATTATGGAAAAAAAAGTGTCGGAAAGATGATTACATAATATAATTACACAAGAAAATCTTAATCAGAGTCAAATTTTGCTGCAAATTCAGTAGATGAGAAATTTATTGAATTTAAATGTATTTCACTCGTAATTCGCCATAAATGATGAAAACGAGTATTATACTCATTGTACTTTCTCTTAAACATAAATTCGGCTATATGGCCATGGAAATGTTGTTTTAAATTTCCATATCGCGGCACATTTCCTCGCACTTCCCTCCATTGACGTTCAATTGTCTGCGTATGTGCTTCAGTGTACGTATATGTAGGGCTGTATTATTATATGTCACGAAAGGTTTGGCCAGGTTGCTATATATATATATATATATATATATATATATATATATATATATATATATATATATATATATAACCACCTGGCCAAACCTTCCGTACGTTTATTGAAGTGAATGTCATGAGTATGAAAGATAACACAGAGTTAATTTTTTCACGAAAAAACAACTTGTGTAATTGTATTATTGTATTATGTAATCATCTTTCCGACACTTTTTTTCGATAATAAAATATTTTTCCAACATTTATTTGACGAATAAAACCCATAAAAATTGATTTTGAAGTGAGGCAGCTCTGCTATATAATTACCAAACTTTCAATCGTCATAAAGATTTTCTGATTCTACAAATTGTAAATCTCAAGTTTTATTTAACATTCGGTTTCATACATATAAAAGGATGTCAGAAGTAAGCGTACCTATGCTCAGGGACAAGTTAGCCTTGCTGGATCTTTTTTTACGTAGACTTGGGTTAGATCCTTCTCTTTATTATTTCCTATCAGACTAACTCTTGTTTCCTTCCGAGCCTGGTTCTAATAACGCTTCATCTTGTTGAAAATATACTCGGTAGGAGTTGACGATAGTTAGTACAGGCTTGACAACCACGAGAGAATCTAGTTAGATCTATTACCTCTGTTTATGTAGCTTGAGTTATATCCCTCTCTTTCAATTTTGCTAACAAACTCTTGCTTTTCCAAACCTGACGCTATTAGAGTATACGAGCACTAGGTGTCTTTATTTTATGTTCTTTTCTTCCTTTTTTTAATCAAGTGGTGATTACCGAGAGAGGGTGTCACATTGTGCTGTGTTCAGGGCCGGATTTCCCATAGGCCCGGGCCTATGGGCGCAAGCTCCCAGGGGGCGCACGGCCGAGAGAGAAAAAAATTAGAAATAATAGCCGTAACTTAACATATTTTTTGAATTAATTACAAAAAAAAATCATTCTGATTTTGAAGTTCATTGGAACAAATAATTGTTGGTAAAGTTAAACTATTTTTCAACATTACCTGAGCTCACTATTTAATACATAAAATTACTAAAAGTGTTTTAAGACGGCATTTTGTTAAGCCCAGAACCAAGTAAATTACTCAAAAAACTTGCAATGGTAAAATTGCATCGTGGAGTGATGTTTAACCAATCAACATATTTTATAGGCCTGATATAATTTTTTAATAAACGTTTTTGGGGAAGTAACTTTAACCAGATAGGGGGCGGAAAAAATTATTGGGCTAAGGGCGCCAAAATGCTAAATCCGGCCCTGGCTGTGTTAGTGCGCGCTCTTAAAAGACTAGTTATAATATTATTGCTAAAATTTTGACGAAGGAAATTATTACAAAATATTTACTTTCAATAAAATTGAGGTTATGTTATAAAGAAACAGGATATGCAATGATATACGTGCCCGGAAGTAGTGCTTGGTGCTTGCGTAAAACCTTGACGGGACGTGCTGAGTTTTACAAATCACGCCCAAGAGGTTTTCTTGAACATTTTCTTTCTCGCAAATAAATAGTATGCAGGTTTTGCTGTTTTAAAATATCGCGTTGAGTTTTCAGAGGAAATTTTAGTTTTGAAATCATGTTTTCGATAACACAAAATCGAGAAAATACCAAAATGTATCTTCGACAGTTATTAGTTTTGGTGTTCATTTCAAATTATTCACAATCTGTAATTTACTTCAACAATGGTGTGGAGGGGACATATTACACAATTTGATCGAAATAACTTGAACCGTTTTTTAGACATATTCGGGATTTCAAGACATATTTAGATTTCAAGACCGCTTTGATCAACAATAGCGGAGCACAAGCATTTTGGCATTTTGAGGGAAATTACAACACGTTTCTTTAGGTGCTTTGATAGACTATATTTAAATGATATTTATTCAATTTTTTAATTTATATATATATATATATATATATATATATATATAATAATAATATCGGAGTGACCCACGAAGAGATCTCTATTTTTTTTAAATTATATCATAGACAAGGAACACTCTACAAACTTGACACTTTACAGTTACATAGATATGGAAAAAGAAAAGAAAAGGGAATAAAAAAGGGGAAAAAAACAGTTACTAGATATATAAAAAGTGCCCGTGAGTTTCATTTTTTTATGCCCAATCAAAACAAAATGGCGGAATAACAAAATAATGGTAAGTTTCACCAAAATGGTTTTATTTGCATAACCATTAAAAATTGTTGATTTGCAGATAACATGAAAATGTGTAAAACTGAAAAAAGAAAAATTCGAATTGATGTCCATTAATAGCTACTACGCACTGATAGTAACGAGAAAAAAAAAAGAATCAGCGGAGATTTTGAAAAATTGTCGAGGTATCAACAGTAAGTAATTCCTCTTCAATCAGCCTCATTATTCATCATCTGTCGCAATAGTGTGAAAATAAATTTTTTAAATGCAGTTCAAACGACAGCACCTGCCCCCGGAGAACAAGATTACATAAAAGCTCCAAATGTTAAAACACCTGGTTATTTTAAAACAAACAGCTGTTTCTTTTATTCCAGATCATTGCATTATTGACAGCTTTTATTTTGTTCTCTTATGCAACAAATATAATCTAGGTTGTTCTAGATATTTATCATGTTGTTTACGATAGAGCAGAAGGTTTTGTCCTGTGCTTGGTCTATTGCTTTTAATAATGATAAAGAAGCACACAGAATATTTCAAGCTACGTATCCTATGATTGAACCTCCCTCAGTCATGTCCATCGCAAAGTGGAGGAAGGTCTTACTTGAAACTGGTAGTGTAGAGCCACCTGACTTAGAAGTGGCTGAAAATATGTGTGCTGCTATTCTAAAGTCTCCTAGTAAACCCACATCGATTCGAAAAGTATCCTTAAGCACTGGTGTAACTAAGTCTACAGTACATCGAATAATCAAGAAACATAGGGTGAAGTGTTTTACAAACCTCACAGAGTACACGGGATTCTTGAAGACGACCCAGACAGAAGAGTGGAGTTTTGTTCCAAAGTGATTGAAAATTACGAGACTGACAATGAGTGGCATCTTCGGTTGGTGTTTTCAGACGAGTCTACATTTTATCGTAATGGTTTGCTAAGTAGACACAATGTTAACTACTACAATACTACAAATCCTCATGTTGCAGAAGAAAAGAAATTTACGTCAAAGGGCATTACAGTTTGGGCAGCACTGTCAGCTAATGGAGTTCTTTCCTACGACATTTCTGAGAAGACAATGACTGGGCCTTGGTATCATGGAGTGTTGTACACTCACGTTATTCCACATTTAACCGTGGAAGAAATGCAGACTTGCATATTTCAGCAGGATGGAGCCACTCCACACTATGCTCGAGAAGTGAAAAATCTACTAAACACTCAGTTAACTAGTCATTGAATTGTAAGAGGAAGCGATTTTAAGGACTGGCCGCCTAGATCACCGGACTTAACAGTTTGTGACTTTTTTTCTGTGGGGGTATCTAAAAGAAAAGGTGTACTCCAACGACATAGAAACCGATGAGGATTTAAAAAGGCAATCGATGAAAAAATGCCTTGGGAATTCTTCAGGGATGCCCTTGAAAATTTTGTTTATCAATGCTACAAGTACGCAGCAGTACACGTGTTTCAATTTGAACGATTTTGTTGTTGTTAAAAACATGTTTCATCATAAAAACAAATTTTATTATTTGTTTATATTGTGGTAATTAAATTTAAAAGTTATTAAAGTCTATCAAAAGAATATAAAGATATTTTATTGCTTGTTATCATTTAAACCATTAATTGCTGTCAACAGCCGCAATTTTATTTTTATTGCAGATATCAGCCTAAAAATTTGTTGGAACACTTTTGGGCATGTTTCCAATAGGTAAGAAAAAATCTTAAATTTGGTTGATGCATATGTACTTGGTGGTTGTTTAAAAATGTAAACACCTTCGTGGGACACTCTGTATATATATGCAATGATTGCTTCAAATCTGTTACAAGAGACATGCATTTCAATCATTTACTGTGGTACATTCCATTTTTAGACCAATAGTTTTTTAGTTTAAGTTTTTTATCAAGACCCATCCATAATACTAAACCACAAAAAGTGAACATATCTTCCTCGGTTACGTCTAACCATTTTTCTAAACGTAACTATTTCCCCCTATCAATATACAATCAATTGAATAACGGTTTGTTTCATTCACCAGCACATTTAACATTTCGTCGTCAACAAATAAAGAGTAAAGGTGAATTAGTAACTAATTTTACACTAGTAGTGTCAGTTATACCCGGAGGTTCACTAGGAGTAAATTCAAAATTATTCAAATTACCTTGAACCTTCTACCAAACTACAATGTCACTTACTTTACTCATTAAAATTTCATCATCTTCGCCATCACTATTATTGTTTACTAGACGATCTGTTGATGGTTTTATCATATAAATATGTTCTCTTCCATTTCGTTGATGTTAGGTTGCCACATCCTGTTGTCATCACAGTCATCATAATCAATGTCTGTGAAATGCAACGACGGCTCGTCAAAGTCACTCAAATTTCTAAATACTCTATCACTACTATAACTTTCATCAAAAGACATGCACAACAGTTCCTCTTATTTCATCTGAATACATAAACACTCCAAGCAAAACAGCTGCCAATCATCAATCAATATATGACCCACCACTGTCCTGTGGTCCCACAGTCCCTAACTACACACTATGCTATGCTATTTCAATATAAATATGAGTCATTCCTTGATAAATAAAGTTATTTTGTGTCAATAAATATGATACACAAGTGGCTCAGCGCGTAACATAGTGTATCAAATAGACTCACGTAGGGAAAAGCTCATGCTAATGGAAAAAGGCTGGGCTGGGAATAAAAATGCTTACTTTTTGCTTGAGGCTGAAAGTGTTAACTACCCCAGGGTCATTTTTTTGTTATCGGTATATTTTACCTATATTATGTGGGGCAATACAAAGAATATAAATGCCAAATTTGAAGTATATATGATTTGTCATCTTTTGTATGTGTAAACTTGTTTGCGACTTACATACAGACACGCGCGTGATTTTATAAGAGTCCTTGGTTTTATCTAGGAGGCCTAAAAATTACTTGAAAAATTCTCTCTCTTAATTAACTGGTGTTCTGTTACGACCCTGACACTAACTACTCCAGGGTCATTTTTTTGTTATCGGTATATTTTACCTATATTATGTGGGGCAATACAAAGAATATAAAATGCCAAATTTGAAGTATATAGGATTTGTCATATTTTGTATGTGTAAACTTGTTTGCGACTTACATACAGACACGCGCGTGATTTTATAAGAGTCCTTGGTTTTATCTAGGAGGCCTAAAAATTACTTGAAAAATTCTCTCTCTTAACTAACTGGTGTTCTGTTACGACCCTGACACTAACTACTCCAGGGTCATTTTTTTGTTATCGCTATATTTTACCTATATTATGTGGGGCAATACAAAGAATATAAATGCCAAATTTGAAGTATATAGGATTTGTCATATTTTGTATGTGTAAACTTGTTTGCGACTTACATACAGACACGCGCGTGATTTTATAAGAGTCCTTGATTTTATCTACGAGGACTAAAAATTACTTGAAAAATTCTCTCTCTTAACTAACTGGTGTTCTGTTACGACCCTGACACTAACTACTCCAGGGTCATTTTTTTGTTATCGGTATATTTTACCTATATTATGTGGGGCAATACAAAGAATATAAAATGCCAAATTTGAAGTATATAGGATTTGTCATCTTTTGTATGTGTAAACTTGTTTGCGACTTACATACAGACACGCGCGTGATTTTATAAGAGTCATTGGTTTTATATACGAGGACTAAAAATTACTTGAAAAATTCTCTCTCTTAACTAACTGGTGTTCTGTTACGACCCTGACACTAACTACTCCAGGGTCATTTTTTTGTTATCGGTATATTTTACCTATATTATGTGGGGCAATACAAAGAATATAAAATGCCAAATTTGAAGTATATAGGATTTGTCATCTTTTGTATGTGTAAACTTGTTTGCGACTTACATACAGACACGCGCGTGATTTTATAAGAGTCCTTGGTTTTATCTAGGAGGCCTAAAAATTACTTGAAAAATCTCTCTCTTAACTAACTGGTGTTCTGTTACGACCCTGACACTATTTGAGTATTCAAGAGCTTTTTTCTTAAGGCGATGATGATGACCGAGAGGTTATACACATTTAAATAATTTTAAAAAAATTAAAAAAACTACACCAACATCTGTTAAAACAAGGAAATAAGTTAAAGTTGGCACAAGTACAAACAAAACTTCAAACCTTCTCGCGTGTGTTGACACTATAAATTGGTTGCCCCAATTTCCAGGACGTCCTCAATTTGCCAAATTTATTTACCCAAGTCTTGGCCTAACAACAACATCGTAAAGATGTCAACTGGACCTACAACTGACCGGTTTTCAAGGTTTAACTCGAAATAGAAATCTTGTGCATTCTCATTTGTTATTAAAGCGTATTAAGATGTCAGCTGTTTTAATGACAACTTATAGTAACGAGATTCACTATTTAAACTAATAAACCGTGAACAAATATTGCACAAACTTTCTCACACACCCATTCACAATTAAAATACTATAAACAAATTATTCATCGTTCGGTAGTTGTCAGTAAAAAGAGAAAATCAATCGTGGACGACGTCTAAACAATATTTAGATAAGTTTTAAGTGAAATAAACTGGACTTAGCGTACATACTGTAAAATAAAAGCAGGTTTAAATGGAGGTGCTCTAGGTTTGATTTGTTTTTACAAATAATTGCTTTACGGTATTAACGAAAATTCCAAAGGAATTAAATTTAACAATAATACGAACATGAAAGAAGACCAAATAATTCTGTGTCATTCACAGAGACTATAAAATAAATTAGGGTCCGTAGGCATATATGAACAGTTGTGTTTATAAAATAGAAGACTTTTAAGCGACCTAACGCCAACCTATTAATTTCTTCGCCAAAAAACCATACCTATTCGTAATCAGAAACCCTTCTAGTTTTATTTGATTATTTGATACCTCATTGTTAATATTTCCAAAAATAAAATATTTCATTCGTAAGTTTTTACGCCTTAACTACTCCAAGCTTATTTTATTATTTTTTAGTTATCGTTATATTTTTCCTATATGTGTAACAATACAAAGAACATAAATGCAAAAGTTTCAAATACATATTATTACATAATACAACTTACATAATAGGGCAGACACACGCGTGAAATTATAAAATTACTTGGGTTTAGCTAATAAAGAGAAATCAATGAAAATCCAATCCGTCTTTTAATAGCTATTTAATTGTTTGTCTCGGATCTCACAAAAACTGCTTTTAAAATACGACGCAATTCCATTTGACCGGTTAAATTAAGTTCTATTCGTTATACAAAAAACTGTAATATATGATTTCGCACTCTAATATAATTTCAAATCATTTTTTTTTTAATTTGTAGATCACGCCCGTTTTCAAATCAGTGGGAAGCATAATATAGGGGAGAACTTTGATTTGGCTTAGCTCCAACATATTAATTTGTTCATCAAATAAACATGCATATTCGTAATCAGAATAACTTCTAGTTTTGTTTGATACCCCACAATAATTTTCAAAAATAAAATTTTCAACTTCATATTTTTTGCCTCATATCTACACAAAGGTATTTTTTTACTGCTATACTTTTCCTATATATGGGACAATACAAAGAATATAAATAGAAAGATCATATGGATTTAGTTGCGACTTAGAGAGAGACACGAGCGTGAAATTATAAGGGTCCTTGGTTTTACCTAATACTGTCATAGAAGAAGTGTCGAAACAAGCTACAAAGCGTGAAAACCGACTTCCTACACAGTGTGAGGAGGACAAAAACACTAGATCTGGTTCTATGAGAATGTAAGTTTTCAAGAAGTTCTTCATTGCTCAAATTCTCCGCCACCACACCAATATTTCAAAAAAAAAAAACTGCTAGATCAGTTTTGAGCCTAGTTGTAGTTAAAATAACAAAACTAACAATATTTTATAATGCTCACTTTGATTTAATCCCTGTGATTGGTTGATAGCAATCACTTTTTCCACCACAAATGTAATCACAATATAGTAAACTTGGCTTCCTCCACCGAAGGTCGATTATAACAAGTAGTCCAGTAAACCTGCTGTGCTGTATTAGCGGCATCTAAGCAAGAAGACAAGTGTGGGTGAAGGACCATGACCGTGAAGGTCAACGTAAGGGCGTGTCAAGGTCAACAGCTGACTCTGGGCACGGAGGAAATTCTATTGTTTATCTTTGTGAGAATTACCTCCCTAAGCAATTAACTTTAATGTAGGGACATTCAACTTGGAACAACTGGAAGCTTTGTTCTGCGACAAGGAATTAAATGGTTCAAAAACATGGCACTAACGTTCCCATTAATCAAACCAACGTATAAACAAACGAAAGAAAGGCCTATTGATTACCAACGGTTCGGTTGTTTTAATCCCAAAGTTAAATTAATCTGTTTCGTTTTTTTTTCTTTAAAGAAAATAGAGTGAGCTTGGTGATCGTCAAAAATAACGACCTGTTGTTCTACTGATCGTTTGTACGTTTCAAGGCCTCAGTAAATTAGAAAATGAATTTCAACATGTTCTCTGTCTGTCGTCGTTGTCGTCTGTAGGTAAACACGAGAGCGGTCACTTAAGTAAGATAAGAACATGAAATTTAGTACAAGACTATATATAGTGTGCTCAATGGTGATATTTTACTGTAGCGCCCCAATTTCGATATCCCCCCCGTAATTTTTTTGTACTACATACCTGTATATATATATACGAATAGTAACATTTTTTGTGAGCAAAAATGTTTTTCACGGAAAATTTTTTTTCAAAATTTCTAGGTAAAGTACCTACATTAATAGAATTACACGATAAAATAGGTTTGCATGCGAATTATTTTTACCTTACAAGGTGAAGTGGTAGTTATATATACTTGACCTACGCGTTATTAATCCCACGTACGATATGACAACACTAATCCCAATTGAAATTTTTCACGTGGTATTTCCAAGCGGTCTCGCATCCAAGTACTGCACTAACCACGCTCAATGTTGCTTGACTCCTGTGATCAGTCGAAATTTTGTATTTGACATGTAAACATAACCTACAAATACGTCATTGAAATATGTCAATTTCGAAGTGATAAACATTTTTGCCCACGAAAAATGTTACTATTCTTATAAAGAGAAGTATGTAGTGCAAAAATAACGAAGAAAATAAAATATTAAAATTGGGGCGCTACAGTAAACAATTACCGTGCTCGCTATATAACCATATAGAAATTCTGAAAATATAAAATTGTTAAAACGACCGAAATTTTAAACAGTTTTTTTTGCTCATATCTCATGTGTTATTGAATTTTGCAGATGTTAATTCTGCATGTAATGGTACCAACTTCATCTCTCTACGGCGACAAATAGCGAAGTTATTATTATAACTTCGAGAGCCACCGAGATAACGAGACGAGCTAAGCGAGTGGATATTGTGTGTTATATACACATCTATGAGCCCCGTCAACCTTTCAATTTATTTAGTAAAATTTCGGGAAAGGATTTCAGAGCTTAGTAACAGAGCTTAAAATAAGTTTGGAAGTGGATTATAAAAACTTTCTACCAATGGATGCATATAAGTTTGTTGAGCTGCTAGAAATGGTCTAACCTTTAATTGAAAAAAAAAGTTCAGTTTTGAGGGAACCAATATCAACAGAACAGAGATTATTAACCACTCTGAGATTCCTGGTAATGGCGGCTCCTTTGAAAAACAGCTGAAATTCCAAACACATAGGAAAATATATTATACCAAACACTTGGCAGGTATATTACATAGTCACCTAACTTGACCTTGTAGGTAAAAACAATTCGCGTACAAACCTATTTTAACGTGTAATTCACTTTATGCACCTTAACCTAGAAAACCTGAAATGTGATAAATATGGATTTCTCTTGCACAATTTCAACTGTAAACGTGTTTTTATAACAATACAAAAAGAATCACGTAAAACAAATAATAATTTGCTGGGCATTTTCCGAAAAAGTACCAGTAATACAATAACGCGTCGATTATCCGAACATCAATTAACCAAATACTAGTGGTTCAGTTTGAATTACTTATAACAACAAATAGCCCTACGTGTATTTATTATCGTCATTCCAACGCTTCAAACTGCGTTAGAAAATATAGCAGTCGTACGTCAATCGTAACCAACACAATTCAACAAACTGTTTAAAAAAAAGAACATTCGACCAGAATACTCTAGCTAGACCATATTTATTAGAGCAGAATTTCACTTAACATAATTCGGTTGACTCATTCGACTGATTAAATCGATTAAACACGAAATGGAGATGAAGACAAATAAACAAAATTTCTAGACGGTCGTTTCAGCAACCATGACAAACCTCTAAACATCTTATGGAATGCGACTATATTTTTCAAGGTTCTATTTTCTAACTTCTCATTTAGTTGTTGTTTTAATGTTTGATTTTGAAGTCGTGTGTGTTATTGGGTAAAAATGTATTTTGTTGTACTGTATTTACAGTCGTGTAATAAAAACGCAAGTAGAATATCTTCTTTTAAATTTACTTTTTATGTTCGATAATCCGAAGAAATCTGTCTTTTCATCATTAGTCCTAATTAGTTCGGATAATCAACGCTCTACTGTAGCATAAAACATTCTACAAAATTTAGTATTGTTATCTCAATTCGTTCAGGTGTTGTACCTTATTTTTGAAAAAGAAAAAAACAATATTCTGAAAAGTGCTCGTGTAGATCGAAAATAGCAAACGCGGGATACACAAGAAATTCTCGTTCTGTACAGCGGCGTAACGAATATTTGTTATTAATCACAATGGATATAAATACGTAAGTCTAAAATGTGATCAGGTGATTATGTAGACGAAACCTAACCTTACAAAACAGCTGAGTCAATATACTTGTTACAATGGATCAGTGATGAAAAACAGTGTGGCCTATTTCCCTCGTGTACTTTCAATATTTCCCTCTTTCTACCCAAAATTTCCCTTTACCTGTTTAATGATTTACAAAAAGTGTAAGATAGAATATTGTTTTTCTAATGAATAAAGGGTGCGAAATAATCTGTATTGTTCATCGTCATGTCAAGTTCGATACTTATCGAGAAAAACGAAATTTCAAAAACAAAAATCAAACGATATACGATTTCGATCAAATTTAACCTACTCAGATTTCATAAAATGTGTTGGGGGTGGGGGTGTTTATAATTCGTTATAACCAAAACAGGTGCACGATTTTTATTCAATTTGGTATGAGGAAATATATTTATATTTCAAAATTTAGAGATATCTGTCATAAGAGCAAAACAAAACTTTATTAAACCGGCTTAACGATTTTGATAATTTTTTTGTAAAAATGTAAAAATAGTAGCTTGTCATCTACCAAAAAATATCGTTTTGTTTAAAATAAAAGTTTAACTAAAATGTCTTTTGGTTAATAATGAAAATAAATCAAATTGTAAATTATGGAAAATTAAGGTTCACAAACCAAAATGTAAATAATTTAAAAAAATAAAATCAAGAATTATTGGTTAAAATATACAAAAATAAGCAAGGATACTGTCACATTAAAATATTTTAAAATCGTCAAGTTATTTGGAACAATTTTAATTACCTAAATAAGCTGAATATTAATACTTCGTTAAACCTCTTCCAAGTTTCCAAGGAACTGGATCAATGAGCGCTCTGTATGAAATACGGCCTTATGGCTAAAATAAATATGCATTTATTCAAATGAAAAGGTCGGTAAGTACGCCTGACTGGCTAGACATTTAGCTGTAGGAATCGAAATGAAACGATTCCAATAGTTCCAAAAACGAAACTACGAGGGGGGGTTGTAACCGACCCTTCTCGGTCTTTACCAACATTTGATTCTCAGGAATTTAACAACTAAATAACGATGAATATAAATAATAAATCCATAATATATATAATGAGAAAGAAAACCTAATTTTAGTCTATCGTTCGAGGTTTTGGTTCGGTTGGGGATCGCCAAGAGTGGAAAATTTAAGGACTAAAATAAGAAGAGGGTCCACCCCACGCATGGCTTCAAGGTGAATAGTGGAGTTTACGCTAGATTCAATGACCCAGTTATACAGATTATCCATGGCTTTTAGTTCATCACCAAGCCGAGGTCATAGCTGAAAACTAGCCCAGAGAGACGTTAAAAAGCGGTTGCATAAGCGATAAAATCCAGATGCTCCCAGATATTCAAACTGCTCTGATTAGTTAAAGGCTGATTTAACGTGGTTAGGGCGAACAATGTCACCCTAAAATATATGTCTGATCATACAAGCATAGATGGAAACAAAGCTGCGTCGAATATCTTGAGACGTTCCGGTGCTCTTTAAGTTTAATATCTGATATTATCGTTCCTATGTACTGAAACACTCGACTGTTTCGATTCAATCATCTTCTATAAACATAAATGTAATAGCCCGAAGTTAATATTTCGGGCCTTGTAGGAAATTTTAAATTGTATGGCTAGATCAAAGGGGTAAATGTGTTTAAAACAGATGTTTCTTTCTTGACGTTGGTTAGACCCTAAAAGGCCTCGTAGATGTGTACTTCTAATCGTATCAGTGGGTCTCGAAGTTGGACATACTCGCTACGGTAGCGTCGGTGACTACGATTATCGCATTATCTTGGGAGAGTTAGAAATTACATTTTTGACAATAACATCGCTATTTACTTACCGTCGGGAGGTGCGGACTTGATACCATTCCGTGCAAAATTGAAATCTGTAAGTTTGTATCTATTTTAGTGAGTTTTAGTTGAATAACAGACGAAATATGAAGAAAAACTGCAAAATGGCGGCCATTTTGATATTTTCAATTAGATTTTTTTCTGAATTTCGACATTCTATAGTCCTCTACATCAAATTTCCTGTTCCTATCTTAATTTTTGTGGCCGCTATCTTGTTTACATACCGGTATACTGGATAAGTGAAAATTAGAGGTAACAAATCTATAAATGCTTCATAGTCCCGATACTATCAGTTGTTACTTTTACCAGTTCTTGGGTTAAATACAAATATTTTGGAGAAAAAAAACTTTCTGGAGTGTTTTTCATTTACCCGCATCCGTATTTCTTGAATTACACCACGGTCTTGTATATAAAGAGGAGTTGTCAGACGAAGGTTAGGTTAGGATCAGATGTTAAGCCACGCCCAGTACCAGTTTAAGTTGTTTGACTTTTAAATTACTCTAAGATACTTATTGTCATAGTAAACTGGTTTTCAGTACGTATTCCTGAGCTCATATTTAATTTTGTGCAAAGAATATCCTAATGATTCTCTATAAACGTCTAGATTTCCAATTTTACTTTCATACAGAGAGTTAATGTGATTTTAAGAAGTCTTTGTCGTCTGTGAAGTGCTTGCAGCCTATACGTGTGGACAGATTTTAATAAAATTTAATATGTGGGCATATTTTGGCCTTTAACTCGGACCCCTCTCCATTTTATTCATAACACAAAATTTATGGATAACAGCCAAAGATTAAATTAAATAGATGGATAAAATCAATTATGATATTCCTAATATCGGCTCTCTAATGATTTGGATCAAAGTACAAAATGATGAAACAAAACTAATAAAGAGCAAATAAAATACTTTCCAAACATTTACTGTACACATAACGAAAACGACCTAAAAGTGTGTAGAGGAGAAAATCAAAAAGTTGTTAAAAAATCTGATATTCAGGACTTCCATTTCCTCAGATTTTCCGAAAAATAGATATTTTATGAGATTTTCAGGACAGCACTTAAAATTGGCCAAAAAGTTTTTTTTTTTTTAATTCTGCTATAGGCTACTTCATTCGTGTAAGTTGATACAAAATAAAAAATGTCTTACTTTTCAAATTTAAAAAAAAAATCTTACGAATAGTAAGAAAAATGTGATAATTTTTTCCTGATTTTATATACAACCCCCTGATTTTAAAAGTCCTGTATATACATTTTCAGATTTTTGATTATTAAGAAAAAAT
Source organism: Aphrophora alni (assembly GCA_963513935.1). Lineage (NCBI taxonomy): Eukaryota > Metazoa > Arthropoda > Insecta > Hemiptera > Aphrophoridae > Aphrophora > Aphrophora alni. The sequence goes on from OY740765.1 coordinate 146,691,372, forward strand.
GTTTTTCTTCATTGCACTTCTATTCAAGTTTAATTTATTATATTTAAACACTTTTTGTATGAATATTACACATTTATACATTTGTTTGATATTTTAAACAAGCATAAAATCACTATTTTCATTTTACAGAGGAAAAACAGCTCGTATGTCGGCGAAAAATATATTTGAAAAGTTAAAAAATATTGTGTCGAATCAAACTACAAGTATAAATATTTTCAGATTTTTAGAAAACGTTTCCACTTTTAACGTTTTGTAGTCTTGTTTTTTAATTTTAGATCTATCAGAAATTTTCAGAATTTTTTAACAACTTTCAAATCTCTCTCCTATTTGGATTTTTTTCAAACTGCTAAACATCTCGAAAAATAAGCGGTTTTTCGAAAAATGACGAGGAAAGTTTTATTTTTGGACAAATTATCATTAAAAATTGTTTGCTCTCTTATCTAAAGAAAATGTAAAATAAACATTGCAGTGTGGAGGTTTTTTTCCAGGTATTGTTTAGATGTTATTGCAAAACGATTCTACATTTCAATTTCCAGTCCTTAAGATATCCCAAGTTATTTCTTAATTTAACAGGGCTAATGGAACTACGTTCGTAATCAACTGAGTGGTAAAATATAACTTAAGACTTCACGGCAAGTGAAAGTGATAACTTCAGGAGAAAGGCTAAACTTTCTTAAATAATTGTTCGGTACAAATCATGAATGACAGAACTCAATTTTCCAGTCACCTGATTCTTATTGTGACGAATCGTAAATTTAATTACTTTTCAAGGAAAAAAGTTTCTACAATTCGCAACAGCCTGGGCTAGATTATTTCATCGTATTATGTACTAGAACTTCTTATCGTCTCGTAAAAGTTCTTATATTACTATTCAAAAGACGTACCTAACGAAAGCTCTGGAGGGCCTTTCGAGGCGCGGATTTCAGGTTTTGAAAATGTCCCAAATGTGAGAACACATTTTTTAACGGTTTAGCTATATTTCGTTTATTGTTCAACATACAATAAATATACACATAGCATCTTGTTCGGAAATAAATGGGCTAAATAATTTGCATCTTATAAAGTTTAATAGTTTTCGGGATATTTGGCAACAAACCTATTTAAGAACGCCATTTTGAAACGGTTAGTGAAAAATTATAAGATTTTATGGCAAACTGGAAACTAATAGCACAAAATATTTTGAAAAAATCATATGTCACAATTGTAGTTACATCTTGTTTTTTTTTTAATTTTTGTTCTTGTTGATAAAGGTCACAGTCGCCTTGAAAAATAATTAAAGAAAAAAATAAAAACCCCTAGCTCTCGAATACTCTAATGGCGTCAGGGTCGGAAGAGAACAAGAGTTTCTCAAGGAGGCCTGGTGGGAAAGATGAAGGAGGGGATTTAATCAAAGTCAACACGAATAAAGGCGTAGATCCAGCTAGGATGCCTCGGGCTTACAACACTATAAAAAGACAAACAGGTAGTAAACAGTACACGAAGATTTTTTTGTACACGTTTGTAGGAACGTTTTTCAGTATTTTGATGTCCAGAATCAGCGTCCATAGTATTGGAAACTAATTATGAAACACCCTGTATACACGGTGAGCCAAAAATAAGTAATTCACATGGGTAGGGTTAGTGGACATTTTATAGTCTAGGAAATTTTATAGTCACAAAAGAATGTTTAGAAATATCAAAATTTCACTAAAAATCATCTATAAAATTTTGTTGCATTGTTAGGCTATAAGAATGTTCGTTAATATTCGTGCAAGTGTTCTAAGGTATATTAACCTTTTTGCAACCATGTTTTGTAAGACAATTTAAACACCTACAAGTCCATCAAGGTGAACGAGCGGTACATGACCCGACAAGAGGCCTCTATGAGGGGCGATTTGCCAGTCTTACGGTTCTAAATATTTGGCATATCATGTCTTCGTTCAGCACGCTCAGGCTGATAAAGTGAAATGTTTGACGTACGTTATTTAAATATTTATCGAACATGAATAAACACTGTGTAGAAAAAGATTGCACCAACTTTCTCACACACCCGACCACAAAACTGAAAACTAACAGAAAATAATACGTCCCCATCTCCCTAAAAAAAAAAAAATAAATATACTACTTTAATAAATTCACCCATTAATAACCAAAATACTAACCAAAGAAAATTTTTCTGCAAAATGTTCGGTATTTGTCAATAAAAGAATGAAAATAAACTATGAGAGCAATCTTTGAAAAATTATAATACATCTAAATAGGGAGTAAACAAGCTTCGCTTCAGCCATAAACGAGTCCTCAGCGAGATAGCCAAATAGTAATATTTTTTACTTACGATTTTGCATACTGGTTGGGGTCATAAACCTTCACATTACACAAAAATTTGAATGATATAGATAGAGCCGGTATTGAGATTTACGCATTTCAAAAAGACCCTTAAAGTTGACCTACTGTTTTTGTGTCTGTTACCGTTAACGTAAGCCTACTCGCCGGCATTTATCGGGAGATGGCGACCAATACGATTTGTTTAGGTTATGAGATACACTGTCATCAACATCATTGTAGCCGATTTTGAGAAAATCCTATTTTTTTGTAATGGCAACTACCACAAATATTTTGCGTTATCGAAAAAACAAAAGTCCCAAGATAGGGCCAAAATATTGACAGACAGACAAGAGTTCCATTTTTTGAACTCAGGGAATCGTAAATGGGTGTTCGACCCATCCATAACATTCTCTATACGACGTATATTTGAGAAAGGCAAATGTCTTTATTAATAAATAATACCCATTCTGTTTTTTTTTATGAGGGATAAGTTATTAATAGAAGACCTCCGCTTAGCAACTGTGTTGCAACATTGATCTTTACTATTATAAAAATATACACTTAGAGCCAGTTCAATAACAAACAGCCTGACTCGAGTCTAGAGACTTGTACTACGTTGACACTTAACAGAACCACTCCAATAACAAACAGTCTGGACTCGAGTCTAGAGACTTGTACTACTTTGACACTTAACAGAACCACTCCAATAACAAACAGCCTGACTCGAGTCTAGAGACTTGTACTACTTTGACACTTAACAGAACCACTCCAATAACAAACAGTTTGGACTCGAGTCTAGAGACTTGTACTACGTTGACACTTAACAGAACCACTCCAATAACAAACAGTTTGGACTCGAGTCTAGAGACTTGTACTACGTTGACACTTAACAGAACCATTCCAATAACAAACAGCCTGACTCGAGTCTAGAGACTTGTACTACTTTGACACTTAACAGAACCACTCCAATAACAAACAGTTTGGACTCGAGTCTAGAGACTTGTACTACGTTGACACTTAACAGAACCACTCCAATAACAAACAGTTTGGACTCGAGTCTAGAGACTTGTACTACGTTGACACTTAACAGGACCACTCCAATAACAAACAGCCTGACTCGAGTCTAGAGACTTGTACTACGTTGACACTTAACAGAACCACTCCAATAACAAACAGTCTGGACTCGAGTCTAGAGACTTGTACTACTTTGACACTTAACAGAACCATTCCAATAACAAACAGTTTGGACTCGAGTCTAGAGACTTGTACTACGTTGACACTTAACAGGACCACTCCAATAACAAACAGCCTGGACTCGAGTCTAGAGACTTGTACTACGTTGACACTTAACAGAACCACTCCAATAACAAACAGTTTGGACTCGAGTCTAGAGACTTGTACTACGTTGACACTTAACAGAACCACTCCAATAACAAACAGTTTGGACTCGAGTCTAGAGACTTGTACTACGTTGACACTTAACAGGACCACTCCAATAACAAACAGCCTGACTCGAGTCTAGAGACTTGTACTACGTTGACACTTAACAGAACCACTCCAATAACAAACAGTTTGGACTCGAGTCTAGAGACTTGTACTACGTTGACACTTAACAGAACCACTCCAATAACAAACAGTTTGGACTCGAGTCTAGAGACTTGTACTACGTTGACACTTAACAGAACCATTCCAATAACAAACAGTTTGGACTCGAGTCTAGAGACTTGTACTACGTTGACACTTAACAGAACCACTCCAATAACAAACAGCCTGGACTCGAGTCTAGAGACTTGTACTACGTTGACACTTAACAGAACCACTCCAATAACAAACAGTTTGGACTCGAGTCTAGAGACTTGTACTACGTTGACACTTAACAGAACCACTCCAATAACAAACAGTTTGGACTCGAGTCTAGAGACTTGTACTACGTTGACACTTAACAGAACCACTCCAATAACAAACAGCCTGGACTCGAGTCTAGAGACTTGTACTACGTTGACACTTAACAGAACCACTCCAATAACAAACAGTTTGGACTAGAGTCTAGAGACTTGTACTACGTTGACACTTAACAGAACCACTCCAATAACAAACAGTTTGGACTCGAGTCTAGAGACTTGTACTACGTTGACACTTAACAGAACCACTCCAATAACAAACAGTTTGGACTCGAGTCTAGAGACTTGTACTACGTTGACACTTAACAGAACCACTCCAATAACAAACAGCCTGGACTCGAGTCTAGAGACTTGTACTACGTTGACACTTAACAGAACCACTCCAATAACAAACAGCCTGACTCGAGTCTAGAGACTTGTACTACGTTGACACTTAACAGAACCACTCCAATAACAAACAGTTTGGACTCGAGTCTAGAGACTTGTACTACGTTGACACTTAACAGAACCACTTCAATAACAAACAGCCTGACTCGAGTCTAGAGACTTGTACTACTTTGACACTTAACAGAACCACTCCAATAACAAACAGCCTGGACTCGAGTCTAGAGACTTGTACTACGTTGACACTTAACAGAACCACTCCAATAACAAACAGCCTGGACTCGAGTCTAGAGACTTGTACTACGTTGACAGGGTTATACTGTAGTAAATATTACTGCTGTGTTGCAACATTGATCTTTACTATTATAAAAGTCAACACTTAACAGAACCACTCCAATAACAAACAACCTGGACTCGAGTCTAGAGACTTGTACCAATGACTACATAATTACTATAAGACACGACATGGCCATGTTAAATATTCTACGCTTATTCTTGAGTTGACCAATACCCGCTAGGTCGCTCTGCTAGAGAATCTGAAGTTGATGTGACTGGCGCTAGGTGGCTCTACGGTCAAACAATGTTTCAGGCGGGTAAGAGAAAACGCACTGATGCCACATATGGGACCAGAGATGCGAGGGAAGGTCGAGAATCGCTTATCTCAGCGCACGAACTGACAACACTGACTATGCTGACGGAAGTAAGTGAGAGAGAGGTCAACAGTTGTACAGTCTCAACCAAGTGGGATGCGTACAGTCAAGCACCTGCTGCTAGCGCTTTCTGATAGCTGTGTGTCAAACTCAGCACCCGTAAAGCGTAGACTATTTCCCTATCCTATGTCGTGTCTTATAGTATTTATGTAGTCATTGCTTGTACTACGTTGACAGGGTTAAGAACGATTGCTACTGTAGTAATAAATATTACTGCTGTGTTGCAACATTGATCTTTACTATTATAAAAGTCGACACTTAGCAGAACCACTCCAATAACAAACAGCCTGGACTAGAGTCTAGAGACTTGTACTACGTTGACAGGGTTAAGAACGATTGCTACTGTAGTAATAAATATTAACGGTTGGTTGCTGTGCCAGTGTACTTGACGACTCTTCAGTCGACACTCGACAGAACCCACTTCGCTAAATTAGTAATCCTACCACTCAAGGACTCTTTCAACCCTGTGCCAGACTTACATTCTTTTTGTCGTACAATGTTAAATAGAAAAACTGAATAGTTTTGCCAGGGTAGAAATTTCATATTGTTTAATCATTTATATAGTTTATCTTACAAATGAGGCGTTCGATTATTTTAGGATGAATTTTTTTATTGTTAAATAGGATTCAATTATTTAATGTTCAATCAAATCGTATTTTATTGAAATCATTTTTTTAAAAAGTTCACCCCCCTCCCCCAATAACTACTAAACTAAATTTGTATTTTATTTGCGATTTTGCTCACTGATTTAAGTCATTAATCTTTTCATTTCACCCAATATACTACGGTGGAACAGATTTTGAGTCATTAAATTTTTAAAACAGCTTGAAATGATATTTTAGGGAGTTGGTGGGAAATGTCTTTTATTCTTCACGGGTTAAATTTGAAAAAGTTTGATCAAAACTGTTAGATCTATTTTGAAGGTTGACAGTTCGAAATCTTCAAGAGTGAATGAAATAAAACTCTAACCTGATAAATCGTTATATAATATCGTCTAGAATCCCCTCCCCCTCCAATGTCGACGCTCGAATGTTTATCATTGTTAAAAATAAAATTTTTTAAAACCAAATAAACAACCCTTACCTTTCTAAATGATCAAAAACTGAGAACTTAATTACTATTCTCATTTTTTCGGGGAGAGAGGAATGTATATTCCGAGTAATAGCTGAAAAAGTTCAAAAAGGCGGGTAAAAGAAAAACCAAAAAGTTGTTTTAAAAAAAGAACGTAGAATACATACCTTACTTCATAAAAATAAATAATATTTTCTTTGCTGTAAATATGTAGGGCTGTATTATTATATGTCACGAAAGGTTTGGCCAGGTTGCTATATATATATATATATATATATATATATATATATATATATATATATATAAAACCACCTGACCAAACCTTCCGTACGTTTATTGAAGTGAATGTCATGAGTATGAAAGATAGCACAGAGTTAATTTTTTCACGAAAAAACAACTTGTGTAATTATATTATGTAATCATCTTTCCGACACTTTTTTTCGATAATAAAATATTTTTCCAACATTTATTTGACGAATAAAACCTATAAAAATTGATTTTGAAGTGAGGCTACTCTGCTATATAATTACCCTAAAATCAAAAGGCGTCATCAAAACTATTTTTCATCTATGTAATACTTCCTATCCAAGTAGAGTATTTTAAAATGACCCGATAATCCGTTTCAATAACAGGAAGTCCCGTCTAAACACAATAGCTTGACTTATACATTATGTAAAATAAAGTAATAAATAAATAATTTGTAAGTACTGTACAACGAAGGTCATTGGTCCGTTGCCGTGAGGTTGGCGACACTGCAGACGTCCTGTCTTCAACTATTCTCACTCTAATGTACTTAGTATAACATTTTTTTAAGGTAATAGATGTTGTGTTTTATTGAAAACATGTTGGAGTTAAGTGATTTGATTCATAACCGAGTTTCCTCCCATTGATTGTAGGAATTATTTTAATTAGAAGATTAGATCCTTATCGAATTCTTTCATTTTATCAAAAAAAAATTTATTTTTATTTTTCCCTTGTCGTTTAAAGCGAAAAAAGGAAGAAAAGAATATAAAATAAAGACCCTTAGATCTCGAATACTCTAACGCCAGGATCAAAAAAGAACAAGAGTTGATCAAGGTTGAGTGAGGTTAGATTAGGTTGGTGAAAGATGAAAGAGAGGGATCTAATCCAAGACTAGATCAGCCAGAATAACTTTCCAAAGTTTAGCTGACTGATTGTGAAACATCTACTATTCCAAGAAGAATTATTAAATAATAAGTTTCCATTTACTGTACTTCTCAAATACGAATACAATGCAAAAGAGATGTTCAAGTGTCACTCATACCTAATTGAATATGACATTACGATAGGTGTCGCCGTCTTTGTTTGACAACTCGGTAATTGTGTACATAACAGGAAAGTACCACTTTTAAGATACGTCAATTTTCCTCTAGGCCCACACTCACCATTTAACACCGGGCTATTTTAAAAAGAGTCTGTTATTATATCTTAATGGTATAATGCATAACAATGTACATACAGTGGTATTATATTATTCCTATAAGCAGGATTGGTGTAGATTTCATGATTTCGAGTTCAGAAGGAAGATCTCAACCAGAAATTGAATTCTACTAAGAAAAACAATTTCTTCAATTTCAAAATCACCGACTATCAATGTAAGTAAGAAAAAACATGCATGGTTTACTAAAATCACTCAAAATGATTACAAAGAACTGTTGATGTACTCGTCTAACATGGTGGCACAGGCAAGCTTGGTAGAGCTAGAGGTGAGGGTAATACACAATAGTGGAGGGTTAGACCTACAGTACTGACAAAAGAACAAAGCATAGAGATGTAGAGAGAGAGGGGGGGAGTTTACCCCTAAATGAACAGTTCTGTTACACAACGCATCCTTTACTTTTAACTTATTATATACATTGTACATTTACTACACAACATTTTTCACGATTAGGCTTATATTTAGCAGAGTTAAATTTATGAATAACTTCGAATATCTACAGTAATTAATGGAATAAAAATCTAAACAGGAGAATCTCTACAAAAAACATGAAAAAAATCCAACTCTAGATGTTTTTCACTACAATTAATTAACAATAAAATTATTTAAATTTGTTTTACATACCAGTGAAAAAAAATTGTTTACATAATTTGGCCTAAAATAGTACTTTTAAGGAAAAAAGAAAAAAGTATTTTTCGAGATATAGTCCATGCAAAAAGTTAAAAAACGGAGAAGGAAGGTCAAATCAAAAAGTTATCAAATTTTGAAAAAAAAAAAATCAAACTATTATTGACAATAAAATTGTTTAAATTTTGTTTACATAACAGATTGAGGGGGGATGACCCGGAAAAGAGTATTTTCATATATTTTGGCAAAAAATAAAAATAAAAATATTTTTTTCGAATAAATGTTGATAAAATTTTTCGAGATATAGCTGTTTTTGAAAAAATTAAAAACAGAAGAGGGAAGGAGAAATGAAAAAGTTGTTCACAAATCTGAAAACAAAACACGAAATTAACAATAAAATTGTTTAAACATTGTTTACATAATTATCATAGTGAAAAAAAGGACCCGGAAATTTTTAAAAAAATGTAAATTGGCAAAACATTTTTTTCCTATATACAACTTAAATTGTTAAAAAATGGGAAGGGAAGGGGAAATTAAAATAAAAAATCTGAAAAAATTAATGAAGTTGTAAAATAAGTCTTAACATGGGTTCTCCTAAATTTTGATGTATTCAACAAAATTTAACAAACTACTTAAATGATCAAAACATGTTCACATGTACCAAAATTTCTGGCATTTGTAGGGGGGGGGGGGGGTTAATATTAAAATTAACCAATATCCAATTCTAAAGTACAACGAAATTATTTCCCCATAACGAATGTATTATATTTTTGTCCATGGGCTATATTTGAACGGATTTTGACAAAAATCAAGTTTCTATTCAGGTCTTACGACAGGTACCCAAAAATTTTGAATTATTAAAAAAATGCGGGGCTGATAAATACAACCAAAACATGTTCACATACCAAATTCCTAGCATCAAATAAGATTTATTTGAGTCCTAAGGGACTATACAGTTAACAAAATTAAAAATTAAGAGAAGATTTAGAGAAAATCAATATTTTGTGTTTTGTCTCACAACAGGGTTACCCTGAAGTTCTGAATTATATAAAAAAAATCCGCATCTCACATCGGACGCACCTCCGATGCTTCTGTTGTGTCTCAAACACCTGTTTTCCTAACCCACAATAAGACGAGATGTTATTTCCAAAAAAAATCATTAGTTATAAAAACCCTTATAAATATAATTAAAATAAATGCCACGAACAGTTTTATTGTTATTATTATTATTTGTTTTTTAGGTGATATAATGAAGATTGCTTTTTGTGTGTATCCTTTTAACAACTATATTTGAGCCAAATTTGATTTTAAAAAGTCAAAATCGATATTGAAAAAAAAAAAAAAGAATTGAAAGTGTGTGTTAGACTAAGTAGGGCTAAATTTTGAGTTATAAAACAAAGTAAAACAAAAACTTATCAAATAACACCAACACATGTCCACATGTTCTAAATTTCGGACATTTGGAACAATATATTTTGTTTGGATTCATAACACTAGATTTAACCAAATTTTGTTCCAACTCTTGGGACTTTAAACATGATATTAGCGTAAAAAAAAAAAAATTAACCTCTCTTAAAACTTTCTCTATACATTAGTATTTTTGAAAAAAATAAAATTGTGGTTGTCAATGTCTAGCCTTAAAAACATGCAACAAGTAAACCTCATTTAGGTAGAAAACATTAAAGTAAATGTTTTTAGAAACACTAGTACACGATGTTATCGTTTAATCTAATCAATTGTAAATTAAGCAATTATCTCCAAATTCAATTATAAAATGTTTTCCTCTTTATAAAGTTTACCACAACATAAGTAATTGTTCTATTAGAACGCGAAATTATGTTTATTTTACAGAAAGAAAAATAACAGAATAATTCTGATAAAACACTAATTATTATTCGGTGCAGCAGTACAATGAATGTATTATCAGTACAGGTTGTTCCAAAAATAAGGAGTCGGAGTTTCTCGGTCATGATCCCAACATGGGTTAAATGTCTCTCTTCCACCGTGCGACCAGTGGTCTGAGTATCGCATCTCCAATAACAAGGATTAGAAGAGTTTGGCAGGTCTAGGGGCAGGACATTTCTCTGCTAAAAGAGATTTCTAAGGTAGTTCATAATAGGTTAGGTTCAAAATTAACATGTTTTAGTCACCTTACTTTAGTTTCTAAAATTTACTCGAAGATTTTAAAAAAACATTAATTCAAAGTTTAATACAGATATTGTTTTTATGCTTTTTCCGAAAAGATTAATTGGAACATGTTTTATCGTGTATTAATACTACCATATATCTAAGAATGTTGGCCTATGTACGTAATAAACATTTCAAAATGGCAGCCCAAAATATTTTTGTTTTTCTACATTTTTGACCAAGCCGATCATGAGGTAAAATAAAACAATGGAATAAAAAAATCAGCAAAATCGAAAGAAAAATAACATCATTTCCGAAAAGAAAAGGATGAAACCAAAGGATGAAGGAGTTCTGGCGGAAGAAAAAAATAGAGGTTATATTAACGCAGGTAATAGTAGACAGAAACGAATAAAAAATAAGAATATAAGAGCATTGAAACTATATAGTAGTGTACATTACCACTTCTTAGAAGTTCATTTGTAATGACAAACACAAAATTTTAAAACTTAATACTGATATTTCAAAATATCATTTTGAAATGTAAAAAGATAATGAGAAAGGGTTTTATTGAAAATATTTTTTAAATAAAGGAGTCACATGACCCGTTTTTTTCCAAAACGTTTCAATAAAATTCATCAACAACAATATATAGCTAATTGTTTAAAGGGCGTATCTGTAATCTTTGAGGTTATGTTGGAATTTTACTTGTAGAATAATAAAACTTTTAACTTGATTCAAATAGGAACGATTAACAAGTTTGTTTTTATGATTTAATAAACACCCTGTACATAGGCACGAAGTTTCGTCACATCCTGTAGATAAACATTTTTCCAAAGCTTGGTCGCTTGAATTTAATCTTAAGTACAATAATTAAGAGTAATTACTTTGGGAAGATAAGAACCATAACACGTTATAATTGAAGTTTTTATTAATAACATTTCTACAATTACTTGGATTTTTATGATTAGGCCTACTAATTAAAAAATTTATGCTTTTCAAAAAATTTAAAGTTTACTGTTTTAAATTATCTTTATCTATCAATAATCTATTTTGAAGACAATTTTGGCTCAAACTTTCTGGATTAAATTATGGTTCAAAAATGTAGTTTATCATAAAATACACAAATTACATATCAGAAAATAGATTCTTATATATATATATATATATATATATATATATATATATAACAAGAGATTGAAAAGCCAAACACTAAAGAATATTAAATTTTGTACAAAATGTAAATTTAATTTTTTTTAATAACTCACAACTAGTTTAATTTTTTTTGAAATAACTAAACAAAATTCTCTTGAATTTAGATACAGTAAATTTAAAGTATAGAGTTCACAGTTATATTAATTTCTACAAGTCATGTAGATGTGACTAACATTTTTTTGTAAGGGTAGGGATTGATGTAAAGTTAATACTAATATTTACTGTTTAAAGACAACTACTTTGAATATAAAACACTCTGATATTTATATATACATATTACATATCACAAAATATATTCTGATATATAGTATATCCAATAAGAGATTGGATTCAACAAAGAGAACAAATAAATAGAAAAAAATATTACAAACTGGAAGAGAATTAAATTTTTGGGATGAGATATGATAAAATACACTTTCAAATACAGTTCACCAAATAAAAGTTACATTTGAGGGGAAAACCAAAAAAACGTCAATTTTGTATCAACTTTTGGGTGAAAAATGTAATATCTTTCAAAATTTAAAATGTTAAAACTAATACCAATTACTCTATTTTCAAAGCTCTTGGAAAATAAATAATTGGATTCAACAGAAACATTATAAAAAATAAATAAATAAATAAATAAAAGTAGTTTCGTACCATAAAATAAAAGAAAAAAAAATGTGTATATTAGTAAAATTACGTTTATAAATAATCTGTATTATTGGAATATAAAATACTCCAATAATGCATACACAATATTACACATAGACACAAGAAAAAAAATCAAAAATATTACAAACTGGAAAAAGAATTAAATATTTCGACAGAGCTGTTCGAGTTTTAAATATGTTGGTCAATTCAAAAAAAAATATTAAAGACAATTACAAATTCCAGGCGAAGTATACTTAAGTATGTTTCGAAATACACTTCACTAAAAAAAGTTTTGTGTTAACTTTTGGGGAATAAAATGTATTTTTTTTTTTCAAACAGACTTTCTTATTTACAGATAACGAGTATATTATTATTATTATTATTTATTATTTATTTTTTTTAATGTAGTCTCTTACTATGAAGTACACATATTACATATCAGAAAATATAAATTTCAACATCACTGGATTGTTGGACCACCATTTGAATTTACTGAATTATCTAAATGTAATAAAAGAGAATATAAATGGTTAACAAAAAATCACCATGGGTACAGTGGAATGATGGAACAATAAGTTATAACTCGTGCATAGAAGGGTTTTAAAGTTATCAGTAACAGTTTTAAAACTACTCACATAAAAGGTAGGAAAAAATTGTGATTTTATTTTTAAAATATTTAAGAAAGAGACTATAGATTTGGAGGAATTAGAATGCCCATCACTTAGAGATTTGAATTCAAATATATCAGCCCCTTCGTGTTTTTATCACAGTACTCATAAAAAAAATATTATGCACTTAGTAACATTGAATTGTTATTAGTTGGTATCAACAAAGAATGATTGAAGAAAGTACCACATTTTCAAATTGACTCGCACCTTTTACACGCTACCAAAATGTTAAATTTGGGAAAAAATAACTTGTCAAATGTTTGAAAAATTGACTTTTGAGAGTATTTATATTGTTTATTTATTAGTATATAATTTGATAAAACGAAATTCTAAAATTGTTACAATATACTTGCTCACACTTGAAATAATTTGTGCTTTTGAACTATTAATGCTTATTTCAAAAGTTTATAACTGTACATATATTTTACTCTTATAACCTTTCTGTTGAATCCAATTATTTATTTTCCAACAGTTTGGAAAAAAAGAGTAATTGCTACCAGCTTTTTAACATTTGACATTTTGAAAGAAATTACATTTTTCACCCAAAAGTTGACAAAACATTTACGGTTTTTTGGTTTTATTCCTCAAATGTAACTTTTTTTGGTAAACTGTAATTCAAAGTGTATTTATTCATATCTCACCTCAAAAATTTAATTCTTTTCCAGTTTGTAATACTTTTGATTTTTCTTGATCTCTCTTTGTTGAATCCAATAATTTTGTTCAGTTATTTCAAAAGTTTAAACTAGTAGTGTTGATTTAAAAAAATTACATTTTGTCTCGAAATTTTGCATTTTTTAGTACTGTACTTGGCTTTTTTCGTTTCCTATTGTATATATAAATAAATTTTCGGATATGAGATATGTGTATTTTAAGGTGAGAAACTAAATTTGAACCAATTTAATATATGTGTAAATAAGAAAGTCTATTTGAAAGAAATTACATTTTTTTTCCACAAAAGTTGACACAAAACATTTTTAGTGACGTGTATTTCAAAAATGTAATTCTTTTACACTTTGTAATATTTTTTAAAAATTTTTTCCTGTTCCCTTTGTTCAATCCAATTTCTAATTAGACATATATCTGAATATATTTTCTGATATGTATTGTGTGTATTCTATTGTAAGAAACTACATTAGTTTTAAACGACATTTAATCAAGATTTCTGAACCAAAATTACTTCAGAAAGTTTGAGCCAAAATTGTCTTCAAAATAGATGATATAAAACTAGTTATAATGACCAATTATTCTTATTCCTTAAGTCGTATAAAATGCTAAGCTAGATACTTTAATATAAAACTCTTTTCTGTAATGTATATTGAATGTAATAATTCTTAGGAACTCGAAAAACAAGTAGTTGGAATAAGGATGTATTAACTTATTTCAAGAAAAGATTGAATATAAAGATTTACGTGTATGTTCCTACATGTAACAAAAATACTCTTTAACACTTACTAAATGTGTTTGTCCTAGTTGATCGGATGAAATGATTCTAGATAAATGAAATGTACAACTTGTAATGTCATTAGTAAACAGATTTTGCTGTACCGTTAAGGATTTATCTAAATATATGGTGAATATTGTTTCTCTGTTCTCCTTCGATTGAAAACTAGTTGTTAACTGTTAGACAATTACTGTATGTGAAAATATAGATATCATCATTACTAAATGTATTGTTATTTGCAGAACTTTCGAAATGAACTGTCTAAATCAACCCTAGTTAATGGAAATAAGTTAAATCCATCACTAAATTTCCTTTATAATAAATACGTCTGCGAACAAGTGTTGTGTTGTGATTTTAATATTGATTTAAGTGTTAATTTCAGTTAACAAGTGTAAGTACTCAAGTTAAACATTTATGCCATGAAATAAAAAAAAAAAAAAACTGTTTATATATGAGTAAAATTACGATCATAAATAATGTTTATTATTTGAATATAAAACACTTTGATAATACATATACAGTATTACGCATGTGGATTTTATGGTAAGAAACTACATTAGTTTTAACCAACATTTGGTCACAATTTTGGAACCAAAATTTAACCCTGTAATCTCGGGATACCCACCAAAATTTAATCCGGAAAATTTTGAGCCTAAACTGTCTTTAAAATAGATGATATAAAACTATTTACATTTACAAATTATTATTATTCCTTAAGCTGTATAAAATGCTAAGCTAGATACTTTGTTATGAAACTCTTTTTTGTAATATTGTATTTTGAAAGGAGTGTTTGGGTAAGTACTATGATAGGCCCACTAAATCTTGCTCTCTTTTAACCCCGACGTTATTAGAGTATGGCCGAGAATTTTTTTGTCTTTAAATAACAGTAATTAAAAACACATGGAAACAACAGAACAGATACTTTTGAAGTGTGAATTATTGGTGAGACTACAGATGTTCAACCCGTCTGGAGCTCCAATAGAGAAGACAACCTAGCGAAACAGGTTCTAAGACTCACAAAGGACATGGAATTTAAAACTGGATCGGCTAGAATTACGGAAATTAAACACAAAAGTCTTTTATGCTGAGATGTAAATGTCATAAACTAGGTTCCAGCATTTGAAGCTATTATGAGAATAATAAAACAGGATACAGTTTATAAAATAATAATTATTATTATTATAATGAACTGACAGACGTAATTCACATTGTGAGCGGATTTCTCATGAAATTTCAAAAACATTATCGTTAATAGCTGGAGATAGAAGACATATATTAAAAAAAGAACCAAATAATAGGGATGAATTAAACGTTGGGAAATTAAGTTTAACTACGTGTTACACCATTATAAAAAAATATTGATTAAAATTCAAGATGGCGAGCAATTTAAAACTTAACAAGAGGGATTAGTTTGATTGGCTCCAATATCAATAATACGAAATTATAGCTACAAAGTTGAGCGCCATCACTGTACCTACCCAGCCTCATCATACAATGTAATACAAACAGACCCTTTGAATGTAATACCCAAAAGTTTGTTTCTTGAACCTTGTAGGAAATGTTGGTAATTATATAGCAGAGCTGCCTCACTTCAAAATCAATTTTTAAAGGTTTTATTCGTCAAATAAATGTTGGAAAAATATTTTATTATCGAAAAAAAGTGTCGGAAAGATGATTACATAACATAATTTCACAAGATTACACAAGAAAATCTTAATCACAGTCAAATTCTGCTGCAAATTCAGTAGAAGAGGAATTTATTGAATTTAAATGTATTTCACTCGTAATTCGCCATAAATGATGAAAACGATTATTATACTCATTGTACTTTCTTTTAAACATAAATTCGGCTATATGGCCATGGAAATGTTGTTTTGAATTTCCATATCGCGGCACATTTCCTCGCACCTCCCTCCATTGACGTTCAATTGTCTGCGTATGTGCTTCAGTGTACGCATATGTAGGGCTGTATTATTATATGTCACGAAAGGTTTGGCCAGGTTGCTATATATATATATATATATAACCACCTGGCCAAACCTTCCGTACGTTTATTGAAGTGAATGTCATGAGTATGAAAGATAACACAGAGTTAATTTTTTCACGAAAAAACTACTTGTGTAATTGTATTATTGTATTATGTAATCATCTTTCCGACACTTTTTTTCGATAATAAAATATTTTTCCAACATTTATTTGACGAATAAAACCCATAAAAATTGATTTTGAAGTGAGGCAGCTCTGCTATATAATTACCGAAATGTTAAATTGTATTGTTAGATCAAGGGGTCTTATCCCGTAGGATAAGTTTGTTTAAAACAGTTGTTACACAGGTTTACTGAATCTCATAATTAAATATATCACTACTTTCTTGCCTTCGACAATAATGGTCCTCGTAGATAAATATAATTTAAAAAGTCTTCCCTAGTGTCAGAATCTCGGCTCTGACGGACCTCGAAGTTGGTATATAAGTAAAGGAGCCTTCACTCGCTACGCTCAGATTTCGTAACTATACGAGTATCACATTTTCTTAGGGAGGATAATGTTCGAAATTACATCGACGTTTTTACATCATCATCGTAGAGGTATCATTACATGCAGGATTGAAATTTGCAATTTTTTATCTATTGTCTCTAAGTTTAATAACAAACACAAGATATGTATTTTAAATAGTCACCCATTTGAGATTTACAATTCGATTTTGCTGATTTTTAATAGGGTTCTAAATGAGCACACAATAGTAAATTTCATGTTCCTATATTATTTATTGTGACAGCTATCCTGAAAATAAGCAGGGGAGGTTTTTAAGTACATTTACTTTAAGAATTGAAAGAGCCTATTCTTCAATCGCTCTCGGGGCGCGAGTGAAAAAAAGAATCTTGCGTTAAAAAAAAACAAAAAAAACAAGGAAATAAAAAAACCTTACCTCTAGAAATTAGATTTCTGCACCTCATCAAATATTCTAAAATTCCAGTACCTGAAAAACAAAACAAAAATTAACTATACATTTAATTCACTTCAAATGAGCAACACTTTATTTTAAACAAGACGTTTCGACAAAGTCGATCATCTTCAGTTAGTTAAATGCACACAAACCTTCTTGGCAATCAATTCGAACCGAAAAGATCTGTATGTATTATACACTTATATTGTATTGGCACTACAAAAATGTATAATGTTATTGAAAAACAATTTATTTTAAAAGTATGATGATCATATTACTATAGAAGAAGACAAAAATAATAGACAAAACTAGCCAAGCGAGTTAAAAAATTTTGTTTTTGATTTTCAAATTCCTAGTAGTTTTTATGACATTATACTATATCTAGGTTACAATTTAATCTCGGTTCAACTAATTTAAGTACAAGAAATTACCTCTGATAACGCCTAAAATCTTGTTTTTCAATACATTAATCCACCTCAACAGCTCCTAAACAGTTGGCTGTATAATAAATAAGCAAGAATAAAAAGTCCTAAAATTATGAATAGAAACTAAAACCATCATAAAAAAAGGTACTTCCATAAGAAATCTTAAGTTAGCCGCCATATTGAAAAAAATGACCGATATCAGAATTTTAAAACTCCCAAATAAAACGAAATAAAAATTACAGGGGAGTTACTCTTTGACAGTTTTTAATATATCAAAATCTTTCCAAGTAAAACAGCAGTCACACTTATATCATTCACTCTGTTATACCTTAAATTGTTAGATTAAATACAGGTCATCTCTCCATTTTCAAATTTTAATCAAAATTTTGATAACTAGACATTTTTATATCTTGCACGGCCCAAGGAACCAACTTTTGAGCAAGATGATTTGCTTATTATATTTCACGCTATGGATGGTTAAGTATCGTGATTGCGCCCTTTAACTTGTTTTAATCTCAAAAAGTAGTAAGAAGGACTACAAAAACAGATTTTACTAAAAAAAAAAAAAAAAAAAAAACCCAAGGACCTACACAAAACGTGTTTTGATCGACATCTTCCCATAAATGATAATTCGGAAGTCACCGCTCAAAAAACTAAAACAATTATCTATCGAGCTGGAATAAAAAAAAAAAATATCTAAAAATTGGTTTTAAAGATTTTTGTGAAATTCGTAGATTAATGTCCCAGACCGGTGGAACATTACACAATCGTAAACTTGTTTTTCAACTGCTTATTCCGAGTATAAACATATTTTAAAGCAGTATAACAAACACACAGAACACAATTCTCACAAAAAAATACGCCTAAGTATCAGACGCGTTTCAACGACAAGGTTTGGTGTAACTCGTGTATCACTGAAGAGGACGACCTTGTCGTTGAAACGCGTCTGATACTTAGGCGTATTTTCTGTGAGAATTGTGTTCTGTGTGTTTGTTATACTGTATAATTTTTCTCATAAGTCAAGCTCAACATTTAATATATTTAAGAGCTACAAATATTTATTTTTGTTATTATTTGATTTTGTTAGTATGCGAGTAAATTTTGAGCACGGTTTATTTTTAGGACATTTTTCTTCTTCTTTAAAATTTCATCAAAATTTTTAAAATAAATTTTGAGAAAATGTCAATTTGGTATTATGATTAACATTTTTTGTCTTATTGTGGATACTATCAAATTGTACTTTATAGGATACTTTAGTTCTCACATACCAAGTGTCATAAAACCAAACTCAAAATCCGTTTCTCTTACAAACTGTTCTAACGATTTTGCTCAAATATAATCTCTAACCGCCCCAAAACTGATGCTATCACTGACAAACTAAAAAAATCCAACCGAAGATCTACCGATTTTGTCCAATCTTCAAAAGAAATGTAAATGAAAATTTGTCCCGCGAATCATCGATCCCGTAGACGAGCAAAAAATACATCCGATTGTGATATTTAGTTAGGTTAGAACTTTCCTCTGAAGAGTTGTTTACTTGTCTAAGTGATATCTCGTACAAGTAAAGTTGAATAACAACTTGTTGAATCAACAGAAAAGTAAAAATTTTAAGATACTGGATATTTTCAATGTTCATTTTACTCATACATATACACGTAGCAAGCTGTGTCACGTGGTTAAAAATCGATTTTGCAGATATATCATTTTTTTTTTTTTTTTTTTTTTTAATTATGTGTATCGTCAGTGTTCTATAGCCCAAACGCGTGAACCGATTTTAATCAAATTTAGTATGTGGGCAAATTTGGCCACATCTCGAAAAGGTTTTTTTTGTGTTTACAGTCCCCCCATTACTCAAAAATTATTTTTTTCTCAAAAACAGATCAACCGATTTCGTTCAAATTTTAGTGAAATGTGAATATAAATGTCTTAAACTCGTGTGCAAAATCGTAAGTATAAAAATATTATGGTTCAGGAATTACCCTAAACCACCGTCATTAAAAGCTCGTTTAGGTTGTATAAAAGTTTAGGTTGTATTTAAACATGTAAATATATTCGCTCTCGACGTCCAGTTCATGGTTTATTTTTACTTTTTAACTCAATTACTGAACTGATATTTTTGATGACGAATTTTTCTTTTCATTTCAGGGATTTAGAAATTTTTTTGTACCACTTCCGTGTAAATCAAATTACAGTTTTGTAAACATTTTACAATGTGAGCGTGTTACATATTTTTTTAATTGCTAAAAAAAAAATTGTGCTATTTAAATGACGATTTTTTGAAGCGTATGTAAGGAAAAATTTAATTATGTTTGCTTATAGCCCAACTGGATTGTTAATAATTAATTACTATTTAATTACCTTGTATTGAGGTGACGAATTGAATTGACGATCGTGAGTCAACGAGAACGGTCACTGACAACGGGCGTCGTCCGTACATGTATGTTTTTAAATGTGAATTAATATGTGTTGTTAAGTGTTTATATGTGTTTTTATATTTGAAAATGACTGACAAATATTTGAAACGCGTCATATAAGATAGTGTAAACTACAAGTAAGGATTGTTTGACGGTAACACCTCAATACAAGGTAATTAAATAGTAATGAAAAATTTTAATGATTCATAAAATTTGAACAAAATTAAAAGCAACTTTGTAAACATGCTTCCATAAAGTTAATTAAATCAATTGATTTTCCAGTAATATTCCATTCACAATTCGAATTCCAAATTTTCTAGCGAAATTTCTTTGCTTTCCATTTAGGTCTATTCAAATTTGATTGTTCTAAAAACAATACAGAATAAATATTGAGAGCGAAATGTGTAAGCAGTTGGAAAATATCATTTTGAAGCATTTTTCTAGGCAGGTACAGGGGGAGGGGGCTATAGTATCAATAAGTAAGAATTTCCTTGATTAAAGATGAAAATCCTTTTTGTTCATAATTACTTTATAAAAAAAAGAACATAAAATAAAGACCCCTAGCCTTCGAATACTCTAATAGCATCAGGGTCGGAAGAGAACAAGAGTTGGTTTTCACCTGATAGGAAAGGTGAAAGATGATCTAAAATGACTAATTGGAAAAAAGGTGTAGATCCAGCTAGGTTCCTTCGAGATTCCCAAGTCGTACTTCCGACAGTCTAACAAGCGAGTGCCCCTTATTTTAACGTCTACAATTTGGCAATCCTGATTCAGGTGTAATTAACAAAAAATGAAAATGAACTACTACGATTTAAACTTCGGTAAAAGTTTTTACCATATGGGAAGAAAAAGTACGCTATATTTAAATATACAGCGTGTTTCCAAAACATCAGGATCAAAAAGAGTAAAGGAAATTCTTATGAAGTTAATGTCGAATATATTTAAACGTGCGCCATTTTGAAATCATGCAAAATAAAGTCTCGGTTTTTGGTACGGGAACGTTGATAAATGGTAACATACAAAATATGTATACCAAATTTGGATTCGATATCTATTTCCAAAATATGTTTTTAGTAAAAAAAAAACACAAAATGGCGGACAGACGGAAAACTAAGCATTTTAGGACATACGTTTTCATAGATACTTTTTAATTTATTTTGACGCAAGGAACCGCATCCAAAGTTTGAATATTTTATTATAAATATTAATTATATTAAACAGGATTATAAATCTATAAGAAAAACAATTTCCATTAGAGTAATTTAATTTCCTCTCTTAGATACATTTCTTTACAAATGACAACCAGTATTTATAGCTTACATTAACGAAGAAAAGGGAAAATTTGGTAGTCGTCAAAAATTTCGACATTTTTTGACTGTTCTTCAGTTGTCATTGTCCCAGGAAACGAAAAAGTGATTTTCAACATGCCGTCCGTCATTGTTATATAGGGTATACGTAAGTACGATAATTATCAGAAACATTATGGTAAGAACATATGGAATTATATATAGTGTGCTCATATAGTATTAAAATTCAGATAAATCGAATTAATATTGTCAAGGCGACCATTTTAAACAGTATTATGTTCATAACTCGTGTGTTGTTTAACTCATAACAGATTAAATTCTATAAAAAATATCCAGATTACAATTCTGCATGTAATGATACCAAAGCTACCTCTACGATGATAAATACCGAAGTTATTGTAAAAAATTTAATTTCTAACCGTGACTAGAATTCCAATACGCGTATACAGTAGTTATGAGTTCCGGCAATGCCGAGCACTATTATCTGTATACCGTAACTTGGCGTCTGGACACGGACCTCCCCCCTCGCTCCCTTCCTCATCCAGCTGTTTCCGTGATGAGTCACCTACTAGCGTTAACACTGCTCTGTTTAACTTTTTTATGGGAGACACAATTTTAAATTTTTTTCAGCATTGTTAAAATGTTTAGGAAAATATAAGCAAATTGATACCAAACACGACACAAATGTATGTAAATAGTACGTAAACATGTAAATAATAAGTATGTGATTATGCAAATAGTAGCTGTGTAAAGAGCTTTCTACTGGCGGCTTTTACAAACGGAATAGTGTCGTGTTTGGTATCAATTTGCTTATATTTTCCTAAACATTTTAACTATGCTGAAAAAAAATTAAATTGTTTCTCCCACAAAAAAGTTAAATAGTGCAGTGTTAACGCTAGTAGGTGACTCATCACTGAAACAGCTGGGTGAGGAAGGAAGCGACGGGGGGGGGCGGTTCCGGCCGCTCGCAGGTAGCCAAGGGTTCAGACGCCAAGTTACGGTATACAGACTATAGAGAAACGTTCACATACTTACAGTTTCGAGGCCCCTCAGAGCAGAGTCACTGATACTAAATCATACACATTTACAGTATCCTCAAGGTAGGAATGTGTCTGGGGTGGAGAGGAAAAGTGGGGATCCCAACACTTTGTTTGTTGTGTTTGCTTTCAGCGGTACAACCCCAATAAAATTAAAAAATTTAGACCTCAAATGCTTCTGTGTAAACGCCTACCCTACTTTTGTTTCTTTTATCGGAGTAAATAAGAATAAAACATTTATAAAACATTTATTAAACTTTTAATAATTAACTTGTAATAAAACACAATTTTTTTATATCCACTTTTTATTAGTCTAGCCGACCAATGGTTTCGCCTGCTAAGGCATTGACGAGGCTGTATTACAGACTGAAGAAAAAAGAAAAAACAGAAAACCTTAAAACTAGAGGGTGGGAGTTAGGATACAATGAATGGAAGGTTGGGGAAATACCCGGATTGGGCAATGACCATAGGAACAATCCTAACTCCCGCCCTCTAGTTTTAAGGTTTTCTGTTTTTTTTCTTTTTTTTCTCTTTTCTTCAGTCTGTAATACAGCCTCGTGAATGCCTTAGCAGGCGAAACCATTGGTCGGCTAGACTAATAAAAAGTGGATATTACAAAATATAAAAAAAATGTGTTTTATAATCTTTAAACATGGAATTCCACCAAGAACCATCGGTCTCAACAGTAATGGAAATTAACTTGTACTTAAACTTTAAGAATTAAATGTAGCTAAGCATTAATTTGTGTATCTAGTTTTCTCGGAATGGGTTGTACCGTCAAGTCAGGTTAGGGAAGCAAGTAAAAGGGAGGAGAAGCTCATTTACACCAGACACACTGCTAGTCTGAGGCTGATCCTATTGCGGCCTGATCGAAGTCAAAAAAGTAATATATTCAATAATGAGATTCAGAAACCTTGTAGTAACAACTGTTTTAGACAAAAATACCACTTGAACTACCAATACAATTTTTGGTAACCACATTTCAAGGATATCAATGTATTACATTATACGGTGGGTTGGGTAAATACCACGATGGCGAAGTCACTGACACGAGCGATGGGTGTGTAGAGTTTTAAATATATACACATCTAGAAGGCTCTTTTAGAGCTTATCTGTTGCAAGAAAGTAGTTGTGTAACATCTGTATTAATCACTTTTACCCTACTGGAAAGGCTCTTTGATCTACCAATACAATTTAACATTTCCTACAAAACCCAAGTAACCAACTTTTGGGCATTACATTTAGAACATCTGCTTGTATTACATTGTACGGTGGGGTTGGGTGAGTACCATGATTGGTTCTATACACTTGTTTTAGTTAGAGTTTGATTTTCTGTGAGAAATTTGGTGGAATGTTTTTGCAAAGTTGATTTTGATTTCATCGCAACGAAGACATCAATTTTCTACCAAAACTACCAGACGAATAGATAAACGTAGCTTCATAAGTAAAAAAATCTCTGATAAGATAAAAATGTTTAGTTTAGCGAATGGAAATAAAACACCATCAATGGAGTAGTTTTGTTCAAATTGTTTAACTTTTTTTCTATTGAGAAAAGACTATCAACTTCAAAGGTGAGGCTCTGACGTTAAATTTCAATTCATGAAAAATCTGCGGTCGATAATGTAAATAAAAGTGCACAAACTTTCTCACACACGTGCTCAATATTTAAGACGAGAATTCTAAAATACAGAAATATAAATATTAAATGTTGAGCTTGACTTATGAGAAAAACTATACAGTATAACAAACACACAGAACACAATTCTCATAAAACAAATACGCCTAAGTATCAGACGCGTTTCAACGACAAGGTCGTCCTCTTCAGTGATACACGAGCTACATTAATCAAACTATAACTAATTATAGTATAAGAGGACGACCTTGTCGTTGAAACGCGTCTGATACTTAGGCGTATTTTTTTTATGAGAATTGTGTTCTGTGTGTTTTTTATACTGTACAAAAATATAAAATTTAGTTTTTGACGAAAAAGTTTTGTAACTGTTTAATCAAAAATTTTGATATGCCCTTCCTTGTTGTTTAAATCGAAAACCCTCTTTCAGTCATCATCCCATTGTAAAAAAATAAATAATTAAATTTAAAAAACATAAAATATACCCAAGCCTTTTTCTTGGAACATGTTTAATCATGTATTAATACTACCAATAAATCTAAGAATATTGACCTATGTACCATTGACAAACGTAATAAACCTTTTGGCAGAGTGTCAGTTAGCAACCAGTATAAGACTGCAAGGGAGTGAAGGAATGTAGCAGGGAAATGTGCCACTCAGCTGATAACCCCTAGACCTGTCAAACCCTACTAACCCTTGTCAACTGGAGATGCGGCGCTCAGGACACTGGCCGCTCGGTGGACACAATCTACAAGTGTAGTAAGCACACTATAGTCTCCTTCAACAAATTGTATCGTTCCTATCTTAATCTTTGTGCCCGCTTACGTACAGACGACAACGAGTCGAAACTCATTTTCATTTCCTGAGGTCATGAAATGTGAACATCAGCAAAAAACAGTAGTGAAATTGTTTGCGATCTCCAAACTTACTCTATATTGGGTTAGTAAAATATAAAAAATATCTTGTACAGACGTCGCTAGACAAATAACCACATGTCGAAATACTAGCACACGTGTTTGGCAGTAAATACATGAGAAACATACAAACGAATCAATTAAAATAGGACTTTTCGTTCGGTCAATTAGGAAACGGAATGTTCTGTTGAAATAAATACCGGCATACAATTCACCTTCAAAATTAATTACCAGTCATTTAATGACTACACCTCTCTACCACTTTGTTTTTAGCGAAGCGAACAGCTATTTTGTACAGCTAATTAATCATTTCACCCTTCTCTCTGTGTCCTCACAGGTAAATACAACTTCAAAGAGTCTTGTGATTTTCTAACGCTCTTATGTTTCTGTAAAACTAATTTCGGAATTCCATATATAATATAATAAATGATGCAAAAATATTGCACAAACTTTCTCTCTCACACATATCCAAAACTAAATTAATATAAACCAACATTGTCATAAACGATGATTTTAAATATATAGGGCTTTATTGCACGCCATCGGCGTAAAAGCTTTTAAAGACAACTGTCGAGGTTTATTTATATATTTTTTTAATTTGCGATTTTACACACGGGTGTAATATTAATCTTCACATTTCACTAAAATAAACGAAATCGTTATTATATAAAAGCCGAACGACACATTTTTGTCTGTTTTTTGTCGATAAGTCACGAATCAGCGTTTTTGTAGAGATAGCGAATAATAAATTCTGTTTGGGTCTTTACAGGCTGCACTTATAAGTATGTATACAGTAACTTGGCGTCTGAACCTTTGGCTACCTGCGAGCGGCCGAAACCGCCCCCCCCCCGTCGCTCCCTTCCTCACCCAGCTGTTTCAGTGATGAGTCACCTACTAGCGTTAACACTGCACTGTTTAACTTTTTTATGGGAGACACAATTTTAAATTTTTTTTTTCAGCATAGTTAAAATGTTTAGGAAAATATAAGCAAATTGATACCAAACACGACACTATTCCGTTTGTAAAAGCCGCCAGTAGAAAGCTCTACATGTTTACGTACTATTTACATACATTTGTATCGTGTTTGGTATCAATTTGCTTATCTTTTCCTAAACATTTTAACTATGTTGAAAAAAATTTAAAATGTGTCTCCCATAAAAAAAGTTAAACAGTGCAGTGTTAACGCTAGTAGGTGACTCATCACTGAAACAGCTGGATGAGGAAGGGAGCGAGGGGGGACGGTCCGGGTCCAGACGCCAAGTTACTGTATACAGATAATAAACAAAAAATTGATCTAAATTGTTGAAGCCTATTACGAGAAAATCCTAATTTAATGTTTCCTGATAGCAACTACTCATAAATTTTGAGTTTAAAAAAAGTCCCGATATATGGGTAAAACACTGACACAAACCAAATTTGATTAAAATGGAAAACGCGTTAGGTCTACAGCACTGCATAGCTGAGACTCATAAAGGAGAGATAACATTCGCAAAAACTGACATAGATTTTTAAATTTTTATTACACTTGACATAACTCTATACTAGAAGGTAATAAAAGAGTCAAACGAATGCTAAAACTCTCCGACTTAGGGTCAGTAACACAGAGTTATTTATTAAAAAGTCAAAGTCTAATAGGCCTAAATGACCTAGGCGCCTACACAATAATTTTTTCGTCAAATAAACATACATAATCGTAATCAGAATAACTTCAGTTTTATTTGATACCCCCGCATATTTTTTTTTTTTAATTTCAACTCGTTTGTTTTCCCCCTTTACTACCCCAAGGTCATTTTTTGCTACAACTATATTTTTCTTATATGTGGGGAACATAAATGCAAAGTTCAAATATATAAGATTTATCGTCTTGTCTGTGCAGACTGATTGCGATTTGGAGATAGACACGTGCGTGAAATTATAAGGATTCTTGTTTTTAGTTACGGACCCCAAAAAACACTTGCAAAACCTCTCTCTTAACTAACTCTTGTTCTGTTACGACCCTGATACTATTTGAGTATGCAAGAGCTTTTTTTTTCAAAAGGCATTGATGACCCGAGCGGTTTTACACATTTAAATTACAAGAGAAAACACAACTTTAGTTTCATTAACATCTGTTAAAACAAGGAAATATCTTAAAGTTGGCACAAGTACAAAAAAAACGTCAAAAATTCAAAATTTAATTTGTATTTGAGACAGACAAAATTTTCTGTACATGAAAAAATGTAACCTTTAATTTGAAAATAAGGTTTATTCAACAGAAATAACACTCACCATTTCTGTCTTTATCACATGCACCTGTTAGTTATGAAATGTCATGAAATATCTAATGAGGAAAAAAGTGTTGTAATATCATGTGCCCGGATTGCAATTTTTAAAACGTGAAGTTTATTTTTAGAACGTACTCTGGTTTTAAATTATTTAATAAATTTCCGGAAAATAAAAAAAACAAAGTTGTTTTAAGAATTTTAGCGGATCACTCAGAGGATACCTCTTGAGGGATGCTTTTTACTCAGTGGAGGAGTACCTCAGCTCATAACCTCTGGGTGCCTGGGATGCATTTTGTATTCAGGATGATGACTAAAATAATTGATTAATATGAGATAACATGTACACATGGTTACTGTATCTTAATTTGTATGTATTTTATAAATTTCTATCTTGTGTATTTGTTGTATTGTATATTGTGTATTTGTATTGTATGTTGTGAGTCATTTTTTTTAATAGTATGACAAATCAAATGTATACCGCAGCACTGCTGCACTATGTATGCCATAAATGATGCAAATAATTTATAATTACTTAAGAAAAAAGGAATTCATCGTAAATTGCAGAACTTGTAAAATTATTATAGGTCATTGTAGTTCATTAGTCAACTCTCACTGTCCAGTGTATTTCGTCTCCATTTCCTGATCACTACTTCTCAAGTTCCTAATCTCCTTTTTCTGTATCATCCTCAATTTCTTCTCCTTACTAGTGATATGTGAAACAATTTTTTTACTTTTTAAAATATACGTAGTTACGTGGTGGGGAGGTTAAAAAATCGATGTTTTGAGGGTTTATATCAGTTAATGACTACCTGAATCCAAAAAAAGCTGTTTGGAATGATGTCTGACTGTAAAAACCAAACGCGCCATTATTCTTATTTTGAAAAGACCTTTAAAATGAGGTATCACTCAATAGGGGTTGCTATTTAAAATTCTTGACGTACCGGTACCCCCAAACTACCCCATTTTGGGGGTAAGGGGGTTGAAAATTTTGATACTTCGAAAAACTCCTCCTTTGGTTATCTAAACTTTCCCCAAAGCAAATCTGTCTATTTCCATTAATAAAATAAATAAGAGGGGGTGGGACTTTTTGGACACATGGTATATAAGGCATTGTTATTTTTTTAATAAATTTGGGTAAAATGTAGTAAAAGTGAAGTATGATGAATTTGTGTTATAGTTGATTTTAAATGTCTCTTCGAATCTGCGTTTTTGAGGTTCCAGAGGTGCAAATAGTCGAGACAGCTGTTTTTTGAGATTACAAAAAAATAATAATATACGTACGTAAGGTGAAAATGTTTACGCTTTTAGAAAAAATACCCGACATTTTTTGCATGGCTTTCTTTTTGTCGTTTTTTCAGTTAAACTTCATAGCAGGTTTAGCCTTTTGAGTGTTTTGTTTGGTAGTTGTTGAAAACGATGTATTTCATTATTGTAAAATAATTATGTATTTATCATTTAAATTATTATATGTTTATGTAATTAATTATTGTTAACAGACGATTTTATTTTAGAAGTAGCCTACCGGTATAATTATGATTTGTACTGTAAATTACCAATTGAAATAAAAAATTATATACAGGGTGTTTCACAAAGAAACGGAAAGAATTTCAGGACGAGTACTACTGTTGAAAATATTGAAAAAAAGTTCACATGAACATAGGTCCGGAGACGTTTTCCGTGTGTAGGCCATTTTGTGTTTAAACAAAATAATGATAACTTTCAAAATTAGTAATGTTATGAGTTTAAATTTGATGTGCACATTGTTTTATCAGTACACCAAGATCCAAACTTTACTATGTAAATATTCAAAATGGCGACTGTTGAAATTGTTAAAAGTAAAATATTTTGAAAACTGTTAATTTTATAAGAACGAAATATTAATTTTTTTTTAATGACAAACAAAATTGTGTTTTTTAATTTTTCTATATCTTTAAAAATAATTAAGTTATCGTCAAAAAACTTTAAAATGAAAACCAATTGTTAACGTCAAGAAAACACAAAACATTACGTCTTATTACAGAATCAATATCTCGTGCTAAAAAGCTATATTTTTTTATTATCAAAAAATACTTAAAAAATAGATTTTAATTTGTTTAAAACTATAAAATTTTCTTTATTACAAACTTCTAATTACGAAAATTGCCAATTACGCAAGAATAAAAGAAATAAAAATATTATTGAAAAGTCGAATAAAACAGAACTTTCGTTTTTAAAAATCTGGGGGTAGAACGCAAAAAATTGGGGTAAAACTCTCGTTTCTTTACGTCCGACGTAGAAAAACTTAATTAAATGAGTAAAGGAACACATAAAACTTTTAAACAAAACTTGTAGAGAATTAACATTCTGAGAAAATTTATATAAAGGCGACTACAAAAAACGTTATACTTTAAATATTTCTTTTTAGCACGAGTTATTGATACTGTAAAATAAAAATAATAAGAAATATAAAACAGATTATCCGACATCCTGGAACAATTTTATTATTACTTCGACAACTCAAAATACATTTCTCAGATTCGGCTCTAAAATTTAGTGAAATGTGACCATTAAACCCGTTCAAATTCGTAAACAAATATTACAGTTTCGGAATAATTGGCAAAAACTAAAATGAAACTTTGCGTTTATAACACAGGGGACACTAAAGACTTGTTTTGTTTTTTACTGAGTCTCAATGGCTCACTGTAAAGAGTACGCGCATAGCAAACTCCTTTCCGCATGTCGTCAGTTAGATCCTACTGTATTTTTGGTCTCTCTTGATTCTCGTCTGATCCTGAGAGTATTCAAGGATGGGGGGGCGCTTTATTTTATGCTCTTTTCTTCTCTTTTTTTTATAAAGCGTGACGACAAGGTACCGAAAGGGTTTCAACTCTAAACAACAACGGGGAAAAAATTATAGATAGAAAGTGTGAGACACACTAAAACTAAACTCAAATACTAATTTGGAAAGTTTAATCCGCGATATAAAGGTTATAAACTGCCGGATATCAGCCAAACTGGAGTTGATTGTCCTCTAGTTTTGCATTAATTCACGGGGTTTACTTTAGAAAGCGTATCTAACGCGTGACTGACACATTTTATTCACACAATAGAACTGTTATTTCGATACGCTGGTTTATGCGTAAAGCACCGGTCGAGCGTACTACGGAAATTGTGTAAATACAAAAATAAAAAGAAATTTCA
The DNA here is from genome assembly GCA_963513935.1 of Aphrophora alni. NCBI lineage: Eukaryota > Metazoa > Arthropoda > Insecta > Hemiptera > Aphrophoridae > Aphrophora > Aphrophora alni. The sequence continues at coordinate 146,722,024 of OY740765.1, forward strand.
CCAGAGTTTCTTCAGACCCGAGATTTGAGACGGAAAACGTGATTAATTTCGATTGGAAATCTGTTCCCAAATAATCCGTTAAACTGTTTATTTAGGTTGTATAGCTGTTATAACGGAGAATGAATTTGTAGGTTAGGATTGGAGGCGTTTTGGTCGGAAGATAACTGAGCGAGATTGATGTTTCCCCGATTAGAACCAATTGTGATCCAACTCGGTAACAATTTTCTAGTGACGTAAACAAAAAAAAAACAGAATCTGATTAGACAGTTAGCTGAAACTTTGTTAGCGTGTATTAAGGACAATTAAAAGCAGGAACAGAAAGAATGTGGAACCAGTAGAGATTTGTTAGATTCCTAGATAAGTGAATTCACTTGGCGCCGTAGAAACAAGTATGAAGATCTGTTTGACACCATCTGGAAGGACATATATTTATATTGGGCTCCAGAACAATAAAATGTCTACTCATATATTACGTATAAAGTTTGTTAGGTTAGGTTAGAGGAAACCTTCTGGGTGCCACTGTTTGAGTGGCGGTCCTCTTCTTGAACAGACCCAAAGCTTTTATCAACTCAAAAATATTTCAAAAAAATTAAGTCACAAAACAAGTTCTCATTATCATTCAATCAAGTTAGCTTTATTCAATCAAATATTCTGGACGTCGGGCGTTTTTTGTTTTTAAGCTCCTGAAATTCGTATAAAAGATGTGAAAATAATGCAACAGAGCCTAGATAGTTTAATAATAATTAAAATAGAAAGCAGGAACAAAGATGAAGATCTGTTTGACACCATCTGGAAGAACAACAATTTATATTGGGCTCCAGAACAATAAAGTGTGTATTCGTATATTGCTTATGAAGTTGGTTAGGTTAGGTAACCTTCTGAGTGCCACTGTTTGAGTGGCGGTCATCTTTTTGAACAGACTCAAAACCGCTATTAAGGTTACAAACTTTCAAAATCCGTTGGTTTTCAGCAAATTAAGTCGTTAAAAAAATGAAATTACATTAAAATGTAGGTAATGTTGCAAAAAAATAATATCGACGAACAAGGCAATTTTCATCCCTTTAGGACAAAAGCCGGGTTCAATGGTACTAATTTTAAATCCTAACTATTCAGCAAATCAAACAAAAAGAGAAATAATTTATGCTAAAGACTTTTAGTACTTAGTTGGATTCTATGTTAATGGTTTTAAAACGCAAATATTTTTGTATAAACTTTGTTTTATTTTGAACCATGTCAATTCTGTTAAACTGCAATGCTGTTACTAGCAAAACCATGGTCGGAAAGGTTCAAATAAAAAAAAAGCTTGTAAAAAAAGATTATGTTTTTAAATAAAGTGAAACTATACTTAAACTTACTGAGCTAATTAATTATGTAGAGCAAATACAGACAAATTGTAGAAAGTTTACGTGGGTTACAAAAATTCCACGAATGGAGACGTAGCTTTTCTTAACCCTATTTGGACAACAAACACCATTAAGTCTACTATCATGAAAATCTTTGGATTTGAGTAAATTCAGGTCAAAATTACACTAAAGGTTGTGTAATTACTAAAAAAAAACCCCAATACCAACAAGCTTTCACCCCTTTCGGGACTAAAATAAATGTATTTATAAAAAAATAAGTATACTATTTTGAAAATCATCTTAAACATAAAAACAAATTAATGTAGTTTACGAGTGCAGCAGACAATTTGGGCCGCCATTTTTAAATGATAAGATATTGCAAAAGTGCTTTAAAAGAAAAACCATGTTCACCTTTCAAAATTACGAAAGTCAAACCGCCCTAATTTTGGAACAACTGCCATTAACTCGCTTTGGCGAGTTTACACACAAATTTTGTAATAGATTTTAAACTAACTTCCTGATAAGTTATAGTTTTGTTATTGTAGCTCATGTATCGCTGAGGATGGCGACTTTGTCGTTGAAACGCGTTTGATTAAATAAACGTAATTTTTGTGAGATCTTGTGTTCGAGTTTTTTTTTTTTTTATCTAATATTATCTCACAAGTCAAGCTCAATATTTACTTATAACTTCCTGATGGTCTAGACTTAAAATTTTGAACATAGCTCAGAACTGGAGATGACAATCTGTGCACCACAATTATGGCACAAGGAACAGGGAAGCAATGATGTACCCGATTCACAAGCTTAACCTTCTGGAAAGGAGTCCTTTATATAACGGCATCAAATTTTATAATCAGTTAAACCATATTTGAGATACTAGAAATATCACTAAAAAAAAAAAAAAAAAAAAAAAAAAAAAAAAAAAAAAAAAAAAAAAAAAAAAAAACCTGAAGGAACTGTTGCTGGAGAAAACATATTATAACACAAATGATTTCCTACAAGATAGGAATCTTTTATATGTGTAATGTATTTTATAGGTAAAACTTGAGAAACTATCAATCATGTATTTTGTTACTGTTATGTTTATTGCTTTTGTTTGGTATTGTTATGTATGTGAATGCAATGTGCTCATCTGTATGTATGTTTTTTTTTAAGATATTTAATATTTATTTCTTGAACAAACTAAAAATATTGTAGAAACGATTAATGGACTGATATGATCTATTGTGACTAATTTTATTCTTAATCATGTAATGTTAAATGAATATTGATTATAGTACTGTAATTATGTGTTATTTCAGGACAAGCTGCCTACCTGCAACAGTCTCAATGTTATCAAATCAGGTGTAATGCAGTGAAATGAAATAAATAAATAATGCAATAATTTTGGAACAGATTTTTAAAAAAAACTTTTTTTGTAATCGATTTTTAAACTAACTGCCTGATGATCCAGATACTAGAAATTTTGAAAATAGCTCAGAACTGGATGATAATAAATCAATTGCATTCCATGATAATTACTGGTGAATATTTATTCATAAATTATGTATTGCATGCACACCACGTTTTTTTGTTTTGAATTTTACGAGCATTTTAATTTCTTTTTTAAAATTCAACAACACAAAGTTTAAAGACTTGGTATATGGAATTACGAATATTAATTTTTAAAAGAGAAATTATTTTATACCTAATAATTCCTTTTAAAAAAGGTGTTTCTTTTATTTAAATATTTACAGTATTATAAATTCCTCATACGTGATGGTAAAATATTTTATTGCATAATTTTAAGTTAATCGATTCTCCTTCAACGAATTTGAAACACTTGTTCAAAATCACCCAGTAAAAGAGTCACATTTAACCCATCTAAAATAAATGTTACAAAAACACTGCACCAACTTTCTCACATACTCAAGAAACCAAAGAAAAATATGTGCCGCCAAAAATGACAGTTCGGTAGTTGATAGTCGAAAAGATAAAATTAACCATGATTTCAAACAATATTTATAAATTTAATTTGATTGAAATCTATTTATATTGACGACGATTATCGTTCGTTTTAGTTTTTTTTAGCAATTATTCTTGAAAAGTAGTTTTAAGTTTGTAATTTAGCAATGGTTTAATTAATTCATTTTTATAAAAATATTTACGAAAGTGGTGGTTGGTCGTCTTTTTGATTTAAAAAAGCATTTAATTGATCTTTTATATATTTTTCCCCTTTCGAAGTAAAATTGATTTTAATATAAGATAATCAGCAAGCTCCAAAAAAAAAAAATCCGGTTGCGTCATGGGGGGGGGGAGAAACTGGTTCAAATTGAAGTATAACATTCACGCCAACTGTCGTTAAAGAAGCTCTTTGATTCAACGTGCACGCGTTGGTTTTCAGTGTCAAATAACTGAATAAAATATTAATACATAAGGTATAGCAGTATTTCGCTTCGCTCAGGTTATCTCGGCGACCTTGACTGCAGCGAATGGCAACCTACAAGAGGTTTGGCCTTTAAAACCGGATCCACGTTCACCACACCGCATCTTCATTTAATTTCAAGGTTTGATGAAGAAAATAAACAAGATTAGTAGGCCTATAGATTTTACGGTTTTAGCGGACTATTATAATAGTCGTGATTTTTTTCTTTAAAAGTTATTGTAATGAAGCTAAAATTTCTACATTTCGTGATTCATTTTTTGTTCCCTTGTCGTTTAAAGCGAAAAACCTCTAGGTTATCATCGTCTATTAAAAAAAAGGAAGAAAAATAAATATCTTGATTAGCGTTATGATTTCCCCTACTTGTTTGAATCCTCGGTAATTATGTACATAACAGGGAAGTAGTTAACAAAGCCTACACCCACGAAATTTTAAAACTAGTCTGTTTAAATTAATTGATAACTTTTTTCTTGCTGTTAAATGCAAAAAAATTGTCGTTCATCGCATTAAAAAAATAATAAGAAGAAGAAGAAAAAGGTATAAAACGTCTAGTCCTAATCCATGTTGAAAATTAAAATTTAATCTACTCGGGTAAGAGAATATGATTTAATCGGAAATTTGTCAACATTTGAGAATATAAAACACAATTCAACACCTTTATCTCTTTTCATATTCTAGTTTTATCACTTGATAACGCGAGTTGATTTATACTTTCGAAACGTCGTATATTAATTTTATACACACAAGTGATGGCTAATACCAGATTAAACCATATTCTCGTACCTGAGAAGATTCTCGTTTAAGGATAAAGCTAAGGTCTAGATATTGCAATTTTCTTTTTAGCTATCATAACATAATCACGAAAAAAGTCTTCAGTGTCATTTAAAATGTTTTACTTATCTCGTCATATAACCCCCCCCCCCTAAAGTCCAAAACTAAAAACAAGGAAGTAGTCTATAAGATTGCCGCATAGTTGGGGTGATGCACGTTTCTTTTCAGCCACCCTGTATAGTTAAGTAAAACTGGTATGAAATTATCCTAAATGTAGGATCAGTGGACATTTCCTGCTCTCGGGTGTCGGCGTTTCTGAGAGTAGTAGAATTTGTATATCACAATTTCATTAGTCATTTTATTTTAAACAGACGGAAAGGCAGTGCGGCATTAGAGTATGCGAAATGCCGGAGTTGTGATTGGTTAGATTAAAACTAGTCCTTAATTAAAGTCCCCTTGATACAAGGACATTGTCTATTGTCACTTTAAACTGAACTGGCAGTTTAGTGTTATCAGTTGACGTTAAACCAAAAAAGGTTACCTCCATTCCCTAATAGTCTAGTAAAATAATATTTACAACAATTTTTGTATGGAAGAGACATTTTTATTGTTTAATCTGTTTAATTACAGGCATTTTATAGTTACACAACATATTTGTCTCTATTTAGAAATCAGAGTTATGTACAAATTTGTTCACACTATTATATTACAAAGAAAATTACATGGATTTTAAGTTGATTTGTTACATAACCTCAAAGTTATCACATGCCTGTTTTAAACAGGTATAAGTAAGTTATAGAAATTATTAATGGATTTTAATGTAACTTTAGCAAAGATGCTTCTTGGGAAGTTTAATGCTAAATTTAAAAACAAAATATAACCTAAAACAAGTTTTTTTCGTAAACAAAACTTTAAAAACTTCGTTTAAAAAAAAAAATAGTTTGATATTAAACGGTTTCAAATTTTTAAAATTTCTTTTTTACTTTTAAAATTTTACCTCTTTTGGCTTATTTCTACAAGGCTTTAATAACCAATTTTTTATTGTTTGTTGAAGAAGAATGGGTAAAAACCCCTATTTAATATATATATACACTGTACCCATATTGTGGCTATCCTTCAATATACAATAAAATAAAGATGTCATACTGTTTACCATTAAAAGGGCTAAAATATTTAGTATCTTGTATACATTTTGTAAAATCAATGGTTTTCTGTACATGTGGCATCAACAATTTTTAATGAACGCCATTTTGAAACGGTTAAGTGAAAAATTATAAAATTTTATAGTACACTGCCACTATACAACTTCCAAATATTTGTATTGATATTTTATAGGAACGTTTTTTCTTTATTTTCATGTCCAGAATCCTAATTACTGGGTATTGTCATTCTGTATTAAAAACTCCTTAAAAGGAATATGAGATTGTGATTATGTTAGATTAGACCTAATCTTAGGTTTGGGCAGATCGTCGTATTTATTTGTTTCACAGTTGGGGATTGTTAGCCTCTGTTGGATAGGAACAAAAGTTTTTTTATGCTATTAATATAGGGAAAATGTGTTAAACCCCATTCCAGCAGATTATTTTCTGTTAACACTGTAGTTTACTTGTCAATTTGATTTTGTGTGTTATTGTTTCTGTTTATTTAATATTATTTTGTTTCTTTCTTTATCTTTATCTTTTTGTGTTGTCATTAAAATTATTTTTTGTTCCTTTTTCTATTTTAATATGAACATCTGTCTCGTGTATATTTCTCTGTGTCTGTCTGTCTTCGTGCGTGCGTGCGCGCGCGCGTTTGTGTGTGTGAGAGAGAGTTATTTTTATGTTAGTTTTAGTAGGTTTATTTCTTTATTTAATTTCTTCTTTCTGGATTATTTTGTCTGTTATTTTAATTTGGTTTTAAAAGTTTTTATTTAGTTTAATTATTTATTTTTCTTTCTTATATGTTTTGAGTGTATTTGTGATTTTTATATTTATCTCGTCGTCTATAGTGTTTCTGTTGTCATTTTCACTTTTATTATTGTTATTGTATTTATTTATATATTTCTTTTTTCATATTTATGTATGAGTATATATTTATGTATTTTTCTACGTTAGTTTTAATAGGTTGTCCATTAATTTATCATTTCATCTTTTTATTTTTTAATTCTGTTTGTTTTTCATCTTAATTTATTATTTGTTTTTTTAAAATATATATACAGGGTTGTTATAAAGTCCCTTCCCCCATACTTTTATCTACACTTTAAATTTAAACTATTTTTCAATAATACGTTTCATTATATAAGTAGAAACTCGAACTTTTGAGGTATTCTAAAATATTAGGAGTTACCTGAGGTCTAAGATATAGGAGTCAACTTCCGAATTCTTTATTAGAAGATAGTCATGCTACATGTCGATTAACACTGCCTTTCTCCCCTGAAAACAATGGTGCAATTAAAATTCAAAAAGGCTGTACCGTTTCCAACAAATCAGTAGGTCAATGATATAGGAGCCGACTCAAAAGTTGTAATGAGAAGATAGCCATGCGACATGTCGATTAACACTGCCTTTCCCCCCTGAAAACAATGGTGCAATTAAAATTCAAAAGGGTTGAACCGTTTCCAAAAAAATCAGTAGGTCAATGATATAGGAGCCGACTCAAAAGTTGTAATGAGAAGATAGCCATGCGACATGTCGATTAACACTGCCTTTCCCCCCTGAAAACAATGGTGCAATTAAAATTCAAAAGGGTTGAACCGTTTCCAAAAAAATCAGTAGGTCAATGATATAGGAGCCGACTTAAAATAAAATATTCAATGAAACATCATCTTGTATTTGAGTTGCACAAATAAGGCGTCTATTTTTTAAAACGTTAAATTTTTATTTTTCTGAGATCTTGAAAGAAGGTGGCTACATTGTAAGACGATATCTCGGGATAGTTTTCACTGTATTGAAATCCAAAAATATTTTTACAATTATCCTTGAAAACGTACAATTTTATTATTCGTAAGAAACGCACGTACAGTATTTGGTACAAAACCCTTGATTTTCGTTGGGTTTTAAACCTTTAAAACGACGGGGATTCATTATTTTTAATAAAAAAAAAAAATTGTACAATTTAATTTTTAAAAAGATGTCTGGTAATTTTCGATTGCCGAAGTATATTCCGATATATCGTCTGGATAACTTAAAAACTCAGAAAAACAGAGATTTCGGACATTTTATTTCAAACCTCTGTTAAGTAGCTAATTTTAATATATTATACAGGATGTTCAAAAATAGTGTAGCCAAATTTTAAGTGGTGGTTATATGGGTAAAAAAAATTTAAATCTTATAAACATAGTCCTGAAATGTTTCGTTTTCCATCTCCCGGCCATTTTGAAAAGTAATTACAGCTTTTGAAATTATTAAGATTTCAAATCGAAATTTGGTACACATTTTTATCAGTATATCAACAATCAAAACTTTATCTCGCAAATTGTCGAAATGGCGACAGTTAAAATTTTCTAATATTGGATATCTCTAAAACAATTAACTTTACAAAAATGTTAACAGTCACCATTTCGAAAATTTATGAGTGAAAGTTTTGATTCTTTGTATACTGGTAAAGTTTTGTATTCTTGGTAAACTGCATTAAAAAAATGATTACACCACATGTTGACTCAATACCTTAATAATTTCAAAAAAAAATTTTTTTTTTTTTTTCAAAAAACGACAAATTGACCAACATATGTTTATAGGAACTTTTTTCCTTATTTTGATCCATATAACCACAACTTAAAGTTTGGCATGACATTTTCTAAACACCCTGTATCTCTATAAAGACTAAAAAAAATCATATATATATATCACAATTTCCGAGCAATTTACGATTAAAATAGCAAACAAAAGAGTCAAGTGTGTGCTTAAACGTCTTGGCATCTAGTGGCAGTCCTTAACATATTTCTTGGTCAAATAAACATACATATTCGTAATCAAAATAATTTCTAGTTTTATTTGATACCCCGCACATATTATTTAAAAAAAATCAACTTGATTGTTATTACCCCCTAACTACACCAGTCTTTTTATTTTTGTTACCGCTATAATTTTCCTTTGTGTTGGACAATACAAAGAATATAAATACAAAGTTTGAAATATATAGGATTTATCTCCCTGTCTGTCTAGACTGTTTGCGACTTACCAACAGATAGACGGACAGACACACATAAGAAGTTATAAGGGTCATTGGTTTTACCTACAAACTCTAAAAACATTAATTTTTTTTTTTAATTTGACTCATTACAAAAAGAACAATTTTGGATAGTAAAAAACAATGTATGGAAAAGTATACATAATTGTATGATCTACAAAAAGGATGTCTTGATAATTTTTAATTAGATTCATATTTCCACGAAATTAGCGAAAAACTGTTAAAATTACCGGAACGTAAAATATTCTCTTTTTAAAAATTCGTGTTGACAATTTTTTAACAAAAGAAATTGTAAATAAGTTTACGACCGAAAAATTCGACACCTTTTCCCTCTATTTAAGGGTAACGGGGATGTGGATTGGAGGACTGATATTTTGATTTCCATAAAGAGTATAGTTCAGACAATATCTCTCCAAATTTTGTCAACACGACTATATGAAAATAAATGCTGTAGTTAGGTTAGAACTCTGTACTATGTTAATCAAATTTAGTAGAACATAATCGTATCTGATTGATTGAACGGGCGGTCAAAGGTAATTTTTCCCTCGAAAGAATAGATAATGGACCGCCTAAAAAAATATGGCCAAAATATGCCTATATAGGCTACCAAATTTGATTAACATTTTTGTTTGTATTTGCTAAGCTGTGAAGCACTGCATAGATGAAAAACACCCCCAAAACCACATTTATCAACCTAAATACGACTTGTTTACAACATTCCGAGCATGCGCAATAGAGCGAGGAGCTTCTCGAGCGACAGTCGTGCTCTAACAACAAAGAATCTATTTACAACTTGATGTGGGCGTTCATTGTTTATTAACTCATCTCGCGTTTAGGCCTACACTAAGAACTTATGTAGCCTAATTGTTTAGTACACTGTTAGACAACTGCGTTCGTTCAAACTGTTAACTTTAGAGGTCATTTAGGTTGTATCTGTTAATTAATGGTTTCGTAACAATTTAGTTGATGTACACTGGTAATAGTCGCAAGCCAGGCAGTCTGTTTTGTTTACTACGTAACACTTTAAAGCTTATCAGTCAGCTCACAATTACAGCGTGTTATCTTATATTCCAACACTTATGACGTATTTTTATTAGCACACAAAAACGTATATCGAAGGTTGCTACTTTTGAATATTAGACTATTAGACTGTTATTGTCGTATTTTATCAATCATAAAAATTGTCTCACATAGTAGGTATGATGGCAAAACAAAACTGATTTGAATGTTTGTGGTAATATCAGTTAGACGGTTTCTTGACTATAAAAAATAGGTTTTAACAATTAGCCTACGCTTGTATTTTCCAAAATACTCAAACGGTATTTTCTTTTAATTCTTTTACTTACTGTTGGACACATTGGTTGTGATCTTTTAATTTCATCGAAATCGTTTAAGCTAAGTTTGAGAAATTCATAATGATATTATTGATCTTACAACAGTTATTCCCAAATTTATAATAATAATAATGGTGGAGGGAGTGAGAATGCTTCTAGATATTGAAAAAATTAACCTACACTAGAAATGTAGAAAACTAACAAATTTTAATTGTTTTTATTACCATATAGCGTTGAAATAGTAACAATCGGTCAAGTAAACACTATTATACCTTTTTTTTTGTTCTTTGAATGGTTTTTGTATTCTTTAAATGTCCAGAATTTGTACGAGTTTGACCATACACATGGAAAACAGGTAGGGTGTGCGCATCGAAGCTAAGAGCTTCTTTAGCGACTGTTCAAAGCTTAGTTTTGTTTTGTTTTGGACACAGTCAACAAGATTTCCCTAGGACCAGCTCACCAGCCGTGGTACAAGGTCACCCAAGAGACTGGTTATTGTATAGTAACCCAGGCCTAGCATAACACAGACAATGTTATTTGTTATGTTAATAATCTTAGACCAAGGTGTTCTTCAAGGTTTTTGTTATGCGAGCAGATAATTCTAATTGTTTTTTGTTTTAATTATAACACTAGTACATGCACTTTTAGCCAAATCAAAATGTAGTATCATTAAAATACAAAATGTATAATAAACATGTATAATAATAATAATAATAATAAACAGTATATTAAATAGATCCACAGACAAAAACAAATGCTATCAAGCTCAAATTGACAAGAAACCTACTGACACCAAAATTATAATTTTCTCAAAAAGATTGAAAATGATAAAATTGGTTAAATGTAAAGCACAAAATTAAAATGCAAAACAAGGTGCCAAATCACAAGTAAAAGAAAAAAATTGGTTCTTAATTTGTACATAAAAAACTAACTCCATAAAACTTCAAATCTCATTGAAATTTTATGACTATGCTCGTGGTTCATTAACCTTTCTGAGGTTAAAATTTAGCAGAATTTTATCAAACTCATTGGAACCAACTTCGAAAAAATCGGAATCATAAGCTGTGGTTTTATTACAGCTATTTCCAAATTTTGAGTTAGCCTATTGGATAAAAAATATTTCAATAAACAATGGTCAAAATATGCCTACTAAATTTTATAAAAATCAGTAGTCCTACATTTGTTTAGGCTGTAGAACACTGCACAGACACACAAAAGACCACTAATTTAGGCTTATGCTACCTCAAAACAGTTTTTTCTAAGAAAAACTTACCTGACAACCTAACTCATGTTCTCTTAACATATTAGGAGAAAAAGTAAAAAAAATGGATTTGTTAATCAATGTAAAGAAAGAATACAGTATTAAATTAGAAAGTTTTTCCACATATTATTAATTAAAAGTAATAAAGTTCCTTGCCATTATTTCAGATTTTTCCTATTCTAGTTTTAAGGTAATGTAGGCTAGTTAAAAATAACAGTTTTTAACAATAACTCTCGCTATTGTAGACAACCAATCTGAATAAATATTGATGCAGATTTTAAAACTGTACATAATAGGCTATGCTATTATAGGTCTTACAGGTGAGAATTTATTACAGAAATACTGTTGAAATCCATTGCAGTTTTGAACTTTACCAACAGATTCTTTTGGCTATGAACTTGTCCAAGCAAATGCAAATAGTTATAAGTTATAACTAATTACAAATTGAGGAAAATCGACAATTTTTTATTTTAATGGAATTAGGGTTAAAAATTGGTTTATACTTAGCCTAAAACAAATATACATATTTCACTGACATAAATTTCAACTCAGGACCTAAAACAAAAAATGTTGCTCAGAATTTAAATCTCACCACAGTTGTAATGTGATTAATTTCCATTTTTGGAAATAAAATTTAAAGTTGCAAAAGTTAAATATTTAATTACAGTATATATTTAAAAATTCTACTTCTAAACTCTAACCCATAAATATTTTTGAATAGTATGTTGACCAATATTTATTTTTTTCAAAAAGCAAAACAATTGTGTTTACGTCTTGGCTCGATTTCTAAAAAATGTGGCATGCTTATTAAGTTCATTATTCTTTAACAAACATGCATTCAGAGCTCATATAAAATAAATCTATTGTTATCCTTTATTTATAATTACCTGCCCTTCAACAATAAATCACCAAATGCTCTAACCCAACTTATTTCATTAGTTGTAAGTTGAGTTTAGTTGTAAAGTTAAGTGTTAAACTATTATAAACACAGTGGGTAGAATTTATGTTGGTTTATTTGTAATAGTAGAGAATGAGTAGGATTAACTGAAGAGAGATTACAAAACCTTAACACAACCTTACAAAAATTTAAGTCTAGAAAAATATTAAGGGTGCTGATTAAATTTAATATTTTCTGTGATAATCATTTTCATGTTATTCCAATTATTGGTTAGACAGTCTTTCTAAAGCTCTAAAATTTATCAAAAACAGTAGAGTACTAGGCCTACTTATAGACCTACCTTTTATAATATGATCTAGCTTACATATATATGTTTTGTCACTTTTAAAATCGATAGAATATTCATTAGCCACTCAATTAAATTAGTTTTTATTTATAGATGCAGCCCTACTAATTACGATCATTTTGGAAATTAAAATTTGGAAATAAGAGCCTTGACATCAATATTAGGTTTAAACTAAAACACCATTTACTTATTGATTATGGTTTGACCTTGTAACAAATTGACTGAATGCCTAATTAAACTGGTCAGGGCTTAATATTACTAGGCCCTATTATACTGTTTACAGTTCTGACAGCAAATTAAAATTATATAATACATACCATTGTATGATATGGTATTGCTGTGGAAAAACAAAAACTAACAATTATCTCTATTTGAAAATATTGATATAACTTGGGCCTAATTAAAAATATAAATTTCATATTATTTGTTTTACCTGTGTGAGTTCTGAGGTGAGCTTTCAGGTGTGAACTTTTCCCATACACTTTCGAACAACCTGGGTGCACGCATTTATGTATTTTTCGAAATAAGGTCGAACTTGCATTATTTTCAGAATTGGTACGAACCACTTTTCTACTAAAACATTGTTTTTGTCCGTTTAATTTTATCCTATCCACATCCACAACTGTAATCACATCAACTGATTCTTCTTCCATATCATCTAAACTCATATCGTCACTAAAGTCCTCACGCAGAGCACTCGGAACAGGCTCCTGTTTAATTTCAGTTAAATCTGTTAAAATCCTAGCCACCATGTAAACAGGGGGATCCTTAGATGTGGTTACAGTAGCAGTCGCTCCGACCGATTGCTCTTCGATAAAAACAGGTGATATACTTCTCACTGGTTCTACAATTACTGCTTTATGTGTTGAACCTTGCCGATCGCATAATAAATCCAAAGCCTGATTTCTAGTTAAATCTAAAGGTCTCCAATTTTCGTCTTTAGCGTGTGACATTGCAAGTAAACATTGTGCAGCGAAGTTTATATCTTGATCCATGAATAAAAGTGGGTGGGGCCGTCGATCACAATCTATTATTTACCTGATAACGGAACTCTATCTATAGGACACCTTTTAAATTAACACACAAAAACTATTAAATAAAAAAAAGAAACAAAAACCTAAACGTAAACCAACAATTTGTTGTCTTTGTTCTTTGTCTTTCGACTCACGTTTGATACACAACCTCAGACTACCAAATCACTATTGAATTTCCAGAACAACTGGCGAGCTGGGGGATAATGCAATGCCATGTGCTTGCACCGTGTGGGGCGTGTTATATCAGGTACCACGTGATTAATGTTCTCCTTGTTATTGGCGGCTGCAAGGAGCTTTATGTTGGTGTGCTAAATTTAAATGCTAACGCTACCTAGTGAAGAAGGGAGTAACTTCTTGTACTATTTGAGTCGGTAAATTATTGATAAAAATTAATTATTAATCATAAAACATGAAACTTGAAGAAATTATTATAAATATGTTAAAAATTTTAAAAACGAGAACTTCATTATAAAGAATATTGTCTCATAACAACTTTAAAATAATTGTACATGTTATTATAAGTCACAATTTACATTTTTATTAACAAAAAATACTTTTTAAGTTTTACCATTTCCTTTAAATTTTTATTTTGGGTTTTTTTCTAGAGAGCTAAATCAAGTGTCAGTTATTCACCTCTATCTAGATGATTAAAATACAACCATTCTTTTGCGCCTAAGTGATGAAACTTATCATTTACATGTTATTAACTAAGCACACATTTTGAGTTTCACCATTTTGTCCATTATCTTGAGTTAGCTACTCCTAGAAAGTCAGACTAGTGTCAGTTGCCAAATGTCAATTTTATTTGTTTAAGGAATTTAACACTTAATTGTTAACCCTACCTATTATTTTGGTTTTAAGGGAAAATCTCATGGACACTTTCCAGGGAAGTGCTAGTGGACTCTTACTAGCTAATACAATCCCTCCTCAACTTTTTTACTAACCTTGTTTGTTTAATGAGCCACGAAGCATTACTTTAAGTTAGTAACTGCTTATCTTTATGTTATGAACAGTGGCGGTCCTATAAATTGTGGGACCCAAGGCGAAATTCAGGATAGGGGCCTTTTCTCCACTTAAACTATCCACTTAATTCAGCTATTTCCTTTACTGCAAGGGCGATAGTAAGTGACAAATAAGGTCCATTAACTAGTTATTTATTATTATTTTTATTGAGCGTTGCAAAAAAATATTGGCCTAAATCTTTACATACAGCAATGTTATATAATACTAATTTACTATATAATGTTACATAATACTAATGCTATAGGTCCAAATATACATTGTGATATAATCGTAATCATTATTAGTTAATTTATTAAACACAGAAGTTGCTCCTTTATGTTCTATTTTATAAAACAGCTTTTCTACATTTTGCAACACTAAACTGTTCATCTAAAATCTCTGCAACTTTTATTAGTTGTTAACGAAGAGTCTTTATACTGTCCACTCTATATTCCCACCTAGTATCAGACAGTGGCGGGTGCTTAAAAAACCTGGTGGTTGCTTGTGAACAAGACCTCTAACATAATTTGCAAAACTTCATTTTGGATGGTTTTAGATGTCCCCTTGAACACTGTAGCACTGTCTAGATTTCTCTTTAGAACTGCATCAAATTCAGCACTGAAATTAATCAACCCTTTAAACACACCAAGATTACTTGACTCATTTCTCTCATCATGACCTGTTAATGCCAATTCAAATGCACCACAAAATCTAACACAATTTATAATAATACCTAATGCATATTTATTTTGTTTTACCAAGTTGTGTTTGTCAAGATTAAGAGAAGTCCTTGACCTATTAAAAAATGCTAACATGAAAGTACAACTTGATAGACAGAGTTTCTAATAAAGGAAGTAGCTTACCTAGGACATATAATGACACCACATGAAGTTAGACCTAACACTGACAAAATTCAAACCATTAAGAATTACCTGATTCCAAAGATTACCAAACAGATAAAAGTTTTTTTAGGATAACTTGGTTATCATCGAAAATTTATAAAAGATTTTGAGTAAATCATCAAACCTTTTACCAATTGCCTTAAGAAAGACTATTGATGATCCTGATTATATAAATTGTTTTGAAACGTGTAAAAACATTTTATGTAACGAACCGTTGTTGCAATACCCCGATTTCGGAAAAGAATTTATTTTGACTATTGATGCTAACAATTTTGCAATTGGAGCTATCCTGAGCCAAATTAAAAATGGAAATGATACCCCATAGCCTAATAGGACGCTGAATACCAGCGAAATAAATTAATCTGCAATCGAAAAAGAACTACTTGCAATTGTATGGGTAACAAAACATTTCAGACCATATTTATTTGGTCGAAAATTTACTATCTATTCTGACCACAAACCTCTTCAATAGCTTTTTTCGGTTAAGGAACTGAACTCAAAGTTGTTAAGATGGAGACTTAAATTAGAAGAATTTGATTAGCAAATTAAATACAAGAAAGGGAAATTAAACCAAAATGCTGATGCCCTATCAAGAATCCAATTGAGCGTTACACAAAAATTTCAAAAATGCAATCAACCCGATTTAGATGAAGATTTTCAAAGAACTGTAGTCGAGTCGCAGTACTCTATTAATAATAATATCATGGTAGATTTCAATAAAACTTTTAATATCATTAATGAAAACTTCGTAGAATTAAAAAATAAGTTAGAAATTGTAAATTATAGGATAAATGATTTTATTGAATTTGAAAAATTAAGAAGTATTCTGAATCAATAATTGAACATTTTATATAATATGATGCTCCAAGTAGTCACAGATTTGAAAATCTCCTTAACTTTTTGTAAATTGGGTGTTGTACATCCTATTGTTATCTCAATGCAAGACGAGATAATTAAAGTCTATGAGTTTTTCAATGAAAGATTACCCTTGGAACCTAAAACAGGAAATATGTAGGAATTAGAAAACTTAATTAAATTTAATTGTAAGATAGATTCGGAAAATATTGTATACTTTATAAATTTGCCAATTGTGGAAAAAGCTAATTTTAATTTCTATAAACTGCAATCTATACCCACGAAATATGAAACCAGACACGTAATCATAATACCAAAAGTAAAGTACATGTTAGTATCTAATTCTGCAATTTTAGGCTTAGACAGTAATTGTAAATGTAAGACAAACTCCAAATACTTTTGCCCATTTGACAATGTATCCCATCTAAAAATAGAATGTGAAACTTTCATCATCAGAAACAACAATGCAGACAACTGTGAATATACCGCTTTAGAAGTCACGGACAACATGATCAACTGGATCCAAGAAATTAACCAATACCTGGCGACTTTCCCCACAGTTGAACTACTTAAAAAATTTTTTTTCTAGCTCTAACCACTTAGCTCTAACAAAGTTCATATTATCTGTAGAAGTATCATGTAATTTCAAATAAGTTCCCAAATTTTTCCAATTATTCACTCCAGTGCTACTGAAAGAAGAAATATTTAATGTTGAAAACAGGTCACAGCCAAACAATAAACTTTGTCTTGTTTCTGGGAGTACATTAAATAGTGGATATCTTGTTTTTCCTTTATTGTGGAGAGTCCAATGAAAAGTAGAAAAATGTCTATTGTTTTTATTGAGTAGGTAAGTTATACCTTGAGGTCTTACTGAACCTTGTAATACTAAAGCAGACCTATCTTTGACATTAATAGGACAAACCCAATCACCAGGATTGTTACTTACAAGATTTAGTTCTAGTTGTGATTCTACTACTTTGGGGGTAGCTACAGATTTATCATGACTTAGGCCTATGTTCTCATTGTCTGATATAAGCTCCCCTTCCTCAAACTTGTCTGAGATTAATTCATCACTTGGTACTATTTTGAAATTCGAACTAGTGCTAGAGAAATGAGGTGCTTCAGGTTGAGTTCCTTTCTCAACATTATTATCTGTACTTAAATATTGCAACTACTTACAAATTGAACCGTTGAACCACTAATCTTCTTCTTATAATTTTTCCACGATGAATTCTTTTTTCCTTTAGCACTTCCCTGACTCATATTTTCATTAAATGTCTCTTTAGGTTTTACTACTTTTTTTTCCCGATTAAATTTTGCTTTTTTCCTTTCATCATATCAAACAATTAAGATGACAGTCTGTGTAATACGAAGTAAACAATATCTTTTGGAATTCCTACGATATAGTTTTTCTTAAGATATACCACTTTAGGAAATTCTGGATCATATTTTGGTAGTAAAAGTTATGTTGAAATAACTGGTTAAGGGTATGCTACTGGAATATATACAATATTTTTTACACTAAACAATTTGAATTAAACGTTTTTATTATTATTTATTTGTTTGTTTGGTTCTCTAACATTCAACATTCATCCGTATACACACCCAGTCAGATTATACACACAACCAGAAGTAACCACTCCTCGAAAAATGTGAAATGTTACACCTTGAACTTGCCTCTTCCCATGTTATTTTACCTCTATAAATCGAAGGGTTGGTGAAAAATACCACAATAATTCAATTTTTTCCGTCTGTTGAACATGTGACTGGACCTCTATAAATCGAAGTTTTGGGCTAGAAAACCTCGAAGTTGTCTTGATAAATCTAATGTAAATTAGACAGATTAATTAATCAAAGCGGTTCATTTTAACACACACCATACATCCGGCCTATTGTCTAGTCTAGTCATACAGCCTGAATTTGGAGGTTTAAAAGTGTGCATTTATTTACTGTACTTTTTAGTAAATGTCATTAGTGTTTCTTGTGTATTTTATTTAATGTTTGTCGAATAAGGCTTTGTGTGATGACAAAATGTGTACACAAAATATTATCATACGAAGACAAACTAAAAGTTATAGAAGCTGTTAATGTTGTTGATAAAAAGAAATGTGACATGTAAAGCAGTTCAGCATACCAGCAACCACTTTTGGAACAGTTCTGAAAAACAAAGATAACAACAGTATGAAAGACCAGCCGAACATGAACCTGTATAAATCGTAGGCCGTCAAAGGTGCCCTTGATAAGCCGAACTTTGGTATTTCGAAATACTCCATAATTTCAACTTTTATCATTCCCTCAGACATGGTTTGTTGAAGGTGTGCACTGCCACTTTAGAAAACATATGCACAAAATGGGCATATTCAGTGGGGAGAATCTATCTAGAAAATGGTGAGAAAACAGAAGAGTACCTGATCTGCGAATGGGTTAATTTGATGCCCTTACCCTTGGACCTTTGACAAAGGGACAGACAATCCTTAAAACAACCCTGTTAGGAAGATTTTGAAGTTCATGTAGATTACGAGTCTTCCTAGGGGAATCGAACTATCTATTTTCTATTTGGGAAGGCAGTAAGTCCTTGTGGCTGATGTGCAAAAGGGATAGACTGCTAAACTGAAGAAGAAGAACCGCTTGACTATAAATAAAAACAACAATTCTATGATCTCCTTTCGCCCTTCTAAAACGATTACTTGTGACAAGAAGAAGAGAGTATAATGTTTCATCCCCTCAGGGGTTTACTTATAGTGTGTATGTTGTGACAATCCTGAAATATCCTAGGTGGGTGTAGATCTTTCTTTATGTAGTCTATGGCTAAGCCCCCCTCTTTCACCTCTGCTATCTGGATTACATCTGATACAAATATACAGTTCCATTTCAAAGTGAAGTTAAATCAAAAAAGACTAAAAGTTGTTGAAATATTTATATTTTAATTTTACTACCTAAAAGTAAACACAAAAGAGGTAAACTTTGAGCCCAGTTATATTAATTTTGGCTAACGGAAATCTTTGTCCTTTTTAATTTTAAATTTGAAATGATGTACTCTATAAAAGTTTTAATTTTAGGAGTAATTGCGATTTTTAGAGGTTACATTCAATATTTTTGCTTGAAATATGGAGTAGTAGAAACAACATTATTCCCGAATGTCAAATATCTTTTGTCACTTGTTTGTAAAGATACAGCCAGGGCCCGATTTCCCAATAGGTCCAGACCTATGGGCGCAGGCTCCCAGGGGGCGCACGGCCCAGAGAAAAAAAATATCTAGAAATAAAAATAAATAGCATAACTTAACATATTTTTTGAATTGATTACGTGCGACGAGCAAAATATTTTTTGTTGCATTTCCTAGTGACTGATTTCCAAGAATCCTGAGTTGTCAACAACATCTATCCCCCCTCCACCTCTTATCATTTGAATGTTTTGACTTTTGGCTACCTCCTCCTCCGGCACTTGTGACAAGCAGTGTCACGGTCATTGACCCCTCCCCAACTATTGTCCATTCTACTGTATATATCTATTGCCTTAAGAAAATATACAAAATATCTAGTTTTACTTTATATCACAGTTTTTGTGTCACGTTATCAAAATACTTCATGTAAGCTGTGTTTCTGAGATTAAACCTATTTTATAATGTATTACAGAGTTTTTTTAATTTATTTGCCCAAATGACTAAATTGAACAAAACCTAAGTTATTAACATAGCAATGGCCATGCTTTGTTGCGGGAATGCTCTGCGGGTTGGATCGTTTTGTTTCAGTCCCACAAACATGAGCTCACTATTTAATACATAAAATTACTAAAAGTGTTTTAAGACAGCATTTTGTTAAGCCCAGAACCAAGTAAATTACTCAAAAAACTTGCAATGGTAAAATTGCATCGTGGAGTGGTGTTTAAGCAATTAACATATAGGCCTGATATAATTTTTTAATAAAGGTTTTTGGGGAAGTAACTTTAACCAAACTAGGGGGCAGAAAAAATTATTGGGCCTAGGGGCGCCAAAATGCTAAATCCGGCCCTGGATACAGCAATTTGTTTATAATTGAGCACTTTTTATTTGTTATGAAAAATAATAATTGAATTGACACTCGAATTGTCCAGAAGTATTCTAGAATCTATAATGAAATTCTGCATATATTTACACCATCACTTTCTTTACATGTTACTTTTATTTGGCACATCAATATTTTGAAACATTTGATCTATAATGACAGTAACATCCAGTGTGGTCACCACATCTCTGAATACTTTCAACCTAGGACAAACAAACAAAGCATGATCTGCGGTATCAACAAGGCCACAATACACAATTTGGGTTATCTCTGATATTGAATCTTTGGGTATAATAATTGAAACTCAAATGACCTATCAACACTCATGTATAAGGTATTAGTCCACCTCCCCACAATTTATCTTTATGCAATATCTCATGATTGTATTTTCTTGTCCAGTTTTCTATATTGCTTGGTTCTCCCCACTTGACCTGATGAGTCCAATAAGTTGAGGGAAGTTAAAGATACTGTCCGTCTGTGGAATTCATCCATATGTGCCAGTAGTCGAGAGGAAGTCATGGTTACCCGTGTTCATATCGGTCATTCCATGATCAGCCGCAATGCCACAATGCCCATTTTGTCAAGGTGTGTTGTGAATTAACACTCTTAAGGAACCATTGATCTGACGAGCACCCAGGGAATTTTTGTTTTATTGTAGTGACAGAACTGTTTCGGCCCGGCGGATGACAAAAGCAGTACCTTCCCCCTACCCCTCCTGAACCGGTTGACCTTGATTTTAGTTTCTCTCTGTGACCCGCACAGTCGTGACATATTGTTTTTTCAAAGTCTAGCAGTCTGTGAGACGGGCTGTTTCCCTTTGTGTTCTTGAT
Source organism: Aphrophora alni (assembly GCA_963513935.1). Lineage (NCBI taxonomy): Eukaryota > Metazoa > Arthropoda > Insecta > Hemiptera > Aphrophoridae > Aphrophora > Aphrophora alni. Next base: position 146,743,235 of record OY740765.1, read on the forward strand.
AAGTGTTGAACAAATGATTTTTTTTAATAGTTTTATATCACCTAGCTACTATTATAATACATTAAATATATATATATATATATATATATATATATTTTTTTTTTCTCGTCAATAATAAACCTTAAGTAATTTTCTATATCAAACGTGTGGACTTTTAATTACATTAACATTTCTGACTTCACTATCCATAAATATTGTTCAATTATACAAAAATATGTGTTATATAATAAAAATAAACAGTTAAATAGATAAAATTGTTTTATTTTGCCATTTTTTTATGAACCAATACATTTCATCATAGTAGACAATTGAAAACTGTGATAAAATTACATAGAGGTCCCAGAGACCGGGCGTTTCCTTTAGCGTCACAGATTTCATGTTTCCCTAAGAGTGTTAAGCACATACATCCTCATTGACTGTATTGCTTTGAGAGGTGCGCGTAAAACATTTGCCCTTCCCAATTCAATTCAGGCGATGTTGGGGGATAATGCTCAGATCCTTGATCGGGTATTGTCCTTTTTGCGTCGTCTGAAAATTTTTTATGAAACTAGTCAATTATAGCAGATTCATTCTACAACTCTGTAATATTATGGTTAATTTTCCTTTTAAATATAATTCTTCGTAATTCGTTGCAGGGCCCTTTTACAGCCCTGTAATATTTGTTTTTATTGTTTTTAATTGCATTTTACATATTTTTTATTGTTAACTCGTGTCATGGCCGTTTTATAGTCTTGTAACATGTTATGTTGTGGTTTAATTTTGTTTGTTAATTTATATTTGTCCTGATATTGTTCTTAAAAATTGTATGTTATTGTATTGTTTTGTCATTTGTATGTATTAAGTTGGAGCACTTTCATGCTCAATTTTGTGAAGACGATAATGATGCAATGGTTTTTCGCCTTAAAAATAAATCCTCCACAAGGTAGTCAATAGAAGGTGTGCCTGCTAATAGCATTTAATCATTATTCGGTGCTGTTCCTATACATACTGCATAATCTAAAAATTATTTTTCTTTACAGATTTAACATACTATAATTTTATTCTTTATAGTTCCTCCATGCCAAATTGGTGCTCCATAAATTATTAAATATATTGTCATAATTTGCTTATATCCATATATCCTACTTAGCCTGTGTTGTATCGCAAATCCGGAAGTAGCTGTGATAATAATAACTTAACTGTTGTGACACTTGGGCCTACAATTTGCAGTGAGACCACAATCACCAGCTATACTCTATTTCTTCTTCTTTCTTATTGCTACCAAAAAACTATCTTCATTTTCTATGGGGCAAACTGTAATATTTTTACCATCAACCTGTAATAATTGAAAAATAATAACTGAAGGTTATTTTAAGAAATTATTACTTTACTAATAATAAAAAATGAGTTTAAAGAAGCTATCTATAGTTAATTTTAAATATTGCTCGGTCATTAGGGCGCCAGGTGGAATTAACTCATCAATTTTGTTAAACAAACATGAATTTATGAATTATAAATATCTCGGCGTGGATTCTTTTTCAAAGTGTACTCCCAGTGATTAGATGGTTGTGAATGAAAAACTCTTGAGACTGAAATTTTAACATGAGTTTATTAAAATAATATTAATACATGACATTTATCATCACAAAAATATCAAATAAATTGATTATAACTAACATCCTATCCAGATTAAATTTTTTATTGCCTTAGAAGAAGGACTATTTTTAGAAAACTTGAATTTAACTTTATATTGCAACTAGAAAAAATATTTAAGAAATAAAACAGATTAAAACATCCGTTTTTTCTTTTAATATTTAATTTACTTTATCTTTTAAAAAAATATGTCAATCGACATCTATTGTTTATTCATATGGAAAATATATTTGTTCAAATATCAAATTATAAGATTGGAAACATGAAACATATTACATTTTATATAATACATAGATTAAGTTTATTGTGTTATATAACACATTTTACCAGTCCGTTGTCACATTATACAATTGTGATACATATAACATGGCAGTTGATGAAAGTTCTTTATCCTGTCCGCAGTGAACGAGGTCCATAGATATCACTTCAATCACATTTATAAATGTTCGTGTTAAGAATGTCTATCAGCGTAATTAGTTCATTTTTTACACTTTATGAATGTTCATCATTCAACCATTTTAATATTGCGCGTGTGACCGTCTATTGTCCTAATTTGCAACACACTATTTTTAAGAAACACTTTGTCTGTTCAAATCAGTCTAATCATTTTAACTCACTCGAATGTACTGTTCAAATTACACTGCGTTTTGATTAGTTCGGTACAAGTTATTGTCTTATTACTTCACAAGAGAATTAAACTTTAGACTACACTAAGACTCTCTTAAAAACATCTTACAGCTCCAATCGCTGACTTCAGACTTTACTAAACACATCTATCTATCTTAACTCCTCAATCCAGACTGAAGACCGCATGGTGAATTTCTATATCCTGTTGGTACAGGGGTTACCGATTTTTCCACACGGACTCTTACTCAAATCTTGCTGTGTTTGCGTTAATTACAAGTCACATCTCGTCACGCACACTATTCAAATATATATTCCCTTGACAACAAGTCTTTTATCTATATTTTTTATAACACACAACCTATTTAATTTATTTATTAATTACAGCTAATATTTATACACATTGTTATTTACTTTAGTTTGGAAATCTAGTTAATTTAATTTCCCTTACTTTAAATTATTATTACGTCATGTTTTCGACCCATTTACTCCCTCCCAAATTAATTTTAAATGATTCCCTGTTACTTTTACTATTCAATTTAAATTAACACTTTTTTAGGTGTTACAAACCACCGATTAATAAGTGCTTCAGCCTGTCGGCATTTGTTTTATAACACCCAACCGTTACTATCCATGTCACTATAGCCAGATCATCTGCATATCCCAGGAGAATTACTCCTTCTATGTTAACTCTACTTATTAACAAGCATTTTCCTGTTCAGTTAATTCAACGCACCCACCTCAAGAATCTGATGAAACAGCTCCCAAGCATTTGACATACATCACAACAATGTGGCTACACCCAGTCCATACTCTACAAGAGGATCCTCCATCAGGGATACACTGTCTCTAGCATAGAGAACAGGCCAAAGTGATATTTTTTCTGTTAGTCGAGAGCTGTATTAAGAATGATATGATTATCTGTTCAGCAATAATAGAATGTCCAGTTTATTACATAGTATAACAATATTTATTTCCCTAATTTTGAAATAATTGTTAATCACGTGGACCATGTCAACACATGTGTTAACCTAATGTCTTGGAAATTAGTTGTCGAACTAAGAACAAACAATGATTATATATTATGGCAAGACACCATATTGTACAATGATTGTCCAAAATTGGCACAGTAGGTCAATTATTGCTTTGCAGCACATTTAGGAAGTGCCCTTTATTAATTGTGTCTTAAATAAAGTCTACAACCAGTGTGAATGTCATTAAAAATATGGTTTGGAAGATTTATGGCAATTTTATAGATTTTATATTCCTACAAGGTTTTGAGGTGGAGTCATTTTTTACATTTAAATACATCATTCAATCCTGTTATTCTACAATTGTCATGTTGCTAACTTATGTACTGCATGTTAAGTTTATTTAAATAAATTGTAATTAATTTTAACTTTAAAATATAAAAATTTAAGTGTGTACTGCAGTTTTACTATAGATGTATACCTAATTAAACAAATATTACAATTTGATACAATATAAATTTAAAATGTTCGTTAAACTTGTGCAGAGATTCTTCACTACAGAGTTAATAGCTATAAATACAGGCCTTATATACTACCTTGTGAAAAGTAGCAAGGATATATGCATCCTTACTGGTTCCAAAGCTGTTCTACAAGCTCTAGCTGAAATACAGATAAATGATTACTCATTTCTCACCAAAGTACTACGAATGCTGTTGGAGAGAATGGAAAATTAAAACAAGGGTTACCAGAGAATGAAACAGCATAGGTTGTACCAAATAACTTTCAGTGCAGAATATGAACTACTCATTATACTGTTGTAAGAGAGCAGTGACTACATAGATCTGGGAATAGTGGTTTCAATGATGAATAATAATGGACACAGAAAGGTGACTCTATGAAATTTAGTAGGACCCAGTGAACCTGAACATAATATACCAAGGTTTCTCATGGGCAAAAGCTACTTTTAGTACTATCACACTTCCTTCTACTGAGGTTTATCACTCAGACATGTGACTCGATCAATTTCGCTTCTGAACGAGAGGTATTTTTTACACTTATAGTTAAAACAATTACAGAAGAGATTGAAATGTTAAGGTATATTGTCTAAAGCTCTATCAACATTTAATTATATGAAATTATCTAATATATAATTGCTTACTTAATGAAAAATTCTCATAATTTATGTGCTTATACAATTTTTAATGTTATTTAATTAAACATCCTTCTAGCTCCTTTAATATTGTATGGTAAGTATTTGAAAATCGTTTACCAGGTAATTTGTATTAAAGGACTTTCTAATCTTTAAATTATATTCTTTTGTTATAAATGTTTGGTTTTAAGTTGTCTGGATATGATTTGGTTTTATTGACTTGATTTTAAGTTTATTTTAGATTTATTATTAATTAATTGGTTTGAGATCTCCTATATATAAAATTTGCCCGAAAAATCCCGGTCAAGACTCACGGGTCCCACCAGCTCGCGGGCCCTGCGGGCCCGCTATCGCCGACACTGTGCGGAAGATCGCGTGAAAATTGAAGGCGCTAAAGCGTTATTAAAATTTTTTTACCATTCGGTCCGGATTTTCGTGATCCGAATTTATGAGTCTACTGTACTGGAAATGATTTAAATAAGGATGAGCAACTACTTTCAGCAGATAGCACTTCAGATTATAAATTTATTGTATAAGGAGTCCGTAAAGATCTAAAAAGTCAAAAGGTATGAGCTGGATTCTTTAATCTGACTACTGAAGAAAATTTTCTATTCCATGTAATGGTGTGACAAGTCTTGATTAAGTTATGGCAATTAATTGATGTGGCTCTTGTGCATTGTTTTTCACTAAGTATGCATCATGTTCGACTCAAAATCGACGTTATAGGTTCTATTTAATGATGTTCTTACAGATTATGCCTATAGTACTTAGAATATTTTGAATTTGGTTATGCAATTGAATGGAAGGGATGTATGTTTACAATGATCCCAGTTCATTGTGGTTAGGTAACAGAAATGCGGACCAAACTACAAGAGAGGTAACATCATCTTCAGAGTTCACAATATTAGTATATGGTCAATATTTTTTAAATAAAAAAATAAAATAAATAATAATAATAGAAATACAAAGATGCAACAGTTTTTTGTAAAACCACATGGTTTTTAAAGAGGAAATTTTCCTTTTTTCCTTTCAACATATCAAACAGTTGAGGTGATGACAGTCTGTGAAATACGAAGTAAGATATGTTTTGGAATTCCTATGTTATAGTTTTTCTTAACATATACCACTTGAGGAAATTCTGGATCATATTTTGGTAGTAAAAGTTATGTTGAAATAACTGGTTAAGGGTGTGCTACTGGAATATATATGTATGTAACACAACAAAAGAAAGTTGATATATATATTTTTTTCTGAAATTTATGTAGTTTTTAAGAGAAAATTACAGTAACAAATCTGTTAAATTACATTGTTTGGAGTTAAACATACAGATTTGTATAAGTATACAAATTTAATTGAAAATCATACGACTAGCCTATTATTTCATATCAACCTGTCAAGTCTGCAACGTGAATGAAGTTAGATTATCATTCATACATCCAAACATTATACCTGCAAATAATATAGATTCTTCTTCTATGGCACTACAACACTCTGTGAAGTCCAGTCTCTATCAATTTTCTCTGCTACATCTGTCTGTCAAGAGCCATTTTTCTCCACTGGCTCACATCCATCATCGCTTCAGCATTGTCCTCACACCATTCTCCTATCTTTTTCTGAGTTTAGTCGCCAATATTTTTCCCTCTATTTTTAATTTAATATCTTTTTTTGTTTCTATAATGAAAATAATAGATTGATTAATATAATTAACACTAACAGTATTTTAAAACCTTTAGGTTGACCAAAAAACAACAAATTTTTAAAAATATAATTTATTTTTGTATAGATAAAAAATACATAAATATACAGAGTATTATATATACAAAAAATATATATATACACAAGTCTTAGTTTCAGAATGATTGGGAACTAATGTTACTAACAAAGATTTTGACAGTTATTATTGCGTTTCAACATATTTTATATTTATTATACATACAGAATTTCAAGTTATTGTTTTAAGTTATTAAAATTATAGCTTTTATTCCTATAATTTAGTCTATACCATCATCAACCAACCGTTCGATTTGTTGAGATAAAGTATTAACAGTCATAGATTCGAGGTGATTCACTGATGGATGTTGTTTCTTCTGGTTGTAAATCTCTTTGATTGGTATCCTTGATTATGTCATAAAACTGAAAACCTGAAATGTAACAAATAAATGTATCTAGGTCTTTTATGATAGAATAAGAATGAAATAGTCTGTAGTAAAATTATTACATATATATATATATATATATATATATATATATATTTAAATTGTATTCAAATATTAGAATTGTACTTCACATGAATTTTATGAAATCAGCCACAACAATATTAATATTAACCTCTTGACTGAATTTCTTCTGAAAACCACTTCAGTGTTAATACCTGACGACAAGAAATGGTTAGAAGGAAGAAAGCCCTATCCTTACATGAGGTAGAATCTGAGGAAAAATGTATCCTGTCAGATATTACAGCATTATTTCTTAAGGAATTGGAATGTGTCCAAGAAAGCTTGAGAGTTGGATAGAAGAGTGAGAGTATGTCGAGTCAGCCTTGGATTTCTTATCGAGGTTAGTGTTAGTCTGTGGTTGATTTCAGAATCACATCATATTATAGAGGGAACAACAATGTTACACTTTGTTGGGTTCCTAAACAAGATGGAATTGATGGGAATGAATGTGAAGATGTGGTGGTTAACAAAGCACCAGCAGTGAAACTCATACGTTCTTGAGTCTTGCACACACTTAATTAAATTTTATCTCAGAGTATGGATTCTTTCGAAAAGTGTACTCAAGGAGAAATCATGAAGACAGAGCCAGTTGCTGAAATACATACATAGTTAGTTTTATTATATGCTGAAATTACATACACTATAAGTTTTATATTATTTCATCTCCAATATAAAATATTGTTCAACTGTTAATTTCCCATTATTTTTGTTATTATTAAAGAATTATCTTAAAAAGTCTTTAGATGATTACATATCAAATGTATAATTAATATAAATACAATGGTATCAAAGTTGCTTTGAACACTGATTTTACACTACTTGTCCCACTGTTCTACAGAAGACGTCTTTCCATACTTTAAATTACAATTCATTATTACAAGTCCAACTACTAATTTCTTAGACTCCCAACTGCAAACCACCTCTATACTTATTACTCATTGATTTCTACAAACTAATATCTCAGACACTTAACAACCAATTTTTGCCCCTTAACCACCAACTCCAAATTACAACTAACTTCTTGCAACTCACATCTCAGACTAACTACTTCCAGCAGATATTTTTCAAAAGTGTGTGTTCTCACTGCTCATCTCCCTACATCAGAAAGGAAGCACACAAACACTGTTGCTATATTTCAACTTACATAGTTCATAATATAATTTCTTACCTAACACATTTACAAAATATCCTAATAGTTTTTTACACTAAACAATATGAATTAAACGTTTTTATTATTATTTATTTGTTTGTTTGGTTCTGTAACATTCAACATTCATCTGTATACACACCCAGTCAGATTATACACACAACCAGAAATAATCACTCCTCGAGAAATGTTAAATGTTACACCTTGAACTTGCCTCTTCTCCCATGTTATTTTACTTCTACAAATCGAAGGGTTGGTGAAAAATACCTCAATAATTCAATTTTTCCCGTCTGTTGGACATGTGACTGGACCTCTATAAATCGAAGTTTTGGGCTAGAAAACCTCGAAGTTGTCTTGATAAATCTAATGTAAATTAGACAGATTAATTAATCAAAGCGGTTCATTTTAACACATACCATACATCCTGCCTATTGTCTAGTCTAGTAATACAGCCTAACTTTGGAGGTTTAAACGTGTGCATTTATTTACTGTACTTTTTAGTAACTGTCATTAGTGTTTCTTGTGTATTTTATTTAATGTTTCTCGAATAAGGCTTTGTGTGATGACAAAATGTGTACACAAAATACTATCATACGAAGACAAACTGAAAGTTATAGAAGCTGTTAATGTTGTTGATAAAAAGAAATGTGACAAGTAAAGCAGTTCAGCATACCAGCAACCACTTTTGGAACAGTTCTGAAAAACAAAGATAACAACAGTATGAAAGACTAGCCGAACATGAACCTGTATAAATAGTAGGCTGTCAAAGCTGCCCTTGATAAGCCGAACTTTGGTATTTCGAAATACTCAATAATTTCAACTTTTATCATTCCCTCAGACATGGTTTGTTGAAGGTGTGCACTGCCACTTTAGAAAACATATGCACAAAATGGGCATATTCAGTGGGGAGAATCTATCTAGAAAATGGTGAGAAAACAGAAGAGTACCTGATCTGCGAATGGGTTAATTTGATGCCCTTACCCTTGGACCTTTGACAAAGGGACAGACAATCGTTAAAACAACCCTGTTAGGAAGATTATGAAGTTCATGTAGATTACGAGTCTTCCCAGGGGAATCGAACCATCTATTTTCTATTTGGGAAGGCAGTAAGTCATTGTGGCTGATGTGCAAAAGGGATAGACTGCTAAACTGAAGAAGAAGAATGGCTAGACTATAAATAAAAACAACAATTCTATTATCTCCTTTCGCCCTTCTAAAACGATTACTTGTGACAAGAAGAAGAGAGTATAATGTTTCATCCCCTCAGGGATTTACTTATAGTGTGTATGTTTGTGACAATCCCGAAATATCCTAGGTGGGTGTAGATCTTTCTTTATGTAGTCTATGGCTAAGCCCCCCCTCTTTCACCTCTGCTATCTGGATTACACCTGATACAAATATACAGTTCCATTTCAAAGTGCAGTTAAATCAAAAACGCTAAAAGTTTAAAGATAATAAAACACACTTTTTTTATTTTGTAATATCCACTTTTTATTAGTCTCGCCGACCAATGGTTTCACCTGCTAAGGCATTGATGAGGCTGTTTTACAGACTGAAGAAAAAAGAAAAAACAGAAAACCTTAAAACTAGAGGGTGGGAGTTAGGATACAATGAATGGAAGGTTGGGGAAATACCCGGCCTGGGCAATGACCATAGGAACAATACCTAATGGGAAAACCAGTTGATTGTTCTAAGTACAAATAACTTTTAAAGGTTTTACTAATGGGGAGTTATACAAATCTAACTGGTCATTTAAAACTAAATTAGGATTACAGTATCTTATTCTTTTAATTTCTAAGCTCTCCAAAGCATTCAATTTCCTACCTTTATTATCAAAATGTAATATTTTAAAATCTACACTCGAATTAAAATCAGACACTTGATGTATTCTTAAATGATTTGAAAAAACTGGAATCTTCATATCCTAACTGCCAACTTCTTTCATGTTCACTTAATCTAGATTTAAAAGTACGTCCTGTTTGACCTACATAACATGAATTACATATTTTGCAAGTTATCTTATATACACCACTTCTCAACATTTTGTTAATTTTATCTTTAGAATTATTAAAAATCTTACCTAAACTATTACTGCAATAAAATGCCGGCCTACACTCTGTTTCCCTATTTAAAATATAAAAAGTGGATATTACAAAATAAAAAAATTGTGTTTTATTATCTTTAAACATGGAATTCCACCAAGAACCTTCGGTCTCAACAGTAAGTTGTTGAAATATTTATATTTTAATTTTACTACCTAAAAGTAAACACAAAAGAGCTCAAATTTGAGCCCAGTTATATTAATTTTGGCTAACGAAAATCTTTGTCCTTTGTAATTTTAAATTTGAAATGATGTACTCTATAAAAGTTTTAAATTTAGAAGTAATTGTTTATAATTGAGCACTTTTTATTTGTTATAATTGGATTGACACGCGAATTGTCCAGAAGTATTCTAGAATCTATAATGAAAATTTTGTCGCAGATTTTTTAAAAATACATTGATTAGATCTCGAGATAAATTTAAAAAAAATGTAAATCTCTATTTTATAACTCTAATTGCTATGATTTCTTCTTTCAGCTTTTCAGAGTTTTTGGCCACCAAATAAAACAAGCAGCACCATAAGCAAAATATTGGACTGTTCAGTCAAAATCAAATTCTAGATACTTAAAATATGAAAAGGAAAGTAATTATTCTTACCAGAAAAAATAATTTATGTCAATATATTCTTTTTAATTATTTAAAATACAAACATCACATGCTGAATTTAAGAAACGTGTTATCTTTTCAGTAATAGTCTTTTAACATCAAATTGTGAACAATTTGTCAATGAAACATTTGTAATAATTATCTGGACAGTGTTGATAATAATTATCCACCATAGTGTTGAAGAACCTAGAAATAAATCCTCTTATCTATTTTTCATCGAAATTTCCAGAGTTTTTAAAGACATATTACTTTAAAAACATAGTCATAAAATATTCTTGTGGTATATTTTATGTAATCGATTATTATATCTATCTTAAAATGATTTACCTTTCAGAGGTTCAATTATAGTGACTAAGGGTGTGGCTATCCCGAGGTGTTGCAAACGCTGTTTTCGAGATAATCTACCTTCTAAGATAATTTAATCTCTGATTTTAGCTACTTACAATGATTTGTTTTATAAATGACTCTTAGTTACATGTCTACCAACTCACTTGATTGAATACTCTCTACGGCCTTCTCAGTGCCTCCAGATCGTCCGGAGTCCTCATGTTCTTTATTCCAAGACAGTACTTCAGATTTTAACCCTAATAATCTCAGCTGATCTTTTTGCAAGGCCTTATCATGATCTGAAGCAATGTTCTGAATTCTGTCACAAACAAACAAATTTTCAGCTTAAGGACAAATTTGTAAGTATACAGTTTCATAAAAACAAAAACTAAGATTTTAAAATGCATGTATTAATACTTGAAAAAATATGAGGCAAGCATTTAAAGTAAAGTCCACTTTGAAATTACTGCAGACTGTAGTAATGAAGCTGGACTTCCAGAAACCATAAACAATTTAAATACAAGTTAATAGATTTTATATCATGGTATTACCCAGCCCGATCATACAATGTAATATAAGCAGATCCTCTAAAAGTAATGCCCAAAAGTTAGTTGATTGGACGTTGTAGGAAATTTGAAATTATACTGGTAGATCAAAGAGTCTGAACCAGTATGGTAAATTTGTTTAAAATAGTTGTTATACAGTTTTTCTGAACTGTGTAATTGTGTATATCACTATTCTCTTAATTTCGGCAGACTTATAGATATACCTCATAGATGTGTATATATTAAAAAGTCCCCACTTGCTTTCTTCATGTAGTGTCCCATTCCTAGTGGACCTCACAGCTGTATATATGTATCTAGCCCTGTTGGATTTTGTAGCTATACGAATATCACATTTTCTAGGGAGGCTAGGGTTCAAAATTACATTTTTGATAATTACTTTGTTATTTGTAATCTTAGAAAGGCGGGGTTAAAAAAAAATTTAAATCTGCAAATTTTTAACTAATTTAGTGTATTATAGGTTGAATTACGCATTATGTACATAGAAAAAACCGTTAAAAATGGCCATCGTTTTGACATTTTCAATTAGATTTTTCTGAATCTCAATAGGGTTCTACATGAGCAAACTATAGTACCCATACCAAATTTCATGTTACTATCTTAATTTTCGTGACCGCTATCGTGCTTTCGTAAAGATCACAACTACTGACGGACGACATGTCAAAAAACAATTTTTCGGTTTTCTGAGACAAGAAACATAAAAATTAGTCAAAAAATGAAGATCAAAATGTTTGACAATTACCATACTTACCCTATATTTCTATATACGGTGTAAGTCCAATAAAAGGTGCAAAAACGGATGCTGTCTTTAGAAATAAAATTATATAATTTTCCCTGGTGTACCTCAGGGATCAGTGCTAGAACCCATTTTGTTTGTAATATATATGAATGGTATTTCAGAACATATTAAAATTGGTGATTTGGTTTTATTTGCTGATGATACCAATGACATTGTTAAAGATAAATCCTATACAGAAATGCAGAAAACAGTGAGCACAGCTCTTAAAGAGTTAGATTGGAATAGTTGGTTTTATAATAATAAATTGACTCTAAATATTGGAAAGACTCGTGTAAGGTTTCAATAGAGATTAACATGGAAGTGTAGGGAGTGACTGGCATATTGACTTGAGAAATCACCAAATTGATGTAACTAGGACAGTGAAATTTCTTGAAGTGATTATAGATGAAGAGTTGATCTGGAGTTACACAGAGAGACTTAATATAAAACTAAGCAAGCATTTATTATCTGTTATCTGTTAAGAATTATATGTATATATTGTTAGCTGGGAAGTTGTAAAGAGTGTATATTTTGCTTGCTTTCATTCCCTGATAAAATATGGTGTTGTTTTATGGGGGAATGCTCCAGCAGTAGAATCAGTTTTTAAAATGGAAAAAAAAGCAATACGGGTTATTTGTTGTGTACCTTGTAGAACATCATGTCGGCCATTGTTTAAGAAACTTAATATTCTTCCATTTCCGTGTGTATAAAGGGTGTTAAAAAACCTTTCAAGACTTTGGGATATGATTCCTCATACAAAAAGGAAGAAAATAGTTCATATGAATGCATGCCCAAAAAGTTTAGTTTCCATCTATCTGTGTTTTTTACTTAATATGTTATATCTTAGGAACCTCTGAAGACATCAACTTCAATCCTGGTATATGTATTACATCTAATAAGACTCATTTTGGTATGGTATATCAAGTTAAAAAATAATCTCCAAGCTTTGGTATGGAATATCAAGTTAAAAAATAATCTCCGAGCTCAATTCTTTGCCTTAAGCAAGAAAAAAAAAGTTGTTGATTCTGTGGGCTTGAAATTGTTTAACAAAATACCACTAGACATTTAAAATGAGAGTAATCCAATAAGGTTAAAGTTCAAATTGAAGTCATTTTCCCTCTATAAAAGTTATTATTCAGTGTGTGAGTATTTGGAAGACTTTTTTTCCTAAGTTAAAGATTTTATTTTATTTCATACCATCTATTTATTTTATTTATTAAATATATATATTTGTAATGTCTAATATTGTTGATTCATTCTGTCTAATGGTGTAATTTATGGTTTTGTTTTACTGTGTAAAGTACCAGCCTTGAAATGTAGTTGGGTAGTTTCTCTGCTTTATAATATTGCTGTATTATAGATGTTACTGTTGGCTGAATTTGTTATTGTTTTAAATAAGATTTTAAATGTTAAAGAGGAATTGTTAGTAGTTAGTACAGGTTAGAAAAAAATGATGGCAGGTCATACAAATGTATTTTGTTTTGTGACCAATGAATAAATAAATAAAAAATAAGGGCCTAAACTTGTATAGATTGTGCCATAAACACATTCTCAAGAAAGCTGTATTTGATTAAAATCAAGGTTTTAATAACAGCGGTCGAGGATAAAATTCTGAGATTTAGCCAAAATATCCCTGCATAACAATTTTATTGAAATCAGTCCACATAATTGGGCTGTAGAGCACTTTACATATGACAGATAGGCATCAATAGAAGAACTACTTTTTTAAACTTAGAGTAGGCCCTGATATAAAAATGGATACATTCACAAATTATGAAACTTTTCTACTTTGGGTAAATTTAATTATACTTAATTTACAGTGGCGGCGATAAGAACCCGCGGGCCCGCCCGCAAATTTGTTCATCGGGCCCCCCGCAAATTTGTTCATCGGGCCCCCCTCTCCCAATAATCTTTTCCCGGATGTTTATCTTTTTGCCGGCCAACGCCGGTGAGTCACAGCAATGCGCGACGTAGCGATAGCTGCATTACTTATCGGCCAACGGTAAACAATACACATACTTCGTATCATGACATTATAATAAATACTGCTCTCTTAAAAAATAATGGTTATTGCCGTTTTGGATGAACGATGCACAATCTTGTCTGAAGACATTTTACCTTATTTTAGTAATTTCTTGACAATACTCACAAAAATATTGTTATGATAGGGGGGCCCGTGTGGCAGGGCCCGTCGCGGGTCCGGGTCCTGGTAAAATTTCCCGAAAAATCCTTGTCAAGGCTCGCGGGCCCCCCGTACCGCGGGCCCCCCGTACCGCGGGCCCCCCGCACCGCGGGCCCTGTGGGCCCGCTATCGCTGCCACTGTTAATTTATGGAATTTATTAATGTATTGTTATTTAATTGATTAAATGATTTATTGATTTTATTTGCACCACTGTGTGACTAAGCACAGACACTTAGTTATTTTTTCCGGGGTCGTGGATTCTTAGGAAACTGTACTTGCAATCACGAACAAACTACAGATTTGATTAAATCTCAACATCTAATCTTCATTTGAATATTTATACCTGAAAAACATACATATATGCCTATTCATATATAAAATCAATGGTTTATTCTTACGGAAGTACTTCCTAAAAACAATGCTTACAGCTAACATAAATATAATTACACAATTTTCAGTAAATCAGATACAAAATATATAATAATCAAACAAATAGTGGGATTAACAGTATATAACAGTCTATTTTGAAACACTAGAGAACATGTATAATATTCAACAATTATAGTTTTTCTTTGAATTATTTTAAAGCCTCGATTTTTCTAATCACTTTACAAAAGCTACAACAGGTTGTAATTTAAGCAAATTACAAAAAAAAAAAAAAAAAAAATGTGTTAATCTTTTTTAAAAAATAGATTCATTTACCACAGAATGTCTCTTTAGCTTTATATTACCGTATTTATTAATTTATGATAGTCAATGTTTTTGCATAAAATAGATAAAAGTTCAAAATGTACTTAGATGCCTTATACCAAGGACAAATCACTGCTTCTATGTAAAATACAATTCAATTTAAAACTGCTTTCTTTAATGAAAATGCTCATTTGAAGCGTAGCTCTGGCAGATTCGTATCGTTCAGATAATGAGAAGTTCTCGTGTTGGTGAGAGAGTTGCAAACCGGACTATCCTCACTGAAAGTACTGTAGATGAGACCATGTCACTCCCAACAAGAACTCTGTTCTAACTTGGTTTTGAAATTTTGCTATTGATGGACCAATTAGGGCTAACTTCACTATTATATTGATGCATAACACTGCACTGAACTTAATATGCATATTTTGGGATTTACTAGTCTAATATTCTAATATTTTAAATAAAAAACAAAGTTAAGAATTTTTGTCTTACTTTCATAAATATTTAATTATTTCACAAATTTCATTCATACAATTCATTTATTAACGGTTCTGCAACATTGACCAAATTTGGAGTCTTGTCTGTCGCCCATATGTGATCTTTATATACGACAACAATACTAGATATGATGCAAGTATATCTTACATCATATAGGCTACCACTATTTTCACATAATGAACCAAGAACTAACTCAAAATTGAGATCCAAAAATGTGAAATGTTACAAATATCGACATCAAGTTTTGCTCATCACATAACTTTCTCTATACTATGTGATAATATACAAAAATAACTGTTTTCTAGTTTAATAAAAACTGTATTTTAAAACTGATTGTGGAGAGTTGTGTACATTATGCAATATTCTTTTTATTTTCAAGTTATTATAAAAAAACCTCAAATGAGATTTAAAAAATAACACATATTATTGAATAAGTTTAAATTTACATTTCTTTTGTCCTTATTTACTATTTATATTACTCCTACATATATCTTATAGAGCGGTTAAAAATTGCACAGAAATATTTTAGGAGCTGATTCTAGACTTAAAAATAGTTTATTTAAATATAGGTCTGGAAACGCTTCATTTCCCATTTGTCGGCTATCTTTTGTTTTTATACAAACATTATATCTTTGGAAACAGATAAGATATTGAGTGAAGATTTGGTAAACACATTATTTATGTAACCTTTTACCAACATACCTGAAAACCAAGAATTTATTTTGTGCATTTCAAAATGACAGATGTTTAGATTTTTTAAATATTGAAATTAGTATTAAAACACTACTCGCCATTTTGAAACTGTTGAGGGAAACATTTTCACTTTTTGTACATTTCTGGATAATGGATTATAATATTATTAATAATTATCATAATTTCATAACAATTTGATTTAGGTGTTGCGGACAATTATCAAGAAATTGTTTTTAATTTTTATGTCGAAAACTTGGTTATCTTTTGAACTAAGAAAAAAAATAAGTAAAAGATTAAATTTTTTGTTAAAAAAAGAGGATTTTTTTTGTTTCTTGAAAATTTAATAGTGTTTGAAATATTCAACATTAAAAATTTAAACATCCGCCATTTTGAAAATGTACAAAATAAAATTTTGGTTTTTCAGTATACTAGTTACATAAATAATGTGTAACTGTATGTATACCAAATCTCAATACCTTATCTGCTTCCAAAGATGTTTTTTTAACACAAAATGGCCGACAGATAGAAAACAAAGTTTTTCCAGACCTATGTTTATATCAATTTTTTTTCTTCTTATTTTTAGCTCTAGAATCAGCTGCCAAAATATTGCTGTGCAATTTTGAATCACCCTATATATTCTCTCTAGTACTCATTCACATATTCTGATTGCCTCCATCCTCATGTTCCGAAACCATTACAAATCTGATGGTTTCTATCAGCGATTCAACCATGAGCTTGTCTCAGTCTTCATACCTTATTCTATCTGTTCAGATATTTCTTTGTCCATGTCCATGTCTCTACACCACTGTTTTGCTCCTCTCCTTATGTTCCATTGTCACTTTATATCCTTCACCATATTGTACATAAAACTAGCTACTGTTCCATATCCTTTGTCCTATCTCCTCTTGTGTCTTATCATTGGAGGAAATCTTGTTTCCTTGGTAATTGAACTCGTCTACTCTTTTAAGATCCTCTCGCTATAGTACCATTTTCCTTGTTTTTTTGTTTCTCTCCACCTTCAATATTTTACTCTTTTACAGATTTTGATCTAATCCATACTTTTAATATGCCTTTGCACGTTTAGCTAGTTTAGGTTCTCCTTACTTTCCTACCATGCCATGATATCATCTGTTCCTTTGCTTTTCTGAGGAAGCAGGTATGGAGAGATTGTCGGGAATGGAAGAGGTTTTGTCTGACGACCTGCCAAAGTGAAAATGTCAAAAGATGATGATGATGACATACATAAGAAACATGTTTAGAAAGTAAGTACCATTATGTTAATAAAAAATAATGAAAAAGAAAGACAAACTAATTTACAATATAATATCCACCAATATTAATTAGGATGTTTGTGCTAATGTGGAACCAATTATTGACTATCCTTGTAACTAATTTTATTCCTATATTTCACTATATCTTGGAAAAGCCAGGCTGAGTGTAGTGTGGGAAACAGACATCTGTAGGCCACATATTGTAATTGTCAATTTCCTTAATTGTGAGCAAGATTGTGATAAAAAGATCTTTGGAGTTGTAAAGGTCCAAAATGAGAGGATAAAAATAATGAATGGACATCAGAAGAGTTAAACAAAATAATAGCTGAACTGACTTTATCTGTTGTCCATTCAGCAGGAGAGAAACTTAAAGAGATTGGATATAACATCAACTTTAAATTAATTTAGAAATGTTCCAGTTAAAGCAATCTCTCTTTAAGCACACACGACTTGCAGTGGATGATGGGGCTACTGCACCTACAAATAATACTTTGTTTGATAATAATACCAGTCTGTAGCAGTAATGATAACCAAAATATGGTTTCAATGGTGCAACTTAGAATATGGTTTTTGTTAATAACATAAAAATTATAAATTTCATCAAGAATCTCATAGAGGACCAACAATCAATCCTAGGATCTACCTCATATGCTCATACTTTTATAACTCTGCTCCTACAAAACAAAAATAGATGAATACCTTCTGTGTAAGTGTGAGATGCTATCTTGATGAAGGGCCTTTGTAGAACTGAAGTCTTTAAAGATGCTGATCTATAGGTCACCATAAGTTTTGTAAAAATATTAGGAAGGATCTAGTAGGAATTTTAGTTGGCTCATGTAAATACTAGGACAAGTGAAATTGAAAAAAAGGTATTTTTATTTTGTGTGAAATATGCTTATTTTTCAACATAATATACTTCTATGGGCCTAGTCTAACTTTTAACAAGCTTTTGAATTCCTCCCTAAAAGAAACTTGCGGGTCTGGCATATAGCCAACTTTGCCATCTATGACTTCTTCATTAGAACAATAAATATTTATTTTACTTTATTGATTTTAACGCTTATACATTATTTGACCAGCTAGTAATAATTATTTCAAGGTACAGTTATTTCAAGGAAATGAAAGTTTTCCTTCTGCTTTACCTCTAATAAAAGTTAATAGCCCCCCCCCCCCAATGATAGGCTAAGTACGTTTTGGGATGGGTTAGAAGGTCCAGGGGGTCGTCGCTCACACTACA
Organism: Aphrophora alni; assembly: GCA_963513935.1. Taxonomy (NCBI): domain Eukaryota; kingdom Metazoa; phylum Arthropoda; class Insecta; order Hemiptera; family Aphrophoridae; genus Aphrophora; species Aphrophora alni. Next base: position 146,761,922 of record OY740765.1, read on the forward strand.
GTTTTGGTTTCGTTTAACTAAAATTATGTGTTTTGCCGGTCACGTTCGGTCAGTGCAAGTCTTAACATTATCCTGTTTCCCCCCTTTTGTGTTAAATTACTAATTTAATGTATATATAATATTCTAAATTAGTTTAAATGTAGTAGAAATTAATTACATTCGTTATAAAATGGCTAGCCAGGTGTGAGTTGTCCGTAATGTAGGATTGGTTTATTGACTGCGTGAGAGTGCCCAAAATGGCAGTTTAATTAAAAGATCCATGAAACAGTCCAATCTCCAACTATCACGTTTGCCAATTATTTAATCAATAAACTAGCTTGGTAAAGTAATAAAATCAATAAATAGCTTGGTTAAAATCAATAAATGAGTATAGAATAAATATATATATGTAAAGGCTGCAAGCCGAGTATACAGATTAGTTTCAATGTCGTTTATAACGAGGTAATTTATCTGTCATAATTCAAAATTGTAGTAAAAACAAATTCAAGTGAGAAGTGTACACCCTGTGCTGGAAAGCGATCGAGGATAGCTCAGTTGGGTAGAGCATTGGCGCGTAAAGCCAAAGGTCCTGGGTTCAATTCCCAGTCTAGGTCATATATTTTCACCTGAAATAATTATTTAATTTAAAAATTATTCGATTGCAGCTCTTCTTTCAACGAACCAAAAAGAAGATCTTGCAGAAACTTTTAAACATTTTTGAAGATGAAAGAGAATAATTTCTGAACTATAAAATAACTTTTGATGAAACATGGGTCCACCTTTAACCCGAGAGTATGCAACAAAGTTTAGGTTAGAAACATCCTTCATCTCCTATGACAAAAAATTCAAAACTCACATGTCTGCAAGAAAATTGATGATGACGATATTCTGGGATAGGTATCGAAGAAAAAAATGTTTATTAACTTCACTACTAAAGGTAAATTGGTAAATAGTGAATTAAGCTTCTATGAATATTAAAGGTAAAAAGTAGTCTAAAAATGTCAACTTTCAAAAGGTATGATTTCATTTCAGGATAAGGCTAAACCTCATATGGGTAACAAGATAATATGTTGCCTTCAAGATATTGTTTATGAACTGCTGGGCTATCCACCATACAGTCCTAACCTGGTTCCAAGAGATTTTTATCTTTTTGGTTCATTGAAAAGAGGTCATGGAAGTGGGACGACATAATTGGCAGCGCACCAGACCCATAAGTTTTTCAGAATTTTGTTGAAAAATAAGCATATTTCATTCACATAGGTGTAACAATTTTTTTAAAAAATTTACCTTTACTCTGACTTAACCTCGTAATTTCCACATCAGTTCCATTTTGGATTGGAGTGGAAAAAGGATACATATAGTCTTCCAACACCAAATGGAGGGAGAGGAGGAAATAAAGAAAAAAAGGTTTATAATTAAATAGATAGTTTATAATTACACTCACGTCAATATTTGCAGTTCTTCATTGTTTCTTTCAATTTGTTGTTTCAAAGCTTCGTCATACATTTTTTTTATTCGTTGATGCTCCCTTACAGACTTCCCCCATTCTGTTTTATAAAATATTTTCGACTGTTTTTCTTTTGTCAACCTTTCTAATATATTTTCCTAAAAAATTACAAACATGAAAATTAAAGCTGAAAAATACAAACTGTATTTGTTTCAAACATGTTAATATCATTAATTCAAAGTTTTCATGTATGGATCAGAAGTTTAGGCCTAGATACATTAAATCAATGAAATAGAGTTATGACAGTAGAAAATGGTTATCAGCAGAGATGTTGAGTCTTAATGATCATGTTTGATATGAAGAGATTAAGGACAGAATTGGAATTGGAGAGACACATTACTTGACGTTTTTGAAAAGAGAAAATTGTTCTGGTACAGTCACGTGCAAAATAAAAGAATACTTAAGAAAATATATGTATAAATAAATAAGTATTGAACTTGACTTGAGAAATGTTTTAAATTAAAAAAAAATTGAACAAATTTCTTTCAAATACAAGATGGAGACATTGCCATTAAAATGTGTTTGATATGTTAATGAATATATTTGTGACAAAATGTGTTCAAGTTTTTAAATTTAAACCCAAGAATGCATTGGAAGGAAGGAGTTAAAACAGTAATGAAGAGAGGAGACCTTGGAAAATACATAAAATAGTATGTGTTATTTTTGACTAAAATTGTATTTTTAATGATAACAGTCAAGGTTCTGTTTTTTCCCCTTGGCAATTATTCCTTAACCATAGTATTATTTACTTGCGATTTTGTACACGGATTTCGGTCTTTATACTTCATATTTTCATTAAATTTGAACAAAATTAGTAGTGCCGCAACACTGTTTTACTTCTTTTTCAAAGTTTAATATTTTGCTCCAGAGGCATCTTTACATTTATAAGGTTAAAAGCTTTTTATATACATTCCAGAAATTGGGCTAAAATACGGTGAAATTAATCTCAGACAAAAAAAGATGATGATTTAATCATTCCACATTTAAAAATGGAGCAATTCAGACATTGTTTTGTTTATGTAACGACATATGTTTATGTAAACTATTAAAGAGTCTTGCAATAAATTATCACGTTTAAGTTTCTTTAGGATTACCTAGTGAATTAGATAATCTTTTACCACTTTTCTATTGACAAAATCTAAATTGTTTTTAATACCAAAACCACCTATTTTATTCATAAATTTTGAAAAATCCTCTAATATCAATTTAGAGAGAGTGTAAGTCGGTGAGTTAACTCCTGAAACTATAGGTCTCATCGATTTATCCTCTTTATATATCTTAGGAAGGCAATACAGTCTAGGTAGGATTAGAAGGCAGCAGGTGTTGTCCCCTTTGATTAGCCGAGGGGATCAGGTGAGGGGTGGGGGAAATGACTCACTGCAGTAGTAATCGTAGTTATTAAGTTTAGTGTGTATTGTACCTCTGTAACTTTTCATGAACTGTGGAATTTAAAAAAAAACACAAAAATTTATATTTTAATGGGCGCTATTCTATGAATAAGCATAGACACTTGTATTTAAAAAAATTCGGGATCATGTATTCTCGGAAGTGTACATTCTAGTCTCAAACAAACCACAAAGTTGTGTAAATATTTCATTTATAATATTAATGATTATTCTCCATCTAAAATAGATACATATATTGATTGATTGTTATTGATAAGACATAATTTAAAACATGATTCTAATTGGATGCGCTCCTGAAATAATAATAATAATACTTATCTAACAACCATACATACTATAATATAACTAAAGTTCCAAAAATAAAATGTTCAAAGTCTTTTCACATTTCTTTTAAAATTTAATACTAGTAAATAGTAAATGTTTATTAATATAAAATTTATCACAATCCATCTGATTTTCCTTCTATAGAGAATACACAAAAATTGTCCAGTGACATAGATAAATGAATATTCTCTATTTTTATGTATGTCAATAATAAATTGAAATATTTATCTATAATGTTCTTGCAATTAGTATTTTCAAAATTAATTTTAAATAATTTGTCTTTGAAATACTTTAGGATTTAAAAGTTTTAACGTAGGCTTATGGCTACTCAGGTAAAAAGATTTTATGATGAATAGCTGTTTATTGTAACTTTGCTCTTGAAGATTGTAAGAGGCGATCAGCCTAATGAGAAGGTCTCATAGTGATGAGAGAGTCAACACAACCACTCTTGTCGGATGATGAAGAGCTAGTCCCACTACAAGAAGTCGCATATACCAGTCCAACTGAAAAATGCTATGACGGTGGATCCTATAGGCCAATAGGGAATAACCTGATAATTATATCAAGGCACTACTACACTGCACTCACTTAATTAATTTTGGGGAAAAATTATTATTTCTTACAATTAGTTACTTATTTATTATAAAAGTAAAAGTTTACAATGTCTTTTATTTAAAATAGTATCGTATTATATTTTTAATACAACAGTTAAACTTTTCCATTTGTACCAATAGTTTACTCACGATTCTATAACATTTACCAATTTTGGAACACCGTCTGTCCATCCATACGAGGCTTCGAATATACGATCGCAATACGAGAGATGACAAAAGTTTCCCCGACGTCATATCTCGCTTACATCACATATTGAACCAAGTACTAACCCAACTTAAGACCCAAATATGTGAAATATTACAGAGCCCCCTAAAACAGAATGTGTTAATTAGTGTAACTAATCGCACATAGTGTTTTACCAACAATTTTCACTCATTTTTGTGTACATTCACATAAAGTTTTGTTTTTATCTTTACAACAATTTAAAAAAACAAAAAACCATTCTTTCATCTAATATTTTATAATAAGTGGTTGTATTATAACCTCCCTTATATTTTAATGTTTAAACATCCCCTGTTTAACTGTCCCTTCTTTTTAAATTAATATTTCAAGTACCCCGATCAAAAATGATAGTTTTTTTTCTCTAATCAATTTATTATTAAATTCAGTGAAGGATTCTAATAAGATGATATTTATTAAGAAACACAGCTCCTTACTTGTTACTAGAGCATCAAAGAATTTTCACCAGTAAAATTTATGTTAAATTATTCTTGTTTCTTTTTTATTTGTTTGAAGAATTATTTATTTACTTGTTGTAGAAGGATCCTGAAAGGTATGTAACCCTTTATGAAAAGTTATTGACAGGTTATGTACAGTGAAATAAACATTGTTTTGCCACTACAAAAATATTTTATTGAGTTTTCTAGTTTTTTCCTGTTTATCCGGATTTTTTATTTTCCGGATTGCTTCCAGTTCACGTTAGTCCGGTTAAACGAGGTTGTACTGTATACAGTTTTTCTAAATTGTTTATATAGGAAAGTGTATTTCGGTTGCTTTATTTATATGTAATATTGTTTAATTTGTGTAAAAAGACGAAAAGAATAACATGGTAAAAAATCAAAAAACAATAGATGCTGCACATATATTATGTTGCTATAAAAAGGAATCAAATTTCTAAAATTATAAGAAATAACCAAAACTTTACCATTTCTTTCAAATTCGATTCTGCTTGTTCCTGGTCTAAAATTCCTTCTTTATTTTTAATGTTTTCTTCAAAATCTTGGACTACTTTTTCCAACGATTCCCTTTCTTTTTCAAGCAACTTAACTTCCTTCTCGAGATTATTTACTTTTTCCGTAAGGGCCATAGAAGTCTGAAACATTGTATAAAATCTGTGTTTAAAAAAGCCACCATCACAAAATAAAAAATATCTTTAAAATTCTATTCTACGAGGTGTGTCTTAAATAATGACACTGTGGTTCTAACTCACATAGAAAGCCATCAGAACTAATTGTGAGCTATTTTGTAGAGACCTTTAATGTGTCTAAACTTGCTTGTCAAATATCAACACTCTATCGTTCAATTAATTGTGCGTCATTGTTTAGTGTAGTTGCGTTTTCTGTTTTGAGTGGACTAATGGTAAGTTTAAAAATTGACCAATGTACCAATTTGAAATGTTTAGTTAAATTAAAGAAAACACCAACAGAATGTTTTCAAATGCTTACAGGGAAAATTGTATGTGTCTCGTGAATGTGTGTTTGAACGGTACAAAAGATTCAGTGAAGGATGTCAGAACATGGGAGACGATGAACAGCTTCCTCTTCAAGAACAGAAGAAAATGTAATTGATGGAAAACAAGATTGAATAAGTGCAAATGGGGACTATATTGAAGAGGACAAGCATTAGAATTGTGATACTTATGTGTTATTATATCACTCTTGTTATTTAATAGACATATCTCATATTTTTAAAATGGTTCATTAATGATGTAAAAATCTTATTGTTAATATGTTTTAATTAATCATTATTTTTGTAAGGAAAACGATACTCATTAATTCGACTTTTTAATATGGTGCTTAGAGTTTATTTTCATTTTTTTAGCTGATAACACCTTGTCAGAATTTACAGATAAAGACGAATAAGTTTTCTTTTCTAAGACCAGTGGTTAACAAATTGTGAGTTGAGGCACGTTGGCTGATTTTCAGGGGTGCCGCAAAATATTACACTATGTTCACTGAAATGACATTTTGCTGATATGATTTTAGAAACGAGTCATCGGTTTGTTGATGTAATGGTAGGAAAGACATCTAAAGGACATGTAACTATTTCATATCCGTGGATGTTAAAAAAGGGAATTTAGATTGATTTGTTCTGATGAATTTATATTTTATTAGGTGCTATTTTGTGAATAAAACCATATACACTTATATTTTAACAGAAAAAACAGATTCAGGATTGTGGACTCTAGGACTTGATAGTCACAAACAAACAACAAATGTTATGAATATTTCATTTATAATATTCTGATGAATAATAGCTGCAAATACATACATAGATATTATAAAAAGAATTTATGGAGGACTTCCTGCAAAACATATATATATATCTTAAAATTCTTATAACTAACAAGGTTACTAAAAGATATTGCTCAATGTCTTTAAGTCTATAATATACACTCTTAACCCTAGATTTGACTTATGGCTAACAATTCTTAATTTCCTGTCCACAGTCCATTATATGAAATTATTTAAAGTAGTTCATAAATGATATAGTAATCTACAAATCTCTAGTTCATACCACATGAACACTAAGATAATTTGTTAATAATTCTCTTTATTCAAACAAGCAAATGTACAATTTTTTTTCTTTTTAACATTTGTTACTGTAATTAACAAAATTAGTCTCTTTTCCAAGCAATATTTTTCAAGGAAATAAAATGCGTATACGATTGAACATAAGTGTCTATACCAGAACGCTAGTCAATAATTTTATTAAAGTTCAAATCAAAACTATTATAATGTTGAATAGCTCATTCGACACATCACTCTTGAAGATTGTCGGAGGGGATTAGCCTAATGAGGTCTCGGGTTGACGAGAAAGTCAATATGACCACTCTCGCCAGACAAAGATGAGCTAATGAAACTACTGAAATCTTCTGTACTAGACTGACTATGAAATGCTGTGATTGGTGGATCTTTTGGGCCAATTGGGGATAACCTGATGATTATATCGACGCACTACACACTGCACTCTCTTAATATATTTTAATTTTTGGGAAAACTATTCTTTCTTAAATTTACTTATACAGTAGAGTCCCGCAAACTCAGCGTAATGTGGAACGGAAGTGTGCCGAGTTTGTGAAATGCTGGGTTATCGGGAATAAGGGCAAAAAATAAATTGTAATTGAAACACCAAAGCGGCGGCGATATCAAACGACTTTGTCGATAGCGGTATCACATTGTCGGCAGTGTAAAAACACTGCGGCGGCGATATCAAACGACTTTGTCGATAGCGGTATCCCATTGTCGGCGGCATAATAACATCGCGGCATTGGCACCCGTCGATATAGCAGACATACACCTGCAAAAACGTTTGATGGGCCGCTTTTTTTCCACGAATCAATTTAGTATACATTATGGAAAATATAATATTTCTTTTCAGTTTTCTTTGACAGGTACGCACAGTATATACAGCAAATAAAAATGAGCGAGTTACGAAAACGGAAGTGTGTGTCGGTTTCTTTTGAGACGCGGTTAAATGTGTTAAAAAGACTTGACAGAGGGGAATCTGTAAAAAAGCTTTGTGACGAGTTTAACGTGGGAAAAGTACCATCAACGATTCGAGCGATCGAAGTTAATGCCCGTTTTGGGATATTGTAGTAGTTTACCCATCCTACTAAAAATGATTTCAATGATATGTTTCTTCAAAATATATACTTATTTAATACTTTGGTACACAAATTATTTGTAAATTTGAAATATAATTATCATTATTTTTCTAAACTTAACCAACCCAACTCCACCACCTAACCAAACCTGCGCACTTGCCTCTTTAGTGAGTAGAGGCACAATCCTGAGGAAACCTAGCTAGATTTACACCTTTTTTCATGTAGTATTGGGTTATATCCCTCTCTTTCATCTTTCCAATCATGTTTTGACCAACTCTTGTTCTTTTCTGATTCTGACACTATAATGACAAAGAAGTTTTTTGCCTATCTATCTATTATATATATATATATATATATAAATTAATATATATATATATATATATATATAAAAATTAATATATATGCACACTGTAACAATTAGGAATGCATATATTCTGACTTTGTGTGCCTTGGAAAAATCCTGATTTACTGAAGTTGATCAAAAAAGGTTGTACATCACTGAATTAGACTTAGAAGTTTGTAAAATGTTTATGCACCATTTAAGTGCTTTGAGCTCCCAAGATAAGACTAGCATAATCATTGTATTACCTTGTATGCGTGTTCTTCTACCATTCTCTGAGAAGCTATTCTAAGTTCATGTGTCTTTGCATTGTATCTCCTTCTTAACTCGTCTCTATCTTGTTGTAACTGTTAAAGAAAAAACAAGTAGACTAATTAATAATTTAAACTGAAAGAAAGTTGTTATTGAACATTTATTCGGACATTTGTCATCCTTTATGTATATAAAAAGTAACACATTATTTCGAGAGTATGGATTAACTCTCGTTATCCAAGTGATAAACATGATAAAGGTCAACATAGCTTAGTATCCTAGGGGCATGTTAGAAATTAAAACTAAAATTAATAACTTAAGATACAAACCCTGAGCTAAAACTAGACCTAAGCATCCAAAATAACTCATAAAATATAATCAGGAAAAAGCACAAGTCAAGAAACAATATACTAACTAAGAATTACAAACACAGAGTCTACCTTAGATCATACTTGGTCAACTAACTAAAGGGGTTCAGTACCAACGAGTGTTTACCTAATGGTTTTATCAAGGTGAACAACCTTTTGTCCAATCTCTCAGGAGTTTTGTACTTAGAGTAAAGAATAAGGGATGAATGGTTATAAGTTATTTATGTACCTGATCATTAAATTTATATCTAAGAAGAAGTCCTAAAGCATATGGTAATTTGAGGCTCAATAGGCGAGTTAAAACTGTTGTAGTTTGCTGGGTAGAAGGTACAGAATGCATTAAAGTCCACTCAATAGACACCAGAGTATAAACAATCATTATGACAAAACACAAAAAGTTAGGTAATTACTTGGCTTGCAACCTACTAACAAACCACAAATGATGTAATAATATACAAATAACTGAAGGTTATTTTATTGAATTTATTACTTTACTAATTTATTTTTAAAAGAAAAGAATGAAATTATTTTTATTAAAGTTTTTATTAAAAGTTTGCTCAGCTAAGCGCGCCAGGAAGCTTTTGCTTACCAATTTAGAAAATGAATTTAAATATTTTAATTGAATTTATGAATTTAATTATATTTATCTCAGGGTGTAGGCTCTTTTTAAGGGTACTTACAGTGATTTCTGGTTGAGAATGAGAAACGCTTGAAACTTAAATTTTAACATGAATTTATTAAAGTAAAATTAATACATGGCATTTGTTATCACAAAAATATCAAACAAATCAACTAAGACTAACATCCTATCCAGATTAAGTTTTTTTTATTGCCTTAGAAGAAGGACTATTTTTAGAAAACTTGAATTTAACTTTATGTCGCAACTAGAAAAAATATTTAAGAATTAAAACAGATTAAAATATCTGTTACTTAATATTGAATTTATTCTTACATTAAAAAAAAAAAAAGAATATGTCAATAGACATCTATTATTTATTCATTTAGAAAACGTAATTATTAAAGTATCAAATTATAAATTTTAGAACATAAAACATTTTAAATTTCACATAATACATAAATTAAGTTCTTTGTGTTGAATAACACATTTTTACCAGACCGTTGACGCAAAACCCTTTGTGCCGTAGTAGTGTCTGAAACGTGGCTTCAATGATAAGTCCTTTGTGCAGTCCGCGTAGAACTAGGTTGATTGAAATTGCTCCAATCACACTTTGCATTTTTGTTTTACGAATGTCTTTCAGCGTAATTAGTTCATTTTCTACATTTTGTAAATGTTCATCATTCGACCATTATAATATTGCGCGCGCGACCGTCTATTGTCCTATTTTGCAACACGCTATTTTTTAAGAAACACTTTGTCTGTTCAAATCAGTCTAATCATTTTAACACACTCGAATATACTGTTCAAATTACACTGCGTTTAGATTAGCTCAGTACAAGTTATTGTCTTGAAACTTCAAAATCGAATCAAACTATACACTACATTTTTCTGTCCAACTCTGACTTACGACTTTTACGAAACACACCTTACAGCTCCAACCGCTGCCTTAAGACTCTTTAAAATACATCTTACACATTCAACCGCTGAACTAAGACTCAAAATAAAACATATTACATTTTTATTAAAACACCTCTATACAAACTATTAGAGGTCTGACCACATCAGGTCCCAAACTAAGACTGAAGAAAACGCATGGTGAATTTCTATATCCGGTTGGTACAGGGGTTACAGATTTTTCCACACGGACTCAAATCTCGCTGTGTTTGCATTAATTACAACTCACATCTCGTCACGCACATTATTCAAATATATTCCCTTGACAACAAGTCTTTTGTATATATTTTTTATAACACACAACCTATTTAATTTATTTATTAATTACAGCTAATATTTATACACATTGTTATTTACTTTAGTTTGGAAATCTAGTTAATTTAATTTCCCTTACTTTAAATTATTATTACAAGTCATGTTTTCGACTCATTTTACCCCCTCCCAAATTAATTTTAAACGATTCCCAGTTACTTTTACTATTCAATTTAAATTAACACTTTTTTGGTATTACAATGACCAACAGTATATAAGCCAAGGTTGGTAGAAAACTTCAGTCAGATGCAGAAAGGAGGTATCGACGGTCAGATATCGGTGATTTGAGTTTGCATAAGGTTGCCGGGAGGACCAGTGAGAGACTCTGCCAGAACGTGACCAGGTTGCTGTCAAGGGATAAAATCTCTAATTGAGGAGAATTCGATACAAGGAATCAATACGGACACGGAGTAACGAGAAGTCGCCAATAGGAAGGTGAGCAAACTTCCTGTACAAAGAAATTCAGTAAATTCTTGGAATTCTTATTTAAATATATATTCTGTCATAATAATTGGGATTGCTCTGGAACAAAAGCTTAGAATATTTAACTAATAAATTAGTTAGATTTTGTATGGACAGGAGACAGGCTTACCTTGGAAAGTCGTCCTTGGTATTACCTAATAGTACACAAGTAAGAAAACACACAAAAAAACAACAAAAAAACACTAAAGTTTTGAAATATTTCGTAAACACTGTTCACATTCTTAACTCTACCGATTGAGAATGTGAACAGAGTTTACGATATATTTCAAAACTTTAGTGTTTTTTTTTTTGTGTGTGTTTTCTTACTTGTGTACTATTAGGTAATACCAAGGACCACTTTCAAGGTAAGCCTGTCTCCTGTCCATACAAAATCTAACCAATCTAATAGGCTATGTGCCCTATTAAATCCTAACCTATAACTAATAACTTAGTTTGGTATTAAATGTCAATATCTATATGTATTAGAATAATTAATAGTAATAAAGAAAGAAATTGTCAATACAAACATTTTTAGCACTGAATCACTGATTCCCTAAATAATTTTTATTTCACTATAAACCAACTCCAAGAACCCCCTTTGATTCCTAACACTAACCTAACCTGACAGATATCTGATACAAGTTTTTGTTTGTTTTGTACTCACACACTAAAAAATATCAGCAAGGAAGTTCAAGTGTCGTTTTACATGACCAACATAGATAATAATTCTTGGGGTAACACTGTTATATTGAACTCTTTTATTGGAATAAAACTCTGTAATCCTGATGTTTGATCTATCAAATTAAACTTAATAATGATTAATTGGTTTATTTCATATATGACCCACTCTTAGTGATATCTGTACTTTATTTTATATCTGATTAGCCCGCAATGAAATCAGGCTTTGTATGTACAGTAGAACTTGGATAATTCTAAGTTGAAGGGACCAATGAAAAAATTCTAATTATAAAAGTTACAATATTTTTCATGCTTTAGGCTCTTAAGAAGCTTGAAATAATAATTACAGTATATATGGTTATTGTATAAGCTTTATTTTCACAAATCAAAAGTTAATGAAGCTTATTCATTGTTGATAGCCTTAGAACTACATATATTTTATATATATTATTTATTTTCTGTCAAATGTAGTCTGTATTTGTATTTTACTTTTTATGTGGCTACATGTTTCACTGCCACAGGCAGCATCATCAGGCCAGCTTCTATGTCCACTCAAACACTTATATATACACAACACTTATTGTAACACATATTTTCATACATTTTTCGTACACGACACATAAATAAATAAATTTGTTCAACATTGCTACACTTGAGAGGTACCTCATTCTGGTGTATTTCCTCTAAGACTGATTTGGAAAGATAAAGATGCAGCTCTGTTCAATGCTTATCAGATTGTACCTTGTGCCCTACTAGATTTTTTTATGTCTCCTTGATTTTATGTTGTTGGCAAAATATTAGATCGTAAAGGCAATTGGAAACAAAATTCAATTTTTCATTTAAAATTTTTTCTGGATTGCTTTTGTGGTGTTTATAAATCTCATATTCTAATATGAGAAAGAATATTAGAGAAAGTTTTGAATTAATTGTATCAAGTAAAAAATTAATTGTAACCAAATAAAATTAGGTTAAGGAATGAGTGCAGAGTGAATGAAGTAGAGTTAATAAAATTAGGTTAGTAAATGTAATTGTTTTTCAAAAATCAAAATATTATATTAAATAATTATTTGAAAGGTAAAGCGTTGTGTTTTATTTAAATAGGAGCTGAGTAAAAGCTATTAGTTAAATTGAAGAGTTCTGTTATGTCATATTTGTCACCCAAACGTAGGGGCTAGTAATAGTTAAATTGGCAAATAACTGTTATGTTATTATATATATATATATATATATATATATATATATATATATATATATGTATTTCATTATAATAAATGGTATATAATATATTCATTTATAACAAATGGTGGATTGGCTTTATCTAGAGAAATTTCATTTGAATATAAAAATAAATGGTAGAGCATCTAACCCTTAACTCATACCTACACAGAAAAGAAAATTTTATGAAAATGGGAACAGGAGTTCTTAAGTTATAAGCTGATAGACAGTCAAGCCTTTATGTTTTAGGTTTGGTTATCAAATTTTTTGTCTAGTTATAACTTAATTAATCTTTATCGTAGAAAGATCACATGAGTATTTTTGCATGCTAATTTTAACATGATAGCTGCCACATTGGCCCGATACTATCTATATTTACCAAACATCACATCTGTCTTATTAGCATCACTGTTGCTTAGCAATGACTTATTGATTTGTCTGCTACATCTCATGTTACCAGCAATTTTGTGAACTATTTCGAAGCTATTATTTTTGTGTTACTCATAGAACATTTAACAGTACTATCTGTATCACTTAGATAAAGCAGATTTATTTTTCCATTGCTTCCTACTGAGGTAAACTGTCAGACCCTTAGGACCGACAGGTTATGACTTATTATTGGTTTCATTTTGTTTTTTAATTAATTAATTATTTACTATTTTAAAATGTTTAATTGATTATTAGTTGCATTTTGTACTAAAAGTATGTTTTTGTCTAAGTAAAATACACAATGTCAAATAAAGATCAATATGAATGTACAAGCTAAAAAATTAGTTTGGAATTTAGTTTTCAATATAAGTTATTTGGATGAATAAAAAATGACTGAGTTATAAACATAATAGATAACGTATGCAGATAAATAGTAAATTCAATAGTCTTTTTTACAATTTTATTTTCACATAAGAAAGGCTTGTTAGGACATTTGTTACAATAAGTTGCGACTTTCATCATATTTCTTGCATCCATCTTCCTGCAACACTCTCTTATAGCACATTTTACAAACTTTCCTTGTTTTCCATCTATTATTAGCCTCATCAGCATAAAGAGGGGTAGATGATAGGTAATGGTGTCCAGTTCTGTTACAGGTGAAATTATCTCATCTTTTAGCCACATTAGACAAGTAGTAAGCTGCTCTTTGAATACAGTGATAGAAGTCATGTTTTTTCTCTGTTAATTAGTGGGAGTATTTAAGAAATAGGCATTGTAGGCAAACTACTGCTTACCAAAAAGGAGTTCTACCACTATTTTAAGGTACCATCTCATTGTTTTACGCACCCCCATGCTATAAGAGGACATCTGGTTCTTAACATCTATAACTATTTTTGATTTATTATATTCTATAACAACTAATGGTTTTAGAAGGAACATATTGTTTGTGTCCATTTTGCTGGTTTCAATAAAATCAAATTTATGTATAGTTGACAACATGGCATGGTGTTAACCTCAAAACCAAATAAATATTCTATTAAGAACCATGTTGGATTTATCAGCCAGCCAGGATTAATTTTAGTATTCTTTCCCCCCCCCCCCTCCAAAAAAAAGACATGTCAGACCAATTGGGTCGACATTTTTAAATTGTTTATTTCCCCATATTTATGCATAATTTGGCATAATGCATTTTATAATGTCAGAAAATTCATTTTGATATTAAAAAAATGTTCTTAAAACAACTTGGCAATCTAGCATTAAAATAGAAAATTTGCCCTTGGCAGCTAATGTGTTAAAGCTACATAAAATGAGCTAGCACACAATTTTATAGCAAAACGGAAGCAAAGTTATCAATGAAACACAAAGTGGTCACCTTTTGAAATCTACTCACTAATTTTAATAAAAATCTCACCAGATCATCTTTTAGACAATTATACCAACTATTGTAAATTTGGTGTCAAATGGTATACTCCTTTGTTAGTTATCATGCTTACAGCAAGTGGAGGTTTTGATGTTAGTTTTCTCTTTTGCTCTGACAATAAAATTAATAAACTTTTCATCTATAAAATTTTCACAACAAAATTCACAGTTTTTTGGATATTTTTTTTAGAAATATTAAAAATTAAATTTAAAATTTACTGGAAAGATTATTTCTATTTGAATGTGATATAATCCTCGAGTAGTCAATTAGGGATCTTGACATCACACTTAACCTACAAAATTACAGCCCATCTCTATGTGATTTATTTTCGACAACAAAAGTTTATCATTAAATTTTATGGGAAACATTCAGTTTAATCTCTAAACCTAGTTTTCCGAGTAGCGGTCTCATGATTTTACCCGGTGTATTTACAGATTGGCGAGCACCTCTTGTATGGCAGTAGTCTGTCAGCTAATGATATTTGACGGCTATATTTGAGACTATTTCAAGAAACTAAAATACACAGAACATGTAGAAAAGCTATTTATATCATTAATAAAATATGCCTAAATCCAGTGCATTTTATTAGATTCAAATAAATTCTGAAATCAAATGTTTCTTTGCTAATCAACTGTCTCAGCCTCTGCTGTAAGGTGCTAGTTTGCTAAACACAAAGAAGTTTCTGTTTTTTACACAATATTTTTATAGTATTTTTCTCATAGTATTATTGTTGTGTTTTGGAATGATAAAAGTGAACAGTGTTTAAATTGTGTCAAATTTGTTTTGTCATTTTGGAGATATGTTTTGTAGATAAGCTTTTGAAAGATAAGTTAAAGTGTCAGTTCATCGGCTAATAAGCATAGGTTAGTTCTGTGATTACTTTTGTTTATAATTCTTTTAATAGTTTTTAAGTAAATTCAATATGTTTTTAGTGGTGGAGTCTTATAATATGTTATAAATAAATATAAATATTTGAGTGAACAGTTGCAAACACTTCAAAAAGTACTGCAGCGGGCATTATTCCTTATTAAAAATCTCCAGCATTGAGGGGTTAAATTAGGAATTAACTATTGATGGAATAGGAACTGAAGTTTACAGCAAATCAATTAAAATTATTTCAAGCAAAATGCTTGTGATACTGGAATGTCTACAACTATGACTTGCAAGAGGATATGCCTATGAACTTACCACAGTCTGGTTAAGACAATAAAAAGGCTTTAAATTCACAAGAACACTCAGTTTTACTAGTGTGTAGTTAAGGATATCAGATGTTAGTTAAACTATCGATTCTTAACCAGTTGGAGATATGTTAGATGCCTTGTTATAGAAGAATCAAGTGTAACAAGAAGGCTGATGAAGTAGTAAAGAGAGGGGTTCAAACACTATTCATAGGCTTCAAACCTGCATAAGTAGAACAGTAGAAAGAATTTTTTGATAAATAAGGTGTGTTCAGAGACTCTTAACTGCTGGAAGAGGTCTCAAGCATAAAGATCAATGGGCCAAAACAATCTGTTTAGGTTTATATCTACCTATCTGGAGGTATAACCAGAAAACCAGAATAGGGTCTTGAGACATGCGGTCAGTACATAGAGACTGCAGAACACATACTTTTGAAGTGCAAGATACTGGAACAAAGCAGATTCCTAATCTTTGGGCTATTTGGTACTCCAAAAGACGAAAATAATTGAGCAAAGCAGGTTCTAATCCTTGTACAAAAATTAAGCAACTGGATTAATATATTAAAGGCAAAAAAGTATGTTAGGCTGAAACACCCGAAGATAAACCTACTTTCCAATTAATAATACCAAAAAGTTGTAATTTTTCAAGATGTAATCAAATGGAATGTCCACTCAATATTACAAAAACTGCCTCAACAATAGTTTTGAAATTATTCAAAATTACAAATTAATTTCTTAACTGCAAATCCAAAACTGAGAAAATTACAACCAAGTGAATTTTTGGAAACAAATTCTGAGATCACCTTGAGTTCTTTCTCCTTAAGATTGTGTTCACGCATCCTTAGGTTTTCAGTGGCAGTGCTCAATGTATCCAAAACTGTCTGACTGTTTTCAACATTAAATACTACAGCCTCTTCCATATGTCGTTTCTTGTCCTCCCAATCGGCAGACACTTTGGCTAAATATTCTCTTTCTTTCCTCATCAGCTGAAAAGCAATATGACACGAGATCAACAGCAGTGGCGAATTGGGTCGATACAACAAATGGTCAAATTATAATACATCAACATGAAAGGCATTCATAATAAGCATAACAAAAACAACCAATAAGCTTATACTTCATTCTGCCGACACTGTTTTACATGATATCAACAAAAATATATTTGTATTTTATGAAAAATTACGGTAAAAATGAATTACTGTATAGAAATGTCTTTCGTTTTACAAGATTGAGATACTATTTTTTGATTAGAGTGACTGTAGAAAATAAAACAAAGCTAATCATAAATTAAACAAATATAAGTAAAACATGTTTCCCAATAGATTTAAAAAGTTCAAGCATTATTGGAACAACTTAGGAAAATATTTGATTAAAAAACAAGGTTACTTAAATGTATGGTTACACGGTTACTAAACTAATACTTGATTTTGATTTATTCCAATATTCAAAAATCTCATCCTGGTCCTTATATACTACTGCCACAAGTTAGTGCAAAACCTGATTAAGTCGAACACGTGATTGAAATTACTACGGTTTTAAAGAATCACCAGTAAAAGTTAAGAAAAGAATACGTAGGGTTGGACTTTGAATAACTGCTACCTCTCTGAAAATTTTCTTAAGTATTTTTGTACTACCAAGAAACTGATCACAAGCAATACCCATCTTATTCTACTTTTCATCCTACTTGAAAATAACATTTCGTGAAAGATTTCTTCAGTGCCTATTCACCTTAAATAAATGGCAAAATCTTCTTTACACTTGAGTTACTAATTAACTTTAAATACATATTCTTGCACTGATTAATTGTCCATGTTGCTTGCTGTTTAACACTGAACACAAACTGAATGACTGGGTCGTTCCATCAAGCAACATATTTCCCTCACCACTGTATCGTGTACATGGGACAGACAGGATGCCCGTTCAATATGTGATACAACGAATATATCCAGGCATTAAAACACCCTAAAAAATCCAAGTTCGCAGATCACTTGGTAAATTGTGATCACACATACAGCAGTATAGATCACAACATGAAAATATTGCAAAAATATAAAAAAGCCAATTATATGAACCACGTAGAAGATATCACATTAAAAAAAATGGAATAGAATACTCAACTGGACTTTTAAATGACAAGAAATTGTTTGATGGAACCCCCACTTACAAACTGATAAGCCAGCTGATAACAATACCGAATTCAGGTGAAACATAGTCCATTAGTTAACGCCGGCACGAACACATGCATAGTGAACATTATTATTTGAGTGGTATGATGTTGTGTATTGTTTGTTTTTACATGTTGAATGTTTCTAATTTGTGACGATGGACGAATAATGCCCAAAACATGTGTTATAAAATAAGACTTTAATTGAAGAAAACTTCAAAGGATTACTGGCGGTAAGTTGACAAAATAAACAGTTAATTGATCAAGCATATCCAGTTGCTCTAAATTACCAATTGCAATACAGTCAGCTGCTTGGGTGCGTGAGGACAACACTTGTATTGGAGACTTGTCCTCGAAACTCATGAAAAAAAGAAGATGTGATGTAGTTAAAAATAGAATCATTAAAAATTATTTACATACATTATGAAGGATAGATACAAATATTCACAGATAGTTTGTTAGATTCTTTGTACGGTAAATCAGGCACCACATACTTCGGTCAAGAAACCAAAGAAAAATACTATGGCCCTGTAAATGTAACATCATGCATCAATGCAACACACTTAGCAATCAATGCAGCTCTAATTAACTGTCTATATGAAGGGAAAGAAATTTATATCCTAATGGACTCAAATCTGTCTTGTAAGATATAAGGCAGTGCACAGTGACTAAATACGAATTCAGGATCATGGAGATTAGGTCACCCACTGCAGTGTAGCGGGAAATAAAGTGTTAGATGTGATAGCAAAAAGTGCGACTGTAAATTCACCGAACTTATCACAGCAGTATTCACTATTGTTAGGAATAATTGTTAAAATTGTTGTTAGGTAAAATTATAAAAACTATCATATATAATTTTTACTCTAAGTCCCAAGAAAATTCACAGAAGGTTGTGAAATATATCAAAATGTGTCGCAATAGCTGACTCTAGACAATATACCTGGTTCAATAAACTAGCAAGGTATATAAACCTATAATGGTCTAAAAAGAAGGTCAGTCATTATTGAAGAAACCGATGGTGACAGCTGGAGGCTCTGCTCATTGATTGATCAAGAGCATTGGTCAGAACAGCCAACAGAATTCATTAGAATCAACTTTAAGAATATCACTGTGATAAACATGGTAGTTGATACTTACAGTAATAGAGGTGAGCAAACCGTCAGTATATTCTTAAATTAATTTAATAAGACATAAAAGAAAGTAGACTCATTTGGATTTTTACTATTACACAATAATTTTTATCTTGCTCTATCTTGGAACTAATTGATATAGTTTACAATAACAAAGGTTAGATATCAATAATGTATTTCTTAGAATTATACAAAAACTGAACCACTGATTGCTATAAGTACTTTATTTAACCATAAATCGCTTTATCTTTAATATATACATCTCATTTATAATAAATGGTACAAATTTCATTTGAACACTAAATTATGTCTTAGATAAAACTAATTCCTAACACTATATTACTACTAAAGAGCTACTAAGGGAGGGCTGGTGAAGGAGTATGTACGAAGATCAAAAGGATAAACTATCGGGCAGGCCTTGTTCAGCTTCGAACCAAAATCAGTAACTCCAAATATATACAGAGTAGTGTCCCATGCTGTGGTGAAAATGCTTCATATTACAATGAGGCGATATCTTCAACGCTTTCGTCTATGTGATTAACCACTGTGCAGGGAGATAGAAGGAACGTTTGAGCATATCTTACTCAAGTTTGCAGCATAGGTGTTGAAAAGAATGGTCAATGAGAGTGGTTTCTTTTGTAAACTCTCAAATAGGAATAATTGCTTAGAATGATGGTTTTTAATGGACATCGAGTTATTGGCCGATGCTGGCAGTAAGAATTTAGAAAGTTGTCAAGAGTGTCACTTGTGTGGCAAATTATTTTTCAATTGCACAATTAGTGCCATCATTTACAGGGCAAGAGGCCTTAAGTCATAATTTCAAAGCCATATTTTAATAATTTATAAAATTTCTCCAGATGCCTTCTTTACTCCAAACCTTTAAATTCATCTTCTGTAAAATTTAAATACTAGCAAAAACAATTTTATAAAAGAATCACTACATATTAATTACAATATTTTACCTCATATTTGAAAACTTCTTGCTGTTTGTCTTTCCAATCTTCCAACTCTTCTACTATTTTCAACATCACCTTATCATCTACACATGGTAGAGGTGAAATGGGCCTTTCTGGAAGGGAGGAAACAACAACAAAATATTAGATGTTATACAATTTGTTTAACAATATGGTTTATATATATTTGGTTTAGTGTCTTTACTTTATGTCTATTGGACTAAGTCACACATGGAAAATCCAATGCCAACAGACTCGAATTTGTGTGTCTTGGCTGTACTAAGTCGGAGCCATGGTAAGAAAAACATTCCTATGCCAATTACATCACACTGCTACCGAGTTGAAAATTAATAGTTAAAATCAAACATCAAAAACTGTCCATTGCAGTTTTATAACGGGTTTCTTTTTGGCACAATGTGTTATTACTGAAAAGTAAAAATATGTTTAAAAAAATTAATGACTTGTGTAATAATTTAACTTTTACTGTGTTGAAAATGAGTTAAATTTTTTACTTATTTGAATTTACTGAATTTAATTGTTTGTTGGGCACCATTCTGTGAGAAAGCACAGACACTTAAACTAATTTTCGGGATCATGGATTCTAGGAAAATGTATTTCACAGTAACAAATAAACCACAGATTTGATTAAATCTCAACATTTAATCTTCATTTTAATACTTATATCTGAAAAGAACATATATATATATATATATATATATATATGGATAATCATATATAAAATCAATGGTTTATCCTTACGGAAATACTTCCTAAAAAAAAATTATTCACCATAAAATTTTCCTATCATTCTTCATAAAATTCACCAATTCACCAATCATCATTCGCCGTAAAATCAGTAAAAAAATTAATCCACCACTTCAACTTCTTAATACAATTAATTACTTCTTTTTTACATAAAACTTATACAGTAAAACCTGTCTAAAACGGAACATGAATGTTCCAGTATTTTTTTCCGTTTTGGGAGGTTTCCATTTTATAGAGATTCTTAATTTTTTTTTAAATACTGTGCATACTGTATAGCCTAGTTTACTGTATTTGTTTTGTCACAAGAACAGGAAGAAGGAAATATGTACATACTGTAGTGTAGAATAATGTACACATATGTACAGTACAAAACAATTCTGTTATGCAGTACCCTAAATCTCTAAACAAACGGGACTTATAGCGGCAGAAAGTACAGTAATGTAAAGAAGAATGGGGCGAGGGGGTTACGATTCCTAGAAACTGCCTCATTAGCGCATGTAGCTGCTGAGTTTCGCCAAAGTGGTGATTGTTTGAAGTATACAGAAATAATGCCGTGATGGTGGTGCTCTTTGACATTTGACTCTCTTCTGTTCAGTGCATAAAAGATGAAAAACGTCCTTGAAAGTTTTGTATTTGAGTTGAGTTGTAATTGTTTGATCTGTACAGAAGTAATGACGTGCTTATACGCGGTTTCGCTTTATGTGGCACTTTCCCACAATGCATCTACCGCTTATATGTACCCAACAAAATTTCCATTTCCGCATTAGACAGTTTTGTATTAAATTATATTGGTGTACGCAATTTATTTTCTATTTACCCAGGTTTCCGTTTTAAAAGGGTCCGTTTTAGGCAGGTTTTACTGTACAACTTTTTTCTTCAATCTTGATACTATAGTTTAACAACTTTAATCAGATATCATCAATCTTAACTGATCTTTACCACTTATTTTTTCTTTCAATAAATTACTTTTTCTCTTAAATATTATTTTATTTCTTTCAAAAACTCAAATCTCTTCTTTAAACACAAAAATCTTTACATACATACTTCGGCAAAAACTTCTTGTACTAATAACTTTAAAAAAAAAATTCTTACAACTTCTCTATTTCTTGACCCATCACAATAACTTACAAGCATAAATTTTTTAATGAAAACATCTTTATGATTCTTTTATATGGTTCAAATACTTTTGTTTATTTTTACATTGTTTTTTAAAATTTATTTAATTTTCTATTACTTTACATATACTTTTGTGACCATTTTGTCACATTTATAACTTTAAAAGCTCTTTATATTCTTTTTTTAACCTAATTATTAGTTTTTATAACAATTTATTTACACTACAAACCTAACAGCTAATAATTTTTTTATAATATATTTCTTAACCTATTAAAACCTTACAAACTTTACACACATAACCTACTTCAATACATACTACGATTTATTATTTTATTTACGGACAATTTATATATTGTAATATATCTATAGTTGAAGGTTATTTACACTAGCAAACAAATATCACTGATTCATACAAATGGCCAAGGTTCCCCTGGTGCACTGCATGAACCTGCTACTTAACGGTTTATGACTCCATAAAAACATAAATCACTCCAAAAAAGAGGGTTTAGGTGTCTCTTTTGACACGCTATTCTTGACTTATGAAACCTAGACACAGGCTCATCTTCATCGTGTATTCTGATAATTGAATGCAAGCTTTTAAATTGCTCATTTTAGACAGAAATAATGGATTTTCATATTTGAAAAGGGTCTTCCCAGCTCAAGGATGATCTAATTGTATATTAATGAGGTTTGTAAAATACGATTTCATGATAACTCAATATTAAATCGTAAATGGTATCAACTGGACATTTACCTCCTAACTAGTACTAAATCTCCTATATTATATTGAACTGGTTTGAATTTTTTATCATGCAATTTCTTTCTTTGATTCATTTTGATCTTTAAAGTTTTCGTAGCTAATATTATTCTTTTTTCAAAATTTATTATTTCACTTAGTGGAATTGTACACTAGGTGAAATTCCCTATATTGTAATAATGTGAAAAATTAAAGTATTGTATGTTTGAAAGACCCGGGGGAATAATAGCAGATAGGCTGTTTAAATAACATTTTATATTCGGTAAATTCATTTATAAGAGAAAAATAGATTTTCAGAACAACAAAATAAGTAATGATGTTAAATTTTAGTATATTTTGTTTAATAAATAGTGTATGTAAATTTTAGTGAATTACGGGGTGTGTGTTGAACTTTTGGAACGGTGACCGGAAAGAACACTTTCGGAAGTGGGACATCACATGGTTTCTCGAGCAGTCAGAGTTCAGAGCTTGGAGACGATGGTCGTGTTTTAATAAAGTCATGGTTCAGCGGTTGAAGGTGAAAGATGTATTTAGAGACTCTTAGTTCAGAGCTCGCAGTGATCAGACATATTTCAATATAAAGTAACTTTTACAAAATGTAACTGAAATATGTTAAAGTGTATTAAGAGAACAGTTTTAACTTAAATTAATTTGAATAGTGGGATGTATTAACTTTGTGTGACGAACAGTATTGGTTTTATTAAAACCGGACAAAGTGTTCAATGAACAACGTGTCACGTGCAAAGACAATAAATGATTATTTGTATCATGTTCAAATACAGTAGGAAGATGAACAATCGCGAAACGTTTGATGAACTATAAAATTGATAAACATTCTAAATGCAGATATAAGCTGAGTGTACTTCACAAACTTGAAATGTGCGATTAATGCGACGAGGACAGACAGACATCAAGTGTTCTTCATGGAGGGAAAGCCTCAACAAAGACGGTAACCAGCGTTATAAAACGCTGAAAATAAAATCTCATGTATTTATGTAAAATTTTTATGTCTAATGTTTTTGTTCTTAAAAGATTTAATATTTTAATGAGTCATTTATGTTTTTGAGAAATAAGAATTTTTATAAAGTAAATTTAATATTAAAAGACAGATAGTTATAATCTGTTTGATTTAATAAACCATTTGATAGTTGCAACTTAAAGATAAACTCAAGATTTGAAAAATAGACCTTCTTCAAAGGCAATAATAATAAATTTAGCTAGGATATATAATGAATATATATGTATAATTTAAATAATTTCATGTTTAATAAATGTTTGTTAAATTTCAGCTACAAGTGTTTTCATTTCTAGAAACCAAAATCACTGTAAGTACACTTTTAAAAGAACTACACCCTGAGATTTAAACTTTAACTTCATTTTTTCTAAATTGATGTTTAACATCTGGCGCCCTAAACTGCTGTGCAATTATTAACTAAATTAAACTTTAACTTCATTTTCTTTTAAATGAATAAAATAATTAACAAACCCCGTTTCCTTTTTAAATATTACAATATATTCCCTATATATTCTTGAGCATTTCTTTTTGAACATTATTTCATAAGGACTATTATTAGTTGAATCATGAATAGAATAGTTCATACAATTTTCTATAATGTGGCCATTTTGTGTGCCTATCATGGATATAAGTTTTAAACATCTTGTCTAATTCTCCCATACAACGTTTAGTTGGATTACTTTGTGGATGATCACCGATGTATGCCTTATTTGTATGTTTTCCCATCCCAAAATTTCTCTCCATGCTTTTGCTTAAAACTGGCTACCACGATTACTTAAAATTATGTTTGGCCCACTTCGCCTACATAGTCATTTACAATCTTATTTGCCAATACTACTCCAATAGCTTTTTTAATTGGGTATAATTTAATAAATTTTGAGAATACATCTAAAACAACAAAAATATATTTTACTCCTCTACTTCCAACAGGTAGCTCCCCAAATAAATCAACTGCAACTAGATCTAACACGTTTACCATTAAACCTTCTCGATTTTTATTAGATATTTTACTTTTCTGACACAACTCACATGATTTTAACAATTGTCTAATTCTTTTCTCAAACTGTGAATAATTATATGACTCTTTCAATGTTTTATAACACTTTCCTGGTCCTATATGTTCATGTCTTTCATGACAGTCATTTATTATTAATTTTATTGGAGTTTGGGGTATACAAATTTTATAAATATTATTTTTCTTTGATTTTTTTTAAACAATACTCCTTCATACTTCATATAATACTTTAACGAATCTACTGATATAGCATCGCCATTATTATTAATAACTTTTATTAATAAATGTATCAACTTCATTTACATTTAATTTTGCCTTAAAACCTAACAATTTACCTGGTTTTTCTGAAAAAAATTCCCTAAACTCATTTAATGTTTTCCTTAATTTATCCTTTTACGAATTTAACAAATTACTATTTTATAATGTATTATCTATTATCTGTTCCCACTCAAAATTTTCACTATTATTATAACAATACTCTGGATCAAACTCTTGAACAAATTTCTTGCTACATTTTTTACTTGTGATTTTTGATAATTTATTTCTTCATCCTTATAACAATTGACATCTATTTTATTCTTGCTTAATTTAAATTTATAACACTCAACTTCCATTATTTATTTTTTGAACCTAGTTTGAATTAATCTATTTTCTATATTGAACCTTATTATTTCTTCAATAAAATCAATTTGTGCTTCACTTAATTTTAAAAAAAAGTTGTAGCCAATCACTATTTCTAGTATATTTAATCCTCGTACTATTAAAAATTTACAGACATTATTTCATTACTATTTTGACATTAAATTGACATAATTAAAACCTCTAAAACCCTGATCTACACTACTATTACTAGAACTAGGCCTATTTTCAATATTTATTACATCTATTACACCCTCCCTCCTATTTCTACTGATTCTATTCTTTGTCCTTCTTGTGAAAATAAAACCGCATTCAATTCTAAATTTAAGCTAGTTTGTTGACTTTCTATGTTTTCCATTTCAATTATTAAAATTTTCTTACTATTACAAAAAATGTTTTCCAAACTATCAATTTTGATCATTTTTCACATATTTATTTAAATACTAACACAATAGCATTAACAATAAAATAATATAGTAAAAAAAACAAATCCACATACCTTGCTTTAAACCATGGTTTGCTTGTGACTTCTTTCCATGTTGAATTTTAATTCAACCTTGCCCTATGTTGGCTAGCTAATTGTAATAATTTTACTTTTACCTGTCTTAAAAACAGGTTTATTATTTTTTTACTTATTTGAATTTGCTGAATGTAATGATTTGTTGGGCACCATTTTGTGAGAAAGCAGACACTTAAAAGAATTTTCGGGATCATGGATTCTAGGAAAATGTACTTCACAGTCACAAACAAACTACAGATTTGATTAAATTTCAACATTTAATCTTAATTTGAAATTTTATATCTGAAAAGAACATACATATTCATATATAAAATCAATGGTTTATCCTTACAGAAGTACTTCCTAAAAAAAAAAAAAAAAAAAAAAAAAAAAAAAAAAAACAATGCCTACAGCTAACATAAATATAATTATACAATATTCAGTAGATCAGGTACAAAATACATAATAATCAAACAAATAGTAGGGTGGGGTTCACAGTATATGACTGTCTATTTTGAAACACTAGAGAACATGTATAATATGCAATAGTCATAGTTTTTCTTTGAAATATTTTAAAGCCTTGATTTCTCTAATCACTTTACAAAAGCCACAATAGATTGTAATTAAAGGAAATTGCGGAAAAATTGTAATCTTTTTGAAAGTTAGATTTATTTAAAGCAGAATTTCTCTTTAACTTTATATTATCGTATTTTTACTTTACGATAGTCAATGTTTTGACATAAAATAGATAAAAGTTCAAAATGTACTTAGGTGCCTTATACCAAGGACACAAATCACGGCTTTTATGTAAAAATTCAAATCAAAACTGTTTTTTACTGAATAGTTCTTTTTCAAGGCATCGTTCTCAAAGCGAAGTGAATTCTGGTCTGAGGATATCAGCCTGATGAGAAATTCTGTTTGGAAGAGAAGAAGCCAAATGTGACTACTTCCAGCGATGGTACAAGAGCTTGTGTTGTCTCCAAAATTTCAACTAATCCCCTCTATTCTCAAAATATTGGTATAGCTGGAATTAATGGACCAATTAGAACGGATCTGAATACAGCAGACTCTCATAAATCCGGACTATTGTGGCAGACAGCTGGTCCAGATTCTGAAAAATCCAGATTTCCCGGAGTCGGAGATAAGTCGGCCGTGAGGCCGATACGAGCGGTGATAAGCCGCACATACAATCGCTACCGGCTCATGCCGATACCCATCAACACTTGTTACACTTTGACACATTAAATAATGGTACTGTTACTGTAATGTACATAATACAGTACTGGACTGCAATTAAGTAAAACACAGGGTAGGGTGTGTCAATTACCTCAGCCGCGCGGAAACTTCCACTGCTCGTGCGTGATTCATTACAAAATACGTCATTCATGCAATGCGGAAGATCGCGTGAAAATTTAAGGCGCTAAACGGGAAATTGTTATTAAAAAAATTTTCCCGTCCGGTCCGGATTTTCGTGATCCGAATTTATGATAGTGTACTGTAAATATATTGGCCCACAACACTGCACCTAATTTACTTGGGATTTGTCTAATGATTTCTTAATTTTAATATTTTATAAAAACAAGGTTTTAATTATATCTTAAAACTATACATTTATTATTCAATTATTTAACAAATTTCATTCATTCAACTCATTTACACACAGTTCTATAACATTAACCAATTTTGGAAACTCGTCTGTCTGTCCATATGGGATCTTAATATACGATTGTATTACGAGATAGGACGCAAGTCCCTTACGTCATATATCGCTCACATCATATATTGAATCAAGTACTAACACAAATTTGAGATCCAAAAATGTGAAATGTCACACTTACCACTTAATTTCTCCAACTTATGCAACTTTTCGTTTTAAACTGATTGGGCATTAGGAATAACACATTTTAATTTAAAAACAAACAACTGCAAAACCCAAAAATTCCTTCTTTTTTAAAGGTGTTCTGCTTTATCAAATCAAAGTACCTTTAAATGTTATTTCTGTATTTCTAAACATATGTAAGTGTAGCAAAATTAGTACCTAATTTATTTATTCTACAAACTTACCATATACAAAGGGTGGTATCTCCTCTTGATTTGCGACATCGCCCAATGACATTGT
This sequence comes from Aphrophora alni, assembly GCA_963513935.1. Taxonomy (NCBI): domain Eukaryota; kingdom Metazoa; phylum Arthropoda; class Insecta; order Hemiptera; family Aphrophoridae; genus Aphrophora; species Aphrophora alni. The sequence goes on from OY740765.1 coordinate 146,789,978, forward strand.
CACTCCCAGAAGACCTTTATAATTGGTTTTTTCTTCTAAGACTGCTGTATACGAACATTTTTTCTAAAACAAACCAAATATATTTAAAAAAAGTTGTTTTTTCCAAAAAGTTTGCCTATACTGATACTGTCTGATTTCATTCAAAACTGGTATGTATGGTTTTTTCCCCTGCAATATAATCAATAGACTTATTTAAAAATTTGTGAGTACCTACAGTAAAAACATTTTTTTAAACATGAAACTAGTTTTCTCAAAATCAGTTGTAATAATTTTGATCAAATTGGCACAAATGTAATATCCAATTTCGTTCTAAATAGGCGTAAATACTATTGCTGTTATAAAAATTAAAAAATTACCATGTTCTTAAAATCAGTTCAAATGATTTTGATTCAATTTAGCTCGAATGTAGCTTGCAAGGGTCCAATCAAAACACATTGGTTACCATCTCTCAAAAAATGCCAGTTTGCGAGTTATCAGTAGGAAACCAAAAAAATCGGCCTTGGTGCTATTATAAATTACATCATTTTTCAAATTCAACTCTACCAATTAGTTCAAATTTGAGTGACATATAAAGATTAATTATCCAAACCTGTGTTCAAAATCACAATTAAAAAACTATCACAGTTCAGGAATATTTTGGGAAAACAAAATTGAACCTTATGTGCTGCCATTTGATTTTAATCAAATACAATTTATGCTGAAGACGTGTTTATGGCACACATAAAGCCCTATTTTATATATCAAATGTCTGACTTTTTCCTTTTTTACTGATAATTAATGAAACAGCATTTAGAGGCTAGATTAGAGCAAAATTTATTGAAAATCGTTATAGCTGATTTTGTACATTGTAATTTTGTGTTTTATTTTGTTACGTTTTCAACTACCGCCAAATATTTAGTTATAAAAAAATAAAAAACAAATTCTTGAAACATTGCCAAAATATGTCCACACATTTGGGCTCTAGATCACTGCACATATGACAGACATACAATATATCAATATTTTGTATTAACCTTTAGTACGCTGAATAACAATTTAGGCTATTTACTCATAACGTGCTATTAGGAAAAAAAAAAAGAAGTTTTTGTAATTGTTTAAAGTTCTATTTGATTTTGGGTTCTTACAGATATATTTGGTTAAAAAAAATGCAGATTGGCTTAAAAATTATTAAAAAAATTTTTTTTTACAGATTAAAACAAGGAAAAATACTTAATTTCACATTTTTGACCGCCCTATGAAACAGATTACGGTATTTATTTTTTTAATATTTACAAACAAATCATATTAATTTTTTTGTATAAAAGTAGGCCTACTATTTAATTCAAAATAACCTGAACTTCATCAAACAAATAAATTTTACTCAAAAAAGATTTTGAGAAAAATCAACATATCGTATCAAAAATATCTTTCTACTGCTCATAATAATTACCTACATTCAGGACATCAAAAATTACTGATATAGACTAAATATACATATAAACACACAAACAATATTTGACGATAATACTGTGTCCATAGAAACTGTCTATATTTCAAAATGTATTCTGTAGTTGAAAAAGATGCATTCATTATTTCATCGATAAATTGATCAAATCCAAGGTTGTCAGGGTTTGTCATTTTTATAACTAGCCTATTTTACACAAAATAAAAATGTATACTATAACCTAAAATATAAATAATACGGCCTAAACAAATCAACAATGAACAGCTATAGCAGTGATAATGCTGACAAAACATTTTACAACTGACCGACCGTCGTAGCTTACTGAGACGAGAAATCACGTTATACCTGCTGGGGCAGAACACAAAATGGCGCCTGGTTGCTATAACAACCAAATAAAGTCCAATGACAGGTGATCGAGAACAAATACCGTAGTGGGAGTGTCACGTTATACCAATAGGACATTTCCCTGCACTCTATTGGACTTTAAACGAATTACAAATACCTGCAAAAGTCAAATAGTGTTGAATCGAGATATCCCGTCATACGCGTTACCGGTCAAGTTGAGGGTTACGTGAAATCCCTTTATACGCGTGCTAAGGGTTAAAAGGATCTTAAAACAGATACATCCACAAAAATCTCAATCAATTTTTTGACCCATCACATAAATTTCTCTATACAGTTCTATGTATATCTGAATTTAACAGAATTCACCCGGTACAGGAATTTGACAGAACTGTCAAAATGTATGCAAGGGATCATGATAGATGTACATTTGTTGGGACTAAAAATCTTAAATGGAACACATATTTAGGTAACAAATATTGAACATATTAAAGTCGGTAATACATAACTCATACACTATAAAATAACAACTTTCTTACCTGGTCATGCGAAAACAATATACCAGGGTATAAAGGAGTTGCGGCAAGTTCTTTTTCTTCTCTGATAACTACTACTTTAGGAGGGTGTGACATCATAGAAGACTGGTAAATATTGACAGGTAACTTAAAGGTGAAGTCAGCTTGTACAGGAGAGAAAGTGACCGTCTCATTTACATTATTAACAATTATCTCAGTACTGGAAGGTACTTTAATTTCTGCATCAGGATGAAGAAATCTGAATAAAAAACACAATTGCTTTCAAATAAATTTAACTCTTTGAACGTTACACTAAAAGCGATGAAATTTGAGATTAAGTTATGTTAATTTTTGTTTTTTCTCCGATGCAAGTTTTTCTTGATTTTGTAAAGGACAAGTGTACTACAAATATAAGTAAAACTAATTTTGAATCTTTATTTTCACTTTTAAAATACTGAATATATTAATATGAAATGTTACAAATATTGAGTAAGTCAAGCAAGAAATGAGCTGTTTAAAAGATGGAAAAATCATAATTAAAACACGAAATATTGAAAGAAAACTAAATGAATAATATTGAGTCAATGTTTTAAGTTAGTATTTTTGTTTTGAATTGTAATCCTCAAAATTATCTTCTGGATGCAATGGAGGTTCATTTGAGCAGGTCATACACACTTAGGATGTCTCAAGGCAGAGGTCTCCCTTGATATAAACATGGCAATTTTTTGTCTCTTTTCAAGAGAAATGTTTTCCTTGTAATTATCATTATACCTTCATCATTATACACACTCTGAATACAAATTCATCAAAGTTCGGATCAACACCATTAAATATAATAAAATAGTAATAGATATAAGAACAAATTTTAATCACTGAGCAGAGATTTTATAAAAATGTAAAAAACTCAAACAAGAGATATTAAAAAGCTAGATATCGTTGTTAATAGTGCAACAATCAAGTAAATAAGCTTCACCATAGTTTAAATGCAATAAGGTCAGGCTTGAGTGAATATAAAAATTTTGTTTTTAAATTTAATGATTCTTTTAATTTAAAATATAAATAATTTGTTTTACTAGTATTTATAGATAATCCATTGATACTGACAAATAGCATTGATCTGTATGGAAGCCCTATGTTCTAAATCATATAAAGATTATGCTTGAATACTTAATGTCATGTCATCAGCAAACTGAATTAATTTATCCACATGTACTGATGACGTACCATTTAAATAAATTAAAAATAATATTGGGCTAAGTACTGATCCCTGAAGGACACCACTTGTCAACTCTGCCTTGTCTGACAACCCATCCACCACAGTAACTTGTTAAGTTCTTTTATTTAAGTATGACTTTAGACATGACACAATGGCTGTCCACAAATGCCCATTTTCTCACATTTACCAAGTAACGAGATAAAGTTCACAAAATAAAAAGCTTTAAAAATACACTCAAAACTTTAAACTTATTATCAAGACATTCCACAATATAATCCATTAACTGGACTATAGCATCTATTGTAGATTTTCCTTTTTGAAAGCCAAATTGGCCTTCGTACACAATGTTACATTTTTGAAGATGATTTAACAATGTTTTCAAAAATAATTGCTCAAAAACTTTACTGAACACAGGTAATACAGATATATTCCAGTACTTATTTATATCATTTGGATTATCTTTTTTAAATGCTTTACCTTAGCTAATTTCAATCTTAATGGAAATATTCCAGTAGAAAATGACAAATTTATCAAAGAATTTATCAAAACCATAAGAGGCTCAGAATGTTCCTCAATACACAGTTTGATGAGCCACATACTAAGCCCATCAATATCGGTAGTTTTTTTTTATTCTTCAATGACCCAATCACTCCGGATACATCACCAACACACACAGGGGAGAGAAACATTGAACATTGATTATTACAAAAAATTTCCCCTAACAAATCAAAACCTTCAGTTAAATAGTTAAATTTATCATCTGTATTCTTTAAATGGTTGAGGTAATTCCATTTATCTTTACTTAAAAGATATTTTAATAATTCTAAATAATTTCTTCGATAGTCTCTATTTTCTATATATTGGGGTTTTATTATATAAGGAATATTGGTCGAAAAGTCAATCTCCTGTGCATAATGGTCCGATATCCCAGACTGAAGAATCATCCCTAAAAAACTTTCCTTAGGAAAATTGGTAAATATATTATCTATCATCGTTGCAGAGGATCCCAATACTCTGGTCAGATAATCCACACATCACATCATACCATGAGATGGCAAAATATCTCTTAATGTGTCTGTTGCCATCATTTGCTTGAGGATATAAATATTCAATAACATAAACCACATTTCTTTTTAAACAAATTCTGCAATAGAACAAGTTAAGAAAAAAAGTTTTTATGTCACCAGTTGGAGCTCTATACAGACCTATTATAATATCAGTATTTTTATTTTTAAGATTAACATATGTAATCTTAAAATGTTTCTCTATGATGAGATTATGCCACACTTTAAAAGATAGTAACACAACCTCCCTTTCAACAAAGATCTATTAAAGATATTTATTAAATTAAAATTTAGTAGATTAAAACAATCTATAGTATTATTATAATTGAGAGAACGCTCAGTCACAATGAATACACTCAGCTCATATTCAGCACAAAAATATTTAACTCATTTATTTTATTCGTTGCAAATTGTGCACTTTGATGGATAATTCGAAAACATCTCATATCGAGGAAAACAGAGACAACCTCATTTTTACAACTTTTTCCCACTAAGCTTCAACTCCAACCATTGAATTACACTGCCCGAGACACACTGCTCTCAAGAACCCTCTCCTTGCACATGGCAAATGAATCATGGCCCACACTTTATACTGTGACATTTCAAACTGTGTGGCTTAATGCCACAAACAATTTGTTGTTCTTAATTTTTTCAATCACACTAACATTATAAATTCCTACATTATTAAATGTACAAGGAACATGTAATGGTTTGAGAGTCGTGGATATTTTTTCTTACTTTCTTGAGTTTTTGTTTTCTTAATATACAATCTATAACTTTTGGATCAAACTCATTAAATTTAGCAATACATTTTATATTATCCAATCCCCTGTAAAACCATCCAGGTGTAACTGGGATATGGTAGAAATGAATAGACTACTTTTAATTGTCTATCTATCATACAGTTAAAAGTTGAAAAATTATGTCTATTATAATGGTTAGAACTATTAAAACTGTTGTTGTTTAAAAGTAACAAATAATTAAACTTACTTGAACAATATTTTTCCATCTTCTCCAGGTAGTTCAAAGAGTTGTATGCTGTTCAATACTACAGTCAGTACATAGTTATGGGTAGGTCCTACATCCTTATTTGGTTTGTAAGTAGAACCTCCAGGAGCAGTTTTAGGACAAGTTTTATTAAGAGGAGTTAAGTTTAACCTAACTGACGGCATCGATACTGTCTGACCTTTTTGATCTTTTGAAATAATTTGCTGTAATTCACGCCGTTTTAATTTCTTTCCAGCCTTACCTAGATTAAAGAAAACAAGATTTTATACAGTATATTATAATAATAATAGGATCATCGAAAAAAGTGTCTGTGATTTCAAGGTGAAATATTTAAGCTTTTGTTAAGGTAGACTATTAATTTTATTATTTTAATCTTGAAAGACAATATAGGCGAGGTAAATTCTATAATTAAAAGTTACTTAATAGACTTCACCCACCTTATAAGTTGAAGAAAATTGAACGTCTACAGGATATTGTAGTAAAATATATTTAAAACTATTCTTTGAAGGAAACCTTCACGTCATACACAAAACACAAAATCCTGTAGACAAGAATTACACATGATTGTGAAACGTCTTGTGTAATTGTTGTGTACAGGATTTTGTGTTGTATTTGATGTATGACGTAAATGTTTCCTTCAAAGAATAGTTTAAAATATATTTTACTACAATTTCCTGTGGACGCTCAATTTTCTTCAACATATAAGGTGAGTGAAGTCTATTAAGTAACTTTTAATTATATTAATTTTATACCAAAAGATAAAGAAAATAATCAAGCTTTCTTAAATTTATTTATCTCTTGGCCACAATATAGCAGACAATAGGGAGATTCCACTGCCAGGTGGTGAGTCAACCATTATATTTACATATCATACATAAAGGAATGTCAATTATATATATATTTATATAACATAACATACAAAAGTTAAAATACAATATAAATTTAGAGATGTAGACTTTACAATAACAAAAATCACAATACAAATCACATCACAATGAAATAATGCTACAAAACACATCATTATTATCCCTCCAGAATAAATAATATATGAAAGGAATATATATATATATATATATATATATATATATATATTAATGACTTTTGTAATGAGTGACTAAATGGTACCTTAACATCATTTGCAGATGATACTGTTCTATGTTATGCTAAACGTACATGGAGTGATGTTAAACACATCATGAATAATGACTTAAGAGCCATTAGGTGGTAGTTTTTAAAAAATCGTATGGTCCTGAGTGTGGAAAAAACTAACTATGTTAATTTTATATTAAAGGGAAGATATGACTTCTCGGAGGTTATAATATATCATTGCTCAAATTGTATGTGTCAAAGAATTTTTTGCAAAAATACGTGTTCAGTTGTTAAAGCAAGTAACTGCATAAAATATTTGGATGTATTCCTCGACAATGAATTAAATTGGAAAGTTCATTTGTCTAAGTTAAAATCTAAGTTGGGTAATATATTAAGAGTTTTAATTTTCTTAGGTATATGTGTCCTCCGGATGTTAGGCGTATGATTTATTTTTCTTTGGTTCAGAGTAGGATAGAGTATGGTTTGCATAGTTGGGGAGAGACCTACATTAGTAATTTAATACCTGTAATTAATATTCAGAAACAGTTTGTCCGGATGATCCTAAACAAAAGTAGGTTGGAACATTCAAAGCTATTATTCCTCTCTTTACGAATATTACCTTTAAAATACTTGTACTTTTACAAAGTACTTAAGTTATTTTTTATAAAAAGTGGAAACAGGCAACTTTCTGATAGTTCTGATAGGAGGAAGATATGGTTAAGAAGTGCAGGAAATTTTTCAGTGCCAAAACCTTTTAAAACTTACTTTATGAAGACTTTTTGTTTCCTCGGACCAAAATTATTTAATGTTTTGCCTGGCCACATCAAATGTGGAAATTCAATTTCATTTTTTTTGGCAAAAATTGAGAAATTGGCTCTTTGAACAGGAGGAGGTTGAACACTTGTTTAATGTATGTAGTAATAGTTATTGAATAGTACAGTGACCCTTATGTATTATTTCTCATACAAATGTTTTAGAATATGTGTCAATTTTATTATGATTTGGTTTTTTACTTTTTTTCTCTCTTGATAAGTAAGAACATGTGAATGTATATTGTTAATATTTGTGTAGAATGCTCGCCAATATTTTTTGGGAAAAAGTAAAGAAAACTCTTTGTAAATTATAATTTTTGTTTTTTGGAGCTATATATCGTTAGGTTAATTTTGTCTTACTGCTGTCATATTTTATTTTGCAAAATGTACAAGTGGCTATCCTCAAAGCAGGCAATGCCTTTAGGGGAGCCGAGTGTTTTTCTTTGTTTTTTTTTCTCTTCCAGAGTATTGTGGGGTTTTCTTTGAACTATATTATATTTTCTATTCAAGTAAATATTTTTTTATAATTTTAGTTTAGATAAGCAAATGTTATAGTTATAAGCTATGTATATTAGGTTTAGGTATAGGTGTGCAAGTATGCTTAGGTGTAAGTGTATATATTTAAGAATATGGTACAGGTCAATGTACACTTTGTCTATTGTAGATTTTTTTTAAAAAGTTTGATTTTTTCCTTTTTTTCCCTCTCGCCGATTACTATTGTATAAAATAGCTGTACTAGATGTGTTAATATTTTGTATCTGTATTGTTTCTGGAGTAAAATTTTAAAAATATTGATATAAATATGAAGAAGAACCTTTTTTAAATTATTTAAACAGGCCTATTATCCTGATGTGTTATGGCAGTTTATTGTATAGTTTCATACCATTATAGTAAAGCAACTTTTCATATATGCTTCTGTTATGTCATGGATAATTAAGTAGCTCCTTGGTAGTAACTTTAAAAAATTAGTTTCCACAAAATATAGTATATAACTAAATATATACAAGGAACTGACAAAATATTTTGCTCCTGGTAGATTAGTTTAGCTAGTAAGGTTTAATATAAGTACCCTGGCAAACACTTAGGTGATAGTCAATCTCCAAGTAAGTTCAATTATACAACAATCACTTTCTCTCTTAAATGGCGTACAATCCTGATTTTCTCAGTTTAGACAATGTTTCTAATGTAACCCCTAAAAGAAAAGTTCTTATGAGTCAGATTTGGGCTTCTTGGCGGCTACAAAACAAGACATTTCCTTAAGGCTATAAAACCTTCCAATCCATCAGCCAAGAAACTTGTCATTAAATCTTCTTATACATTGAGATTATAATAATGTTGAAACCATTACACTTATATAACTTTCTTTTTCTATATCATCAATTTGTGGGAAAAATTAAAGTTCCAGCATATTCAAGTGACGCCTAAAAATACCTTCTGTCAGTATTTCATCAAGAATAGCATCACCATAGTACTCATCCAGAAACCATGGATTCACCAAGGTCGGGTAGCCGGGCTTGGATATGTAAAAGGAAACCTTATTTATTGTAATTCCCCGTCGAATCTAAGAACTTGCGTAATTGTATGTAAGGGAGATACATAGCTTTCTGTTAATGGATTTTTGTTCCAAAAACGAAACAACAGTCTAGGTCAGCTGGCAGTATAGGGGTGAGAAAGAAGGCCTAAGGCCTAATAATGAGCTCCATGATGCCAAGACATTACCACCCACAAGGGAACTAGAGCTGATCATAAAATATAGTGCAGTTGGCGGTAGATGGTTACTTATTGGTAGCGACGTCAACTCACACCATCAAGTAGACTGGAGAAGCAGTAATAACAACCTTAGGGGGTGAGTCTTTACTTTGCTTTCTTATATCTAATAGTTTATATGTATTAAATGTTGGTAACAGACCATTCAAGAATAGAATGAGAGAGGAAGTTATCGATACTATAATATGTTCCCAGAACGTGGTAACACTGGTCAAAGGGTGGCAAATTCTAGAGGAACCGTCACTTTCAGACCATAGGTATATCCAATTTCAATTACAAACCTAAGTATAAAGTCCTTCAGACCCAAAAAGGACTATATGGTCACAATATAAAGATGACCTTGCAAACAAGCTTGAGCCTTTAAACAAAGTAAGAAATTTTGCAGATATAGATAATGCAGCGTCACAAATTGGAGACAGTATTATAGACTGCTATAAAGATAATTGTCCGGTAAGCACCATAACTCAAAATTATGACTCTTAAAACTGAGGGTTGTGTCATCACCATACTGTACTCTTTTAAAAGTACTGTTAAACAAGTTTTAAAACATGTACATATAAATATTTGTATACTTAAATACTGTATAAGTTTGCTTCGTTTGTGCCATAAATTTTTCCTAAGCTTCAATCATATTTGACTGAAATCGAGTTTTTAATGATGGTGATGTAGGTTGATTTTAGATTTTTGCTAATTTTCATTTATTTATGATTTGGCATAGAAAACAAATTTTGGTGAGGTATTCATTTTTACATTTCACAAAAAATTTATTTTGAGAAATTTGCTCTTTTATAACATCTCCAGTGTTAATCCTTATCTTTTTTTCCCTCGAAGTTTCCAAACCAGCACTTTTGAAGCGACGGCACCGAATACTTTTGTTGGAGGCTACATTCTAGCAAAATTTGATAAAAATGATTACAACCGAATTTGAGAACAACATAATTATTAGGTTATAAAGAAAAAAAGTACCAAGATATGGCCAAAATATGTCCACATGCCAAATTTCATGTGAAAAACATTGAACAACATATGAACACAATATGAACAACATTGGTTCATATTTTTGGGCTTTGGAGAATTGAACAGATGGAATGAATCATTGGCTCGTGTGACCTCAAAATGAATAATCGGCAAAAAAATTAACATGAACTTTTCAACCCGTTACTGAACGTTCTCTTACAAAGTATTAGTGAGAAAGTAATAATGATATGATTCTAGTAATAGGTAATTAGTTGTTACCTTTGACTTTAGGTGATTCTATTGTGCATAAATCAATAGTTTTCTTCATAGGATTACTCTCTTTGGCAAAACATACAACCAGTTCTAAGACTGGTCGAAGCTCTGATGTCATGGTTGAATCTACATTTGGTGAAACTACAAAGCATCGCTTCTCTACAATTTTCTTTAAGTTCTTTGTCAGATCCTGCATGTAAAATTAAATAAGCTATTAGTAATCAGAAATAAAATTTAGAGAGGATGTTAACATTTGTATTAATTTCCCTTCTATATTGCAATGTTATGCACAAAAAAAATCTGAATGAGTAACAGTGATTTCAGGGTAAGAAGGAGCATAGTCTGTCACTGGAAAGATATTACAAACATGACTTGCTTATCTTGTTATAGATTATAAGCAAGCTTTTGACTGCACAAAAAAGCCTACTGACATCATTAGAAGAACTAGGAATACACAAAAACTGAGTAGTAAATTTGATCTTGATAGAACCAGAGAAAAACTACTTGTAGGAAGGAAAGAAAGCAAAACATTAAAAATACCATCTGGAATAAAACAAGAAACTGTTCTTTCTGCAACCCTGTTTAATCTGAAACTGTACTAACCAATTGAGAAACATGATCTTAGAGAACACATATTTGAAAGTATGAGACAACTGCCATGTATGCAGATGACACTGTTCTCATACACGGAATGTGAACAGAGTAAAAGAAAAGTTACAACAATTAGAGAGGGAAAAAATTAGGTCTTACTGTAAATGAAGGTAAAATAAAGTATTTTAAAGTGTCCTCAGATGATACAAGGTGGAGAGTAGAGATGGGCCAAACTGTTATTTTTCAGTAACATGTTCCGACGTTCCTGTTCCAGTCTGGTAACACTGTTATATAAATAACAGTGTTCCAAACGTAATACATTTTAACACTGTCTTGAAACGTATCTTCATGTTATGATTTTAGAGTTATTGTTGTTACACAGTTAAAGTTTGTTTACTTATACTGTAATTTAAAACTTTGAACTTTTAAATTTTAGTTTAAAATGTACAAAGAGGAATATTTTTTGTTGTTTGTACAATTTATTTTTAAGTTATATAAACACAGGAAAACTGTATTGTAAATACAAATATTATATTTTTAAAACAACAACTTGATGAAAATTAAAAATTTCCAATTATAATAACTATCTGAATAAATATATAATGTTAAATAAGAAATATTTATAATGAAATAAAAATAATAACATTACTTAAAAACAATATAGCTAAGTCTGGACATTTATAAACTAATATTTACACAAACTTTATAAATAGAAACAATAGATTGTTAAATGATTAATAACTCCTTACTTATTTATTAATTGGAAACAGGATGTTATTATTAAAACTAAAACAAGATTTAAGTCATTGACTGCTAGTGTTAACACAGCAACACTTAACACTTCGAACGTGAAAAAGAATTTGGATTTGAAATGCAATGAATTAATGGTAAAACTCTCATGTAACACAGTAACGGAACACAAAAACAAAGACATAACAGGGTTATAAGCCTTACGCTGTTACAAAAATAACAGGCACGCATGCGCACTTCATAATTTTACAGTTTTAATTTCATTTCTTATACTGTCAAGGTCAAGAATAGGTAATGGCTGCATACCGTTCAATCAGTTAAATCTGTTACAAAAATAACAGGGAGACTAGAGTAACATGCTATTTGTGTAAAAGATAATTTCTTGTAACACTGTTATTTAGGATGTTACGATAAATAACGCCCATCTCTAGTGGAGAGTCAAAGATAAAGATATCGAAACAGATTAAGCCATGCAATTTATTTACCTTGGAGCCACTTTTAATAATGAAAATAAGATAGCTAATGAAAGATTAATTTAAATCATGAGTGGCAACAAAGCTCATTGTACCCATTCCAAACTCTTCAAGTTCCAGGCTGTTGAGTACAAGAACTGAAATCAGACTATAAGAGACTAGAGTCAGGAGTAGACTCTTAAATGGGTCCAGATTTTAACTGAATATGAAACCAATGAGCGAATTAGAATTCATGTTCAGCCAAAATCTGGACTCTTTTAAGTAGTGGTATTAATTCACAAAGGGTATTCAACAGAAGAGTAATGAAGAAAATATACGGCCTAGTCAATGTAGAAAAAGAATGCTAAATATGTAACAACAGAGAAATAGAGAATTTAAATGAAAGAAATGAGATAGCAAGATTTGTAAAGATTGAGATATTTATGTCATGTGGCCCAAAAGAAAAATAATAGAATTTTAAAAGTTATATTATTTACATAATTTCATATGATGATTACATTATGGTGATTACATAATGGTTATGTCCAAATAGAAGATGGCTGCAGGATGTGGAGGTGAACCTAAGGATATTGAGGGTCAAGAATTGGAGACAGGCTGAAAATAATGGAGATGAATCGTTACTGTGGATTGCAGTGCTGAAGAATAAGATTAGGTTAAGAGGCCTCAAGCAAATTATCAGCAAGCAAGGGCAAGTTATATAACAAAGTATATTTATTATAGGCATGTAAGTGAAATGAGATGATTTGTTATAACCTGATTTTTCCAGTCCATTATTTTTAGCCGTAATTTTTTGACAAAACAGAATTACAAGAAGGGTGGAGAAACGTAAGATGGTATCTTTCTTTATTAAAAAAAAAAAAAAAAAAAAAAAAAAAACTTATTATTTTTCACAACTTACCTCAAGTAAGAAAGAAGTTGTTCCAATCTCATCAACGCCCAACATTAACCTTAAATCCACCTTCAATGGTTCCGCCAGCTCACTTAAATATTTCAAAGTAGATTGTAAACGAAAAACAATCTTTTCATTGGGTAGGAATGAATTGTTTATCCTAGAAACTGCCTTCGTCTGTATCGTATAACCTAACATAGTGTAGATAACACTAACACCTGGTTCAACATCATGTTCTATATCTTTGACTATCAGGTCAGTAATATTCCTTGCAGTCACAATACTCATCGTCAAAGTGAAATTATTCATGCACTTCGTGTCAGGTCCAATCTGGATGATGCCTTCGTCTTTTTTGATGTACGTAGTTAATGAATGAATTTTGTGTGATTTCTTCAAAATCGGTAAGTCTGGCTGAACATTACAAATAATAGATTATAAATATAAGATAAGACTTAAGGATCAATAAAGCTTTCAAAATTATTTTAATAATATAAATGAGCTACAATTGTTTCGCCTTGCGGCATCATCGGGCAACGCAAGTCCGATGACATTGATCATGAATGAAGATCATTTTTAGTTGTACTGTAACAAAATGGTAGATATTGACACCTAACAATCGCAAGAAAACTGAAGTGTGGGCAGAAGTGCGTTCCGATCCCCCAAATTAGAAATTTTAATTTCTCACATACAGAAAGTTTAGAGACAATTATGTACTGGGTACTAAATCAATGTTGAATTTTTGCGGATATATACTTTAGACAATATAAAACACTGAAACCCCTACCACAAGTTTAGTACAATAACACACACACACACAAATAAAATAAAATATTTATTTGCCTCATGTTATTATAGTTCCCTGATGTACATTTCAGTAACCAAGTTACCATCATCGGAGGAATCTGAAATAATACTAAGAAAATATGAAATGGTAAAAACTAAAATGCCATATTCTCCTCTCCACCCTACTTCCGGTGGTTCGGCCTATCAAAGTAGAACCATGTCAATGATCTAGGTGAAAGCGGCTAACCAGTGAAATCTCATTTACGCCAGTGATTTTGAATCACATACTAACCCAACTTGTACGAGACCCAAAAATGTGAAAATATACAAACTATGATTATCTCAATATCGACTTTATCAATTTTGTTCACATTTGCTAAAGTGTAGCCCCTAAGGACCCAAACAAAACATATTCGTTGTCATGTCTCAAAAAATTGAAGTTCATGAGTTATTGGTAAAAAACTAATAAATCCGGCATGAAGTTGTTATAAAAAACATAATTTATCAAAGTTGACATTAACGATTCCGTTCAAATTTAAGTGAAATATGAAGATTAATATTAATAATCCTAACTCCATGTGCAAAATTGTAAATACAAAAAATTTTAAAATACTTAGTTTGATGCAAATATGTTTCATATTTATAATGGGACAAATCTGGAGAATAGGATGGAGCAGTTCAAAGTGGAATTCAACAATTTTGGTCACGTTAGAAGAAAAAATTTTCTCTGTCAAGTGGGGTTACTTTCTTATCATATTGATTCTATAAAAGAGGCATAAATATTACAGAGAAAATTCTTTTTTTTTCCATTGCAACAAAGAAACTCAAGCTTAGTTCAAAACTGACACGGCTTCAAACCACTGTTATAATTTTTCTATTACGCAGATCTTCTTGGAACTTTGTATGCATACTTAAGTAATATGACAAACCTCAAAGATAAAATGAGACTTGTGATCACGTGCCATCCCTTATCAACGACACTGATTTATCAAACAGTCATTCTATAAACACAACATTAACTCAGAATACTCTGATCACTATCATCATTTTGAGACAGTGTCTTTAAAAAAATTAATCAACAAATGCCTAAAAAAAAATATTTCACCCTATTGTATTAGTTAGTCTAATAATGGCATACCTGAATCTCATTGCGGATAGGATCATCCTTTGGAATATCTGTTATATAAAAAGATAACAACAACTGTGGTCCAAGTATTCTTGCTTCTTTGCTAAGTCCCAACAGTCGATGACAAGCCTCCGTTATCTAAAAGAAATTATAGATTCAGTAATTCTAAAAATAATCTATACTACTCGTAATTACAAACAATGTAGAGCTTTAGCCATGTGAGTGAGAAACAGTAATTAGAGCAACGTCCACTTCAAATGATATATTCCTTATCCAGAAATGCCACCTATAACATCATTAATTTTATTACTGTTCTTGAATTTAGTAAGAAATAATACAACATTCATAAAAAAATTGCAAATGATAAATAAGTATGGGTCTTACATATTATAAATGTGTAGTAGAGGACATGGGTGATCTCTCATCTCACTTTGAAATGACAACTGGAGTGTGCCAAAGAGACAAAGAATACCATTGTCTAGCTTAGCTCAATATCAAATCACCTGAAAGAATAAATCTGAGGATTTTTACAATGTCATATTCATCCAACTCTACAGTTGTGGGACATACTTTTACTAACAGATAGCTGATGTTTGAGACTCATATATTCAACATAAGATAGCCAAGAATAGTAAGGAACCAGCAACTGTGGGAATGAGGGAATAAGAGTTGCAAATAAGGAAAGGAAATGGAATGGCCATACTTTGAGGTAAAAAGGAGGTTGGGTTGGTGAGGCAGATTCTGGAGTGAATCCAGAGACAGCAGAGGATAACCTGGTGCTGGTGGGATAGACATGGGGAGAGATGTAAGTAAATGATGGCAGGTTACATGGGGTGAGGTGAGGTTATAATATTTCAAAATGGATCCAAATATAATTTAAGATTTGGTGAAATGGGACAGTTATTATCCAAACCATATCCCAGACACTTATGAAAGAAAATTAATGTTCATTATTAAATTTAAAATAACATAATGAACATGTCAGAATCATTGGTTGATTTCAGCTTTTTGACTTAACCCTGAACAGGCATTTTAAAAGAATACAACAACCAATACATTTTGTTATTTCTTCAGGCAGGTATGTTTTTACCAATTATTCTTAAACCGTGATATTTTTTATTTGCGATTTTACACATGGGTTTGAGCATTTATCTTCACATTCACTAAAATCTGAACGAAATCCTTAAAATTGCTTTTGGGAATTTATATGTTTTATAACAGTCCAATAGCCATTCTTTTAAGTGATTACTCAAATACCAGCATCTTTGGAGAGATGGTGACCAATACGTTTTATTTGGGTAATTAGAGGCTACACTTAGAGCTGATTTTCAGAAAATTGTAATTTTGTGATTTTTTATTATGATACCTAGTCCAAAATTTTGAATTATCAAATAATTTTTTTTAAATCTCAAGATGTGGCCAAATTATGCCCACAACAAATTTTATTAAAAGTGGACCACATGTTTGGGCTGTAGAGCACTGCATATAGAACAGACACCAGACATCAATCCGAAAACCACTTTTTTTTGGATTTAGGGGACTTCAAAAATGGATATATCCGCAGAAATTGTGATATAGATTTTTTAACCCATCATATAACTTTCTTTATACTATGTTTATGTGAGAAAGAAAAACACAAGTACAGAATAACAAGTACTTCAGCTAGTTAAGAAATAAATGTTTACGTGTATTCCTTGCACAACTTCTAACTCTTTCAGATTAAGCAGAATGTAACCTATACGATCTTTCCTTCCTTTACCCATAGCATAGCAATCTATTTTCACAGATGTGTTATCCACTCTTAATCTGAAAACAAACAACAATATTTTAGTCAAACATTTTTTTTTTTTTCATAAATAAATCACTAGACAAGATTGATTGTCTATAGAAATAGACTATGTGGTGATTGTATATGAACAAGGAAAAAACCCCAAACCACAAAATAACACAACTACACAAAACTGTATAATGTGTTTATATTACCTTATGTACATTTCGATATAGTAGTGTACCTCTGAAGATGATAGCAGAGCTACCGAAATGTACATAAGGTAATATAAACACATTATACAGTTTTCTTTAGTTGTGTGATTTTGTGGTTTGGGGTTTTTTCCTTGTTCATATTTTTTTTAAATATTTTTTTTTTTATTTACATTTACATAGATGTTATAGTTTTGAATGGCACAAGAATTGGGAGATGAAAGAGGCTGCATATCCTCCACATTGGTATTAGTGAAACATAACAATATTAAAAAAAAAAAAAAAAAAAAAAAATCTATAACGTCTAAAGGCAATATTTCCAAAAGAAAAAAAAATGGTAGAAACAATTCTAAACAATTAACACAAAATATTAAAATTACATTTATCATGTATTTTAGACATATCTAGGCTGTCAATTTTCAATTTTACATGTCACGTTTCTATACTTGAATGAGAAGGAAATTAATGACCCTTCATTATATACGATCTGATATAGGTATGTAACCAACATGATGAAATAATTATGAAGTTACATAATACATTCATATAACTTTTACTTTTATATAATTTAACATAAAATTAATTAAATTAATAATAATTCAAACTGATTTAACTAGATAAAACCATCTTTATCACGTGGGTCTCTATTTTCAATGACTCCTTAAGAGATTATCTATAGCCACGATTACCAATTCATTTATGTAAAGTATGATGTCATGAAATCAGTTTTTTCTTTAAGAAGTGTTTAGTAACTATTAATATATTTATAATATTCTACAAAACCTTACATAACTTGTCCTAGATATAAAATATTTATTTAGTGCAACAATTAATTACTGCAATTATTTAATATGTATAACTAGTTTACTTGATTACTGAAACTTGATGCTTGCTGCTGACTTTATCAAGTAAAATTAAGAGTTTTATGTATTAAGAAATTGTATTAATTATACAATAAATAAATATTGTATATGCGGAATAAGTTCGGTAAGGTTACTTAAGGCAATATACGATATTATAGCTATAAAAACTTCATATTAAAAAAAAAAACACATTACAGTATACTAAAAAATAGGCAAGTAACACAATAAATAGTGTCACACATGTATTTCAGAAACTTAAAGAATTACTGTAATACTGCATAGAATAAAACATATGAGATCAATTATTTAAGATGGAAGATAGTGGATGGCATACAACTAATTACATGGTAAATGCTCAGTTTTGGATATTTTTGTTTAGATGTTAGGGATTATTTCTGCTATTTTTTTCTGTTTGTAAATATCACTTTAAAACATCACAGATTAAAAAAAAAAAATTTTTATATAAATTATGTTTCATCCACATTTGATCCTTTATCGCTAAACCTGTATTTTTTTTTAATGTGGCAACTGCATTGTGTTTTTATTTTAAAGGTTAATTTGTGCCAAATAAGGTGAAAATCAATATACCTGATTTTAGGAAAACCAAAATGTATGTTTTAGTCTTGTAACAGTTATAAAACAAATTCTGAGTTATTAAAAAAATAATAAAAGGGATCTGGACATAGGGCTAAAATATGACCATGTACTAAATTTGATTAGACATGAACACTAATAAGAGCCAGTAGACATCAATCTATAAACCACATTTTTAAATCATAGGCCCTCAAAACAGAAATATTATTGCATTTTTTGTATACCCCCACAAAACCTTCTCTGTATTCCATACATGTAAGTAAAATTTAAATATTATTTACTCTCAGTTTATCAATTACCTTTTAATGAGCTTTTTATTAATCTCGTATGTTAATTCATAATCAAAATGTGGATTAGCTGATGGAGATTCTTTATCAGTAGTTAAGACATGTCCAAGGAAAGATGTTGTAACCATGACTGGAGTGGTCAGGAAACTAAATCCACGACCTGCAATAAATCACAATTTATTGATAAATAAGAGATTCATGAATATTGCAGTATTTTTTCACTATACATAGAAACTCAAAAACAATATTTTTAAATGCCATACTTAAATATTGGTAGAACAGAATTATGTAGGCCTACATTTAATTTTAAATCAAACCTCTATTTGCTATTCTCAGATTTATAAAGTAACCAAATATATAGAATGAGAAACTATTGTGAGATTTTTGTAGGTACATCAAAACTACATCTCGCTAGAGTTTAAAATAAATAGACATTAATATACAAAATAATGACTAAAAAACTTAGCCTATGTTTATTTGTGAATTTTATTAGTTTTTCTATGGTGTTTAAAAGTGCTAGCACTAAACAATTTCAGTAACAATGAGACTTATAGACATTGTAAAAGTTCTTTGAGAACCATATTTTAGAAGAACTCACAAGTCAGTATTGCTTTCAGTTTATTGTGAATTTTATGAACTTTGCAAGAATGGATTGTGGGAGTAACTCTACTGTGTTTAGGCTACAAATTAAGACAAAACTTTTATTTTAAGATATTGTTTGATATGTTCATAAAATGGAAATTACAAAAAAAGGTAAAGATAAATTATTAAGGTTAAAAAAAAGATAACTTCAAAAATAATTATTACGGAAGCGGTAATTATGTATTAAAGGTCACCCTATTTTTTAGTCACTAAAAACAATGCAAACGTAAACTATTTACCTTGTTTGTCATTAATCTCATATTTTTTCACAATGCGAAACAAACTTCAAGTCCCATAATCCATTAATATTGAAGAAACTTACAATATTAGACAAAAGGTATTTAGGCTTTTTCGGGTTATGAGGAATGTGTACAATGGCATGAGTCAAGTTTGTGACTGGCTGACTGCACTACCAGTCTATGTTTATGTTATAGGCTGTACATTAAATTAGTGTAAATCATAGAACAAAGGTAACTTTAAGGATATAATATATAATTACCTTCTCTCAAGGTGTCATTGTACATATTCCTAATAACCCAAATAAGCCTTAATTCATTGTGTTAAAAAGTGTCAATTTCTTTAATATTTTTACACTTTTGAAAATTACTTCGCGTTGTTATAAAATATCTGATTAATGACAAAGAAGGTAAATAATTATATGCAGTTTAAATTTATTATAATAGAAGTTTAATAGTTTAAATTTGCATGATTTTTAGAGACTAAAATCTAGAGTGAGCTTAAATACATAATTACCGTAGAGGCTTACCTTCCTTTATATACACTACCAAATGGATAGTTGGACCAACGAGTTGATCTAATGACATTTTAATTGTTTGTTTCCGGAAACTGTAAATAAATTATTAAATCAATTATTATTCCCAAAAAAAACTAACGACCATATAATACCGACTAAGCTTATTCCTTGGTTATGGAAATCTTGCTTGCGTATTGTATAGAAGACTTATCACCATGACAACCTACTGCCAATCATGAGACAAGACCATCATGGCCAACTAAATATTTATATGTCTTGCGTGATACAGTATATTACTAAATAAATATTGGTGTATAACTAAATTAATTTTGTATATCTATATAATTCATTGGTTTATATCTGAATTTTAAGTAGGGGCGAAATTAATAATATGGCAAATTAAAAAATGGTCAGTATATCGTTTTATTAATGAATGTAGCAAATCGGAGTAACCAATCACTTTTGGAATCCGTTCATTTTTGCACTTTCTGTGGCTCAAATAGCCTTAATATAATATTTTCCAAACAAAACAAATTTTAAAACGTTATTAAACTTATGTATTAACATCTCTACTGCCAAGTACGTAAAGTGCACATTATAAAATTTGAGTTCAGAACTAATCATTGTTATCGAAAATTTTGGAACGTAATCACTTTATGCTTGAAAAGCGTATGCGTATGAACAGCTGCTTTAACAATATCTCGTTAAGAAAGTAGTTCCGTAATAATTTTGATTATATATTTTATTTTAATAATCCTTCTCCAATATGTCGACAAATATAACATACCAATTGTATTTTAATTAATAGTTGAATATTACTTTTAGTAAATATAAAACTTTGCTGAATTTTGTATTATTTTGTATTCTTGCGCAAACATATGAGAGGGGTGGATGAATTGACTAAGAGGAAGAAGAAAATTTATAGAGCTATGAAACGAAACGATGGTCTTGGTCCGTTGTTAGTGTATGAATAGTTTTTCAAATTGGTTGAAAATGTGCTAATGGTGGCGTGTGTTCATTTGTGTTGTGAATAGTGTAAAAAAAGAGGCCAAGTTTTGAGTATATATGTAGTGTAAAATAAATAGAAGTTAATTGTTGTAAACATGCAAAGTCAAATCTTGTGTAGCCTAGGTCTTATGCCTACCTATGTGTGGAGCAGCCATTTGCTGTGCTGATCTATTTTGTTTTCTTAACAAGTCTTACACACAGTATGCAGAAACGCGACGGTAGAGAAAATAATAGAGAAAAAGAATCTCGCGAAGACCCCGCTAAAAGAGTGTCAAGATCAAGTGGAACCACTAGAAGTACCATGCATTCCAGTCGGCATAGTGTATCCAGCAATGCAGGCGTTTTAATGGTTGGACCCAATTTCCGAGTAGGAAAGAAAATAGGATGTGGAAATTTTGGGGAGTTAAGACTTGGTAAGCAAACCTTTGATTTCATAGTTTCAAAGTCTTTAAATCTGTATGTTTGATCACAGTAGTTCAAGACATAATTTAGCCTAGATTACGTTTGCATGAAATGAGTCATATGACCAATTGATTGAGTTAGGTTAACTTGTTGCCTGAAAATTAATACCTTTATATATTTTTCTATTATGACTTTTTACTCTATAAAACAAATTTAATAAGTTACAACAAGATTATACTGGCTTCGTAATTTATTTAAACTTATTGAAATCAATAAGTTCCTTATATAAAATCTGTAGGCTATTAGGCCTCCGCCAACTTAAAACCCAGTTATAAACAACTTTAAAGAGGGTTTCTAATTGGTTATGCACAATTTTAGTTTCTTGTTGGCCTATGTTAGATGGAAATGTTTATCAACACTATAATTAAAAAATTAGGCTAAGTTAAATGTTATTTAATTTTATGAACTAGCCCTAATATGAGTTCTGAGCTATTAAGTTAATATTTCTATTTAATTAGTTTCATACTTGAATAGTATATATTTTTTCTCTTTGTGTTTAGGCTATATAAATAGGTTATTTTCTAAGTGTTAAGCTAACCCATATAAGTTAGGTCTATGTGATATTTTGTGTTATGATTCTATTCTTGGAGGTATTAGTGACAAAACAGTTGGTTATTGGTGTAAAAACTTTCAAAGTTTAAAGTATATGCTTTACTTTACCTTAAGTCTGTCTCACATAACTTGATAGACATAGCCTACTTTTGATATCTACTGTAGTGATAGACACACTCGTCATTTTCCAACATTTTACTTTTTACATGGTATATACTTGCAACTTGAAATATCTTTATAAATTAGTATAAAGATTATTATTGTTATTGTTACTATTATTATTATTACTATATTATTATTATTATAATATATAAATTATAATTGATCTTCACAATTTCCATCACTTCTGTGGACACTGTTGTGATGAAGCAAAGTTAGACAGAATAAAAATCACCAGGGTGCATGATAGATACACCATAATGTTTTGTTGAGTTAAAAAATGAGGATAGCTATCATATTTTAGAGGAGTAAAAATCAATTTAAGGTAATTCTGAGCAATTACTTGGTCAACCCCAAACTTTTTCATATTTTACTACGGTCATAAGGATGTTCTCAGAAAGCAAGAAACATATAATTCAAGGCCCGCAAGGCCATCGTACAGGTTGCCGAGCGATAAGAAGGTTCAAAGTCCACGCGATAACAGTGGCTTGCGGGAGACGCGCGGAAGGCCAGTTGTGACAGTACCGTTATGGCTAGTGGTTCCTCCGATAATCCTTTTTTATGAACAGTAGACCTATGTAGTTTATCAAACATGATAAATAATTACTCTTGATAGAGACAGTATATAGGCTATAACTTATAACACATATGATCAACGTAACTTTATTTGCTCATCTCCAGATATTTGTAATTAAGGTTATAAACTCAATTACAGACTCGGATGAGGACGTTGAACCCGGCGATTACTGAGGTAATTTCTATTTGTATATAGCATATATTAACTTTCCGGGGCCTAAATTATGTTTTTTTAGTTTCACATACATCTCTACATTATCGTAGTAAAATATGAAAAAGTTTAGGGTTGACCAAGTAATTGCTCAGAATTAGGCCTACCCAATTTAAAGTTTTGAGATTAAATGTATTTTTCGTCAACTTACTATGATCACCTCTGTGGACACAATTAAAAGGTAACTATATGAATATTTAATTAATTTTATGCTAACAATTGCTATAGTTTTTATCATTTTATATTCATAAAATTTAACATTATTTTTAACCTCAATGTTATAAGCCTAATTATAAAGTAATCTTCAATTCATCACTTCTGTGGACAACCCTTGTAAAAATAGTTCTGTCTGTAGGCAAACATCACTATTTTTGTCATCTCTGAGTAGGCCCTAATCTTATATTTTTCAGAAACTATAGGCCTAAACAAATTTTAAATATTAGCTAATATTAAGTAAAGGCTTTTTAAGATGTTGCTGTAACAAAACAAATAATTGTTTGGCTGTGTAGATTTTTTTAAGAATGTAGGGTATATTAATTAACGAGTAGGCTTATCCTATATTTTTGTCTGTTTGGCTTCAAATTTAAAGTATTGGCACCAGTAATATTTGCAACAAATGAATAATATTTAAAAAATAAAAGTACAAACTTTTTGTTTTTTAATATTGGTATTTGCCTCAGATTTTATGGAAGCTATATTTTTTTTGCAGAATTAAAATCACATTTGCATTTTAAAATATAGGGTAGATCTCTAGGTTCTACACCTTGCAAGCTCTGATATTTTAAACCAAATTTAAAACTTTGTTTCATTATAGCATTATTTAAAATTATTTAAACAATATCTAATTATAACAACACTACTGTTTGTTATTAGGCCTGTTATGAACCTAATTTATAGCTGTAGAGTTAAAAATTATTTGCCAGGTTAAATACTTTCTTCAATAATTTAACTGACTACTCTTAGTTTGCTTTATTTATTTATTTTATTAATATTATTTTTTATTTTGTTCAGATTATGAATATGGCAAAGTCTAAAAAAGGATTAAGATTTTCAAAATAGAAGAGAGATGAAACAGCTCAGTATGAGGAGAGCCAAATATATAATGCGAAGTGATCTGATAAAATATGAAGAAGCAAAGGCTAAAGATAGAGCAAGATCTGCAAGAAAGAAAGTTGACTGCAGAGTAAAAATAATTACAGAAATGAGTAGACCTATTCGTAAACAAAGAGTCATTAGTAAAAGAATGGGAAAAAAGGCCCAGAAATAATCGTACACGAAAGAAAATTCAGGAACAGGAGCTTTATTGGTAGGCTAATTATTTACAAAGATTGCTACAGGTATTTTTGGCATAAAAAAAAAAAAAATTTTTTTTAATGATTTAATATACCTTAATAATAAAAACGTTTTCTACACGGAGCTAATTTTTCCAGCGAAAAATCACAATTTCAAAACTACAGAATCCAACGCATTTATAGGTTATAGCGTATTGACAATGCTTCACTTTCATAGGAATTGGAATAGTATATGGGTTTGACAGATCCATATTACATCATTACTATGAATGAGAGCAGGTATGTCCAGGTGGCTATATATAACTCTCGTACAATACTTTTCATTATACTAAACAGAAAAAATGGATACCGTACCATGGACCACGCAATGGTATACAGCGAATACAATTTTCATGCTAACAAATTTTAAAATATTTTTAAGCATATGTGTTGTAAATTTTAATATTGTGTTTTAGTGTATTTATGTGTACATGACAAAATGAGTAACTTGATAATGGGATTACGGCCCCGAAACGTGTCGTATAAATTCATTGCAACCAAATAGTCACATGACGGATTATTTGCAGGCAATATTTATTATTAATATTATCATATATCTTATTTTAATATTTGAAGTGACTTGGATATCAAAAATCATGAAACTTAAATAAACAAATAATACAAAAATGTATTTTCAGAATAAAATCATTCTATGATGAGGAAGAATCTTCTAAA
Source organism: Aphrophora alni (assembly GCA_963513935.1). Lineage (NCBI taxonomy): Eukaryota > Metazoa > Arthropoda > Insecta > Hemiptera > Aphrophoridae > Aphrophora > Aphrophora alni. The sequence continues at coordinate 146,815,171 of OY740765.1, forward strand.
AAGGTAGCTAAAATGCTCAAAGGCAGCAAGCTTAAGATAAGACCAAAAGTGAGGAAACAACTATTGTTTACCGAACTAATTTCCAAGCAAAGTAAATTTAAGAAACAAAGACAACCTTACGAAACAAAAGAGTATTAAGGAAAAAATACATTTTGTTGAACCTATTGTCAGAAAGGATGTAAGGAAATATAAATTTCTGGAGTAATTGACCTCAGTCACATTTGCAAGAAGTTTAAGATATAATGGGTATTACAAAAGGATGTACTTGATAAATGAAATGATGAAAGCTAGAATAAATGTTCAGGGAATTTTTAGAGAAAAACTGTTACAGAAGGATGACAGCTAGTAAAAGAGAAAGAATCACTAGGAAGATAGTAAAAAACCAAAGAAGGTTGCTAAATGATACATTTAAAAATCTTCACAAAAATTTCTTAAGGAAAACCCGATGTACAAAAATATGTGCCATTCTCTGTTCTGTAAGTTTCGACCCTTCTGGATTGTTTCTCCAGTCGCAACAAACAAGGACACGTGCATCTGTAAAACTCATTCAAAAATGTTTCTCATTGTAAAAAAGAAAAAAGCTAAATTTCATTAGAATTATAAATGAAAATTCATATCAGGAATTAGTTTACAGTTTATGTTGTGAAGGAGAATTTATAAAAGAATTGTGTCTTGAAGAATTGTGTTTTTGACCCAGATTAAAAAACTTCTTATGAGGAATGGAGACAAATCGAAATATCAGTTATTGTTAAGGGAAAATCAAAATTTTGTCAAAAACTACCAAAGAAAAAATACTGTGTTAAATGCCATGTAGAAAAAACAGTCTCTCCATTCATGGAACATTGCAGCAATATAAAACATCAATACTATGCTATTAATGAAGTTAAAAAAATACCTGATTGAAGGAGAAAACTTGTTACATATTTCGACTTTTTTGAAAATTATACATGCAAGTACGTAGCAGAAATTCAATCTGCCCATTTTGGTGGCTTGAAGCCCTAAGTTACTTATTCATACTTCTGTGTATTATTATTGTGACAAGGAAAGGAAAACATTACATTAATGCTATTGCACATTATCAGAAAGTGTAAGACATAATGAAGAGCAGAATTTTTTGTCTTGTATGTATTTTAACTTAATTTGTAATTTTTATCATAGTCTGTCTCAGATAACTTGATAGCAGAAAAAATACTTGAGACAGCATCCGACTCCTAGTAAAGTTAGAATGTTGTGATTATACTAAATCAGCGGTGTCAAACTACTATAAGAGGTGTTATAGAAACAGACTAATTTTGTTTAATTTATAGTGGTAATATTGTTACGATGTAAAAGAGCGTGTTTAGAAGAAAAACAGTTTATATTTGAAAAAAAAAAAGATAGCTGGTTGAAATAAATAAATAATAATATTTAAAACATATTATCATAGAAAACAAAAATTGTAAAAAAAGAAGTCGGTTTGTAAGAATTGTTTTGGAATAGTCTCTAGATACGTTTATCAGTTGAACTGATTTTGTAATATATTTGTTTGTGAATTTTTATGTATTGGTGTTAAATGAAGAAACCTGCTTAAATAAGCAACTTGATTGCTTATAGAAGTTTATAGCTTTAAGAATATCGACGATATTCATGAAAATGTGTTATTTATAGGGTTTTATAAAAATTATCGTTATTTCATGTAGGTCTACACTTGGGCTAAAGGCTTTGTATTTAAAGTTTTTTTCCCCTACAGTATAACCTGACTGATACATTACACTCTGTAACCATTTTGTTTACCCGAGCAACCCATCTAAATGGTAATGACGAATTAAGTTTGTATAACAGCTGTTGTTAACTTATCTTGAGATAATTAATGTTTACACAATAAAATAATGTATTTAATTTCTGAGTGGTGTAAGTATTACAAATAAATAAATAAATCCCTTACACAAAAGTATTGTGGGCCTGCTAGATAAGCTTGCTAGAAGACTTTACATCAGGTGATGTGTGATCAGCACATCGAGTTCCCATCGCTATAATTTTGGCTTTTGAGACCAGGTGATCTATCTCCCCTCTTTCCCTCATGATGCTGGTCAACAACGAAATACGAGTTGGGGCTCTGCACAACAAAATGATTTATGATCTTAATTTTCACAATTTATGGACAACATTTAATATAAACAACAACAAAATAACAACTTTTTGTTTTAGGTGTATCACAGACTAAATCTATTAAGAAATCTTAGAATATCTGGTTTGTATATTGTAAATGAATTATGGTGAATTACTCGATGTTGAGTGAGGTCTCTTCCCACTTCCACTAGTCTCGTAGATTAGGTCACGTTAAATGAATGAGAGATTTTTTGCTTTTAAACAACAAGAAGAAATTGGGGGGGGGGGGAATAATAAATCAGTGAGAGAGAACAAAACTAGTAGCTCAATTTTTTATTATTGACTTTTGATATGACCTGGTTTGTCCAGTAATTAAAGTTCTCATCTCTTGTTTCAAGCATCCCTTGTAGGCCAAAAGCCTAAGCCTAATAATGGTAACCAAAATTTGTAGTAAATTGCTACGTCATTGCTACTCGATGTGGTGACCATGCATTGATTTACCTGATGTAAATGTTTTTAATTTACATCAATGATTTATCATCATAAATATAATATGGGGATAGCCTTATTCAGTTTGCAGATACCTTTGAGTATGAAAAGAAATTCAGTGGAAAATTTGAAGCATAAGGCGTTTTTACAAGTCAGTGTAACAGGTCAATACTTTGAAGAGAATAATTTGACAGTAAATCCAGTAAAGACAAATTGCTTGTATTTTAATATTTAAAAAAGCCAAAATCAGATGCCAAGTGTCATGTTGGGTGAAAATTTGCTTGAAGAATTAAATTCAGTCAAGTTCTTGGATCTTATTATAGATAATAAGTTAACCTGAAATGATAAAATTATCGGTATTTGTGTATTTTAAATTAGTTCAGGGATTTTTGCGCTAAAAAATTTAAAATTGTACTGTGGTTTGTCTATTCTTTAACTGCTTATTATGGGCTTATTTATCCACATCTGAACTATAGAATTCTCCTGTGGGGAAACTCATTAGTTCAGAATATGCATAGACTATTTGTCCTACAAAAGAAGGCAATTCGGCTAATAGCAGGACTGAAGCAAACTGAAACATGTAAAAGTGCTTTTGGAGGCTCGGAGTACTTGCACTTCCTTGTATATGCATACTTGAAGTGTTGCTATATTTTAATTTTAATGTGATTATATCTTAAACGTGTACAGTAAACTTCCTTCATAAGCAGGTGGTAAATAAGCTCCCCTAAGCATAAAAAATTAAGACAACTAGTATTGTCTGGATCTTTTTACTCAGTGGAGAAGTTTCTGCATTGACTCTCTGTTTAGTATATGGGTGTGATTTCCTGCTGAGTGTCCTTGTCATTTATGTAATTTTATAGCATTTGTTTCTTAATGTATTGTAAAATTGTATTTAATTACTAATGTTTGGATTGTTTTAGATATTTTATTGTTGGTATTTAATAGTAGAAAAGGATTATTGAGACACTTTATAAATCAATGTTAAATTACTTTGTACCTATACATGTTCTATTGTTTTTATAGTTGGATTGTTTTTTAAACCAAATCTTTGCATTGTTTATAAACTTTTGTTCAATATAATTTAATGACTAGTCTAGTGCAATGTATATTGTCAGGAGGACTAAATGAAATGATGAAAAGCCATCTAGCAAACCTTTACATTTTCCCCTTGAGATTAGCACACAATTTAGGTGAACTCTCAAAAAAATTTTTTTTGCTACAAGTAACAAAAATGCACAAGCACTCTCCAGCGGATTTATTGTGCTGAGTAACAATCAAAGTTGGGAAAAGCAAATAGTTTTTACACTGTAGAATAAACTGGGCAATCTCATTATCTTTTCTTTTTTTTTACAAGTCACAGCTGATGTAGGGCTTTCAGAGGGTATCTTGGACATAGGGTCTGGTTCTGGAGTAGAATATGGGTCCGATAGCCTGACTTCAGTGAGGAGTATGCCAGGTATCAGGAGTCATCTTACCAACTTCCTGAAAGCGGTTATGTTGAGTTAACTGAGCAGAAAATCAAATGTTTCTATTTGTGTTGTTGTGGAAGAAGACCATCCTTTCCTCACATCATAGTTATCCTTTCTTCTTGCCTGTCTTCAGTATAAATGTCACTAGACACATTTTGGAAGTTTATAAAAAAGCCGAAAAACAACTTTTTTGAAATAGTTTTTTTGCTATTTCTCAAAAAAAAACTATTGTAGTTAGAAAGCTGAACAGGTGTCATCTTTTTCAATTTTTTATGCTCTTTCTTTTGATATACAACATGACTATATTCTAAAAATACAATATTTAAAAAAAAATAAATTCTTTTTTTAATTTAGAAAAAACACCCTTTTGATTTATATTCAAAAATTATATGTTATTCTAACATCTGCTGGCTCAAGGTGTGCCAAATTTCAAAGTGGAGAAACAATGGGTTTATGAGATAAAAATTTTTGATTAACAACAGGTACACTAAAAACGCCATCAAGAGCTGCCAATATTACAATATACAGGTAATATTAGACAGGGCGAGCAAATCAATATATAGCCAATATATAGTTTTATATATCTAAAAGAAATTTTTTTAAAATATATATAAAAAATGTAATTTAAAAGAAATTTAAATGTTATTTATGTGTAAGTTTATTGATGCCTCCTCCAGAAAGATTTTTGTATAAATGCTGAGTGGCATATCTTTGCCACCTCTCATGGCAAGAGTGCCTATGATGGCCTTGGAGGAACTGTTAAAGAGGTTAACAAGCAAAGTTAGTTTACAGCGCCCTTATGGACATCAAATCATTACTCCTAAACAACTTGACTAATAACACACGAGATATGGACAGAAAACTGTTTAAAATGGCAGCCATTTTGACATTTTCAATTCCATTTTTTCTGAATTTCAATAGTATTTTATGAGCATACTATATTCCCCTACACCAAATAGCATGTTCCTATCTTCATTTTTGTGGCCTCCATCTTGCTTACGACAACGGACGGATGGCATGTGGAAAATAACTTTTTCGTTATACTGCTTCAAAAACAGCTGTTTTTAGTATATGCAATTGAGATGCTAAAGTTGTTCTTTTTAGTCCTAGGGCCTAAAAACATCAGCTAAGGTCGAGGTCATCAGCTGTTTCTTCGTTTATACTAATTAATTAACAATTAATTGTAAAGCATCTATAAAAACAATAGATACTCCATTGTAAATAACCGTTAAAACAGCTGTTACCATCGATTTGAAGGTAAATAGGTTATAACATTTTAGTTTTTGTGAAATTGTTTTCTTATATTTGCAGTATAACGAAAAATATAGTTCATCACTTGGACCAATAGAAGCTTTTCGATCCTCGCTCATTTTCCGGCCTCGGCTCCACTTCGGCCGATAAAACTTGAGCTTGTATTGAAAAGCTTAACTTTTGGTCCTAGTGATGAAATATACTATTTTCTATTTCTTGAGGTCACGGTGAAGATCAGTAAAAAAATAGAGGTTTGAATATTACCTAATTCACCATGTACTTCGTATACTGGATAAGTACAATCACAACATTACGATTTTCCAATCTAGTTTCTAAGAAGAAACCAAATGTATTGGTCGTTAACTCTCCACCTTCGATTTTTAAATTTCAAAAACTTCTTTATGAAGATAATGTTTTAACCAGTACATTTTACCCCTATAATATTTATTTTAATTTAGGTTTAAAATCTGCATGTAATGATGCTTAAACGTGTTTTCTACAATACAAACTGAAGAGTTAATAATAAACAAAATTGTTAAAATCATAACCTAAAAACGGAAACTTCACAGGAGTCGATTTTTAAAAGTCTTACAGTGTAGTTATTTAACCACATAGGCTAATAGAATTTTCCTAAAGTTGATATATATCTAAATTGCTTTCAAGCATTCGAAAACTCATCTCATTCATCAAAATTCTTCGGTCCGTTTTAAAAATAAAATGTACTAACTTAAAGAATTGCTTGTTTATTAGTATTTTATATTCGGAAATTCGTTTGTTTCATTATTTGAAGGACAACATTCTTAAAAAAGCAAGTTGACATTTTGCGATTTGTTAAAATGTTAATTTGTTAAAAGATTTAATGTTTTAAAATTTTTAATGTTAATGATATCGATAAAGTTCTACAAAAAACTGTTGTTTCGTTTCGGTCAAAACATATTTGACTCTTTAAACAACTAGTACAGTACTCCAATATTCAATAATTTGGATATAAATGTTACTACTTATTATATTAAGTCCTTGATGAAGTTTAGCATATACATTTTTATTCCTACATGAAATTCTCCGATTACAGTAGTAACAATAAAAAGTTAGGTTATTGTAAATTATTTGATCTCCAATCCCAATGTGGCAACTGCGTACGAAAGTTATACCCGACTGAACATTAATAATTGCAAGTATGGCAACACTGTAACGGGACATGAACGAACCTGTCTGATCACCTGGTGACTGGTTTGAACAACTACAAAGCAACATTCAACTTGGCGGATGACTCATAATAGGCTGTTATTGTTATGTATTTATAATGTGGAAAATAACCTCATTGAAACACCGAAACCTAACACCACGGGTACGACACGAAAATTAGGCTTAAAAACAATCTGAGGCAGAAAATTGGCAGAGATAATTTTTAGTACACTTTAAGAAATAAGTTTTATTTTTTTCACTTTCCTTACTCACGGGGAAAGTAAAAGAAGGGGTTTTCGTAAATAACTTTAAATCGACAAGTTTAATCGTAAAATACCACAGTTTTCATAGTTTAATTTAATAAAAATATACTTTTAAAGCGATTGGAAATACTTTTATTTAACATACTGTTATATAATAAATGGTGCAAAAACATTGCACAATCTTTCTCACTTACCCATCCCCAAAACTAAATTAACCAACCAAAAATGTCAGTTCAATACAAAAAATGAAAATGAACCGATTTAGTCTATTTTAAATAAAGGCAAAAACTTGCTTTACTTGTTGTACCTTAGTCTTTTATTCGATATTATAGCTTCAACGTTCTCTCGGCGTGTGACTTCAAAATAGTTACTTTTTGTGGATAGGCCTAACTAAATATTTGGGAGTAGGTAAGAAAACGCACAAGATTTTCTCAAAATCGGCTTTATAAATATCTCCAAATTGTATAATAAAACCCCTTTTCAGTATTATTTTTTCACTCTATTATGTTAGCAATTTTATTGTTTCTAATGATAAACATTCTATAGTCGACATTTTTTTTGGGAGTGGGAGGAGTTTACATTCAACTCTTATTACGAAACTAATTCCCTGGTTAGAATTTTATGTCATTAACTAGTGAACATTTTCGAAGTTGACTAGTCGTAGAAATTCGAGTCTTATCAGCTCGTGCTGAGTATTGTAATTGTGATGGAATGAACGGTGATTTTACATGAACAGCGAAGAAGGATGCGACCAGTAAAGGCGTTCTTAAAAAGTGGTTTAATTAATACACCGTTATAGCAAATGATTCTCAACATGTAATTGTTTCAATGTCACGCAGTTAAATAATAAAAATTACATTATTTAAATAACGTTAATCACATAATATTAATATTTGTCAACATTGTGACGTTGCATATCCTGTAGCTCGAAACGTCCTTTCCAGCATATCCGGCGTAATTCCTGTTACAGCTGCATAAATTCGGTTTCTCAATTGTTCTAAGCCGTTTATTTTTTACTGAGTACACTTTGGACTTTATAAATTCCAAAAGGAAAAAATCCATCGTGTGATCGAGAAAACCAAAGCCTCGAAGATGCACGTCCAACCCATCTCCCCTGGAAAGTATCATTTAAGTAATCGTAAAAAATTGTTGCAAAGTGGGGTGGTGCTCCATCTTGTTGATGAACAATCTAATCAAAAATCTCATCTTGTACTAATTGGGGCTTCAAAAAATTATGCAGCATGTCAAGTGTGTTTGCTTCGTACACTTTGATTCGGTTATTTTCATCCAGACATATTGAGGGAATCACGTTCCCATTCGTGTATCAAATCGGGCAGTTTTGTCTGTTTACAGTTCCACACAACATATAGCTTCTCTGGTTGCCTAGTCCTCATTGACAACTTGGATATGATAAGCTCGTTTCTTCAATAAGAGTATGGAACGAGGAATGTCAAGCTCTCGGCTGAGCCGGGTGGTAGATGATTCGGGTCTACTCAATACGTCGGACAGTCTGAAGAAACTGGAGGCATCCCAGAACGCTTTTCACTAACACTATCTGTTCTCTTAAATTTATTGACAGTGTCTTTAATTGCGTTTATGGTAGGAGCTTATTTATGAAACTTTCCAGTAAAATCTTGTTGCACCTGCTCACATGTCATTCCACTTAAACGAGAGGAGGCAACGGCTATTTTTTCTTGTATTGAGTACTTTTTTTTTTTTTCTCTTTTTTTTTTCTTTTTTTCTCCTTCAATTTAGGGCTACCTTGAAAAATAAATTAGATTTGAGGCAAATTCATGAGGAAATGGTGTTTATAAACACCCTGTATAATAAACACAAATTCAACTTCCTGTTTTTAGTATTAATCAGCGACTTGGGTATCCGAAAACGTGAGACTGTCACTTTTGAGTGAAACACCGCTGGGTACAGTTTCATAGATGGTCATGTTACGGATTCAGATTCAAGCTCCTGTTTTAGAATCGTCTTTGAATTACACCACCTCATGTTATCGGTACAGGCTTCCTTCTCTTCCCTTCCTTGCGGTAGTGTATTATTATTGTAAAAAAGTACCTTTAGCGTGATAACCTTTTTTTTTGATAAGGGGGTGAGTATGAAAACCAAACTTTCTCGGCCTGTTTAGATCAGTTTCAGTGCGCTGGTTTGTGCAAAGTCTACCAAGGCATGACTTGAATTCTATCCAGTCTATTCCGAGAAAAATAATTAATTTCTTGGCGACAGAAGACAGCTGGTCGCAAGTGGATTTCATTAATATTTAATAGCAGTTTATTCTTATATTTAACCACAAAATAACGTTACTTTTTTATTTGGATATATACAGATTTATTCATACATCGGAAGTAATCATTTTGATTTAATTTTGATTTAAATATTCTTAAACAAAACAGATTTGTCGCCATTTCACCAAAAGTGTTTGTTCGAAAGTTAAGTAAATAAATATTACTACCAAAAATGTACTTTTTCATTTATGCATTCACAAAACCAAAAATAATATTCATCAATATTTCCCTTAAATATTATTTTCAGGTAAGGGAAAAAATAAAAAGTTTACTATTGAGATTTCCCCCATATATATCTAATATAGAATGATCCTCTTATCAATTTTGTGTGATTTTGTTAAATCTATTTATACGTAAAATGTGTCCAAGTTTGTGCCACTTGTGTAATAGAACTTCAATTTTATTTGCTTGAAATCCAGTTTTTGACATCGATTCACGTTCATTTTAGGTAAACATTAATTTTCTTCTATTTACAATTTAGTACACGAATTTGGATCACAAATATTTACCAACCTTGTTCTTGGAAACGGGATCTGAAGATCCGATTTAAAAAAATAATTCTTGTATATACAACTCCAAGAACAATTTTTTGGTTTTTTATCATTAATGATCGAACCCGCATTTTTTGGGGCCCTTTCAAGCTATAATACTCTATAGCAAAATTAGATGAAAATCGATATTTTTAGTGTTTTTTTTTCTTACGGGTTGCTTACGTAAATTTTGAGTTACCGAAAAAATGTAAAAAAGTTTCAATATGTGGCCAAAACATACCCACATACAAAATAATCCACTCATTTGTAGCACAGAGTACAGACAGTTATTTCAAAAAAACACTTTTTGGGCTTAACTGACTAGGAATAGATATTTGTTGAAAAAGTCTACATCAATTGTTTTTACCAATCACATAATTTTACTCTATAGGCTACTATGTATGTACGCAAGAGCTCTGGATCCCCTTGGGGTGTAAAAAAGTTACTATGTTAACCCGACATCGTAAGTGACAGTAGAGAGCTACAATTAGTAGCGCATGCTGGTCACGAAAATTAGAATTACGGCTGGAAACCCAATGTGCTGACCATACATTACCTTATGAAAGTCGTATAGCAATCTTATTTATTCAAAGTTTTGGGAAACTAACGATGCGAATAATGGAGTTGTCAATGTACAGTAAAATACCATGCCTATTACTACTTTAAATATTAGGTTGTCACCTATGTATAATAATTAATTGAAACAACCTATCGATGTATACTATGCTTTTCGATAACTAGGCCTAAATCGATATTACCTTGGTCTTTGTTGTCTAGGTCTATAGTAGATAATTTATTATTCAAATTGTTAACCAGGTCTGTAATGCTAATATTCCACACTACATATTTTATGACCTGGATAATGTACTATTACAGTGACAGAAAGTAGTTTTCTGTCATTCATGCACGAAACTAAATACTAGAAACAAAATAATGAATGGTGCAAAAGTAATGCACAAACTTTCACACTCGTTCATCCTCAAAACTAAATAACAACCAACCAAAACTATTGTTCACCAAAGATGTTAGTTTGGTAGTTGTTAATCAAAAGATGAAAATGAATTAGAAACGTTATCATTGGGGGGAAAAAAAAAAGTATATTTAAATAGGCGTAAACTTGTTTCTCATGTGTCATATAAATGCGTACTTAACTTACATCATAATATTTTAATAACGGCAGTGAAGGCTCATTTTTGTTGTCCCCCCCCCCCCAATTATTCCTGAATTGTTGTTTTTTGCCTTGTTGAATGTTCCAATGCAATCGGTAGAGACGATTTTGAGAAATTACGTCTTTATGATTTCCGAGATAAGAAAAATGCTAAATTAATTTTAAATCTATTGGTTCATTTAATCGCTATTCTCTTATTTGTGGGAATTTCCCAGAAAGTCTTAAATGTGCTAAAGTTGTTCGTTTGAATAAAGAAAAGACGATAGAGGTAAATGAGACAATTCTGTATTATTGCTCTCAATTGTTTCAAAATTATTCATGGCTGCAATTAAAAAAAAAAAAAGAGTGTTGATGTATTGTGAGAAATTCAAAGTCCTTGCTTCTATACAAAACCATTTTAGAAAATGAAAACAAACAATAATTTATGAGTTTATGTGTTTTGAATCTAAGGTTTTGAATCTAAGGAGAATTTTTTGTAATAGTCCTTGATTTGAGCAAGGTCATTTGACACAGTAAATCAGCAGATTCTTTTGAATTTTTTTTTCTTTTTGAGGAATTTGTAATTTAGCAAACAACTGGATTAATGTCTTACTTAGAAAGAAGAGCACAAATTGTTTCCCAAGGCCCTGGCCGTTTTTTATAATTTTTTAAACCGTTAATTAATAAATTTGCATTTTTAGAGAGATGGCGACTAATATGTTTTGGGTTGTAATTTAGAAATATTTGATCAAAATCATTGGAACCGATTTTATGTTTTTGTCTTATGTCAAAAATAATAATATCTTATGGCAGGTACCCCAAATATTTAATTATCAATGAGGAGGGGATTATTCCGAGATATGGACAAAATAAACTCACACATACCAATCTTGATTAATATTGGTCCATCTTGAGATGTGTGGAGCACTGCACTGCGATGCCAAACAAACATCTTTCCCAAAACCAAATTTTACTTACCTCAAAAATCTGCAAACATCTCGACACCAGATGTTTGAACCAACACCTACATTTCTCTGTACTAAATATGCGGGAAAGTAAATCGTTTAAGTTATTTTGAGAAAATCGGAATTTTGTTACTTTGGAGCTCTTCCCTCCCTCTCTCCATCTCTAAATTTTCAGTTGATTAATATTTGGTTTTGAATAAGGGCGATGTATATGTTATGCTGAACGAAATGGTAGCAGAGATTTGGCCGGATGTTGATGTAGCAATGAAATTGCTTTATGTAAATTGTACAGCATTTACTGGGTCGTACGTGACTATGGTGGGTAGCGTAGACGCCATTTTGTTTTGTTATTCTTTGAAGTTAGCTTGTTACTAATAAACAAAATTGATTCCACTCATATACACGGTCCAGAAAAATCGATTTTGATTTTTTTTAAATAGTTGTATTATTTTGGTGTCTTCTAACTTAAAAATATAAATGTTCAGACATTGCATGAACTTTCTCGTTTATCCGCACTTAATCTTACTCTGTGGCGTTACGTGGCTTTTTATCCTACGTGGGCCTTGGCCTTCGCAACAAAAGATCACCATTCTCGACTGTCTAAACCTGTAGACAGACTAGAGTCTACAGTGTCTCACTCCCAGCCTCATCAACATAATCCAGGGTCTTTCACTATCAAATCAACACAATTAAATAAATTACACCTCACTTTTGAATTAAATTTGAAAGATTTACAAACTCCAATTGAGGATGGAAAAATTCGTTTGTTGTGACAACTAGTGTTTAGTCTCTCGCAATATGTGTGGTATAGAGAGTTTTGTGATGGGTCAAAAATCTGTTTGGGTTTTTGCAGATGTATGCCTTTTGGGAGTCGAAAAATTGTTTTTTCCTAATGGTGTCTTTCTGTCTGACGATTGGATTCTGTCGTATTTGGAATGCTCGGTAGGATTTAAGCGCTGGGACTTATTTTAATCAAATTTTGTATGTGGAAATATTTCGGAAACTCGGGTAGTTTTTAAGATTCTGTGTAACTCAAAATTTGGGGGTAACTATCAAGGGGGAAAAAAGAAAAATGTTTACGATTTTGGTCAAATTTACAAAATCTAAACAGTACTGTACTTCTTCTACTAAGGACCCAAACAGTATCGGTCGCCATGTCTTTAAAAATTGTGGTTCGTCAGTTATCAGTAAAAAAAAAAAAAAAACACAATAATTATAATAACTGTAATTTTTTTAAATTGATTCGACCAATTTCGTTCAAATTTTAGTTACATGTGAAGATTAATGAGCCAAACTCGTGTGCAGAATTGGAAGAAAGAATAATACGTTTCTGGTATAGTTGACAAAAACAAAAATAAACATTTTTTAGACGTGTTTAGCACAAACTAAAGCGTGTTTATGTCCTCAAATAGTGCCCGTGGTACATTTCATTTTTTGATTGACAACTACCAAATCGTCCGTTTGGTACCGATTAATAATTTGCATAATTTTTAAGAGTCGTAAAAATGCGCGAACATTATAATTAAAAATTACATTGGTAGCTCACCTAATTGGGCTTTAAATCTGGTAAAGGTGTCATTTCACAGCGTTTTTCGTGAGCTTTCGTTTGATAATCAACACAATAGAGCTTTTAAGGAAAAGTATTTCATCAAACTAAAAAATTTTATTTTCTTTAAAAGCGACATTTTTATATTCCAAAAAATGTCTGGGAAAAAAAAAAAAAAAGTTCATATTGTTGGTAATTCATTTCCAATGTTTTTATTTGGAGATTATGCGATAATCAAATTTTCAAATATTAAGTGTTTTTTCAACACGGCATTTATTGAACTGCGTCAAAAAATGTTTACTTGTTTTACATTCTGAATAGGACATCATTCAGGTTAGGTACAAAATTACACCCGATTCATCTCGAGTCTTGGAGATTTGATCTAGGAGGCTGTGTCTAATTAATTTATATTTTTGTCAGATATCCAAATCTCCGGAGATAGTGATGCATATTTTTGTTTGGTTATTTTATTTATTCAGTAGGGTCTAACCAAGTAGCCTATAGGATTGACTGATCTTTATGTTGCATGGCCGTACGTCCGTCGTCTGTACTAAGTTTGATAGTGGCCACAAAAATTAAGATAGGAAAATGAAATTTGGTATAGGAGACTATAGTGTACTCATATAGAACCCTATGAATTTCAGAAGAATCTAGTTGAAAGAGTCAAAAATGCGGCAATTTAATTTTTTTTTGTTCCTCTGGCGTGTTATTCAACTTATAATACAATAAATTTGCAGATTTTAATTCTGCATGTAATGATATCAACTCCAATCCATTGACAAATATTGGAGTTACGGTAATAAAATGTAATTTCGCACGCTGACTTGTCAAGAAAATGTTATATTCTTTGACGAATCTTAGAAACGAGCTTAACGAGTGGAGGCTTCTTCACATTGTACAGCTTTGAAGTCCGCCAGCGTCGTAATACTGACACGAGCTAAGCGAGTGGAAACCTTTTTAAAATAAACACATTATGCCCGCTAGGGTCGCCTAGTCGACGTCATGTGATCAGAAAACGTGTAACAACTGTTGTAAATAAACTTACCCTATTGAGTTGAGACCTTTTAATCTAGCAATATAATTTAACATTTCCTTCAAGGTCTGACCAATGTAGAAAGCAATTTTCGGTCATTACATTTAGCGGATCTCCTTGTATTACAGTGTATGATGGGGTACCGTGATGGTGTCCATCAACTTGTTTTTGTTTAACGTGTGTGAGAAAGTTGATGATTTTCCTAATACAGTATCGGCGTGTTGACATCACGTAAAGACATAAAGAGAGCGTTGTACGGCTTATTCTACTTGCGTCATTCCAATAGCCTGTTACAGGAAACCCTGCATGATAATTCTGTGGTGTACAGATTTCCTTCTTTTAATTTCTTTGGACAAATATGGCCTCCACTTGCTTCGCACGTGGTAAGTAGCCGTGTCCAAGTGAATAATTACCAAATAAAAATAAACGTGCAATAAATAAACTTTTAAAGAAATATTTGCTGGAGGAATAAATTTGAAAATACATCCGTTTTGAGGTCTCTTGAGCCCTAAAAAAAATTGATTTTCATGTGTCTATCATCTGTAAAATCCAAACACGTAGACCAATTTTAATCTTTTCCCCTCCTCTTTTATTTTCCTATTTTTTCTCATTTTTTTAATACATCAAAATTAACTTTTTATCTTGGTAGTGGCAACATTCTACAATACACTACTGTGCGCTCAACATATATTTTACAATTCATCATTTCGTCCGCTAAAAATAGCCCAATCTCAGTAAATTTGGCATCAAGGTAAAGCTAATGTTCTGGGCTTTCATTTTTATATAACTAAAATACCAAAAATAGTAATATATAAAATTATTAAAAATCAAAAAAAAATAATGCCCCCCCCCCATACTTCACTTTACTAGCGGTAGAGCTTAACCATTTTGTCCGAAACAACGTCATTTTTATTTATTTTTCACAAGTCAGAATTACAGGCCTACATTGACACGTCATTATGTTATTTTTCTTCTTCGTTCGATCTATGTTTTCCACATTATCGTCACCGACATAGATTCCGAGTTATAGAGGTTCTTCTATGGGTCTACCAAGTGTCACTGAAATCGAGATGAAACTGGCATTTTTTAATGAAGTCAGAAGTTGTCAAATATTGATTAGTAATGTTTGTATTTTCGTAACCATTGTTATATAATTGAAAAGTATATATTCTGTGTTTTCTTTTGTATGATTTATATTTCTATGTTCAAAATAATAACTCATGTTTTTACACGACATAGTTCCAATAGTTAGCGACCCGTCGTTCACTTCCTATTTTCTGTTTGTTTTCTCCTTCCCCACTAACTACTCACACTGACCTGCAAGAACTAAATAAATTTATTTCTTCACGTATAATAAAAAAAAAAAATCTTAATATTTGGTTTATCATTTCATTGAACTGCTCCAGATACCTAACAAATATTTGCCACCCTGTACATAAAAGATGTAATAAAAGTTTGGAAAGACTGCAACCTGAATTGTATCATAAATGATTAAATTAATAAAAATCGATTAAAACTAGGTTGCAAATACAGTACAACGTGCGTCACTATTGAATATGGTGATAACAATTTTATGACATATCAAATATTATTTTACATTTTCTTTAGAGAAAAAGTTATGCTATTGGTGAAAAAAAAATCTACGTGCAATTTATTTGCGTATGTATCCGATGTGAGGCTTCATGAATTCAAATCGCTTCAACGATTTTGATAAAAAGTTTTAATTGCCATCTCTCCGGGTTCGTTGTTATCGAACAAAACAAAAAAAAATATGGCTATTGTAACTGTTATGATATACCATTGCGGTTAATTCAATTAGACAAGGACATTAAATGTACGAAACAATAAGTTTTTATAACTCATTGTTAGATTACGTTTGATGACGTAATAGTTACCTTTGTTGGATTGACCTTGAATTTAAGTTTTGGCTTTTTAATTGAGGCCTGTATTTATGAACGTTAGTTAGGATTTCCTTAAGAGACTCTAAGGAAACACTTAATTAAGGAACATTTTAACTATTTCTTTACACTAAGGGATTCCTTAACCGATTTGACATTTTAAGAACACTCATATTCCTCAATAGTTAAAAGTTACTTAATAGACTTCACCCACCTTATACGTTGAAGACAATTGAACGTCCACGGGAAATTGTAATGAAATATTTATTCTAAAGACCGTAGGTGCTTGGTGGTATTCCATTTGAATAATTAAAACAAACACTTTTTAGTATAAACCACAACTTTATTTAAAATTTACCGACCATGGTTTACATGTAAACTACTTTGACAATGCTGTAAATAGCGAAACCATGGTCGGTAAATTTTTAATAAAGTTGTGGTTTATACTAAAAAGTGTTTGTTTTAATTGTTAGTAGTCAAATATATTATAAAATTTACCCCACCTATAATGTCTTTCGAGGTTAAAATTTTATTTTTCTATTAGTTTTCCTTCATAAAGGAACTACGTCTTAAATATCAATTACGTCATTAATAACAACCAATGTGTGTTCAGTACAGTACAGCCGATTGTTCGTTAATCGCTAAACAGCTGTCATTTGCCGTGCTTAGTACGTTTTTATTTTTATAATTCAAAATCATAATGAGAAAGATCGGAAAAGGATGCCAGCATTTTCTAATCTGTGTACATATTTCGTTAAAAATATAAAATATGAATTGAGAATAAAAGCATAGGCAGTAAAATGTTGATGAAAGAAAATGATGCGTGGACGAATACATACCTATTGAGCATTTTGCTGTCATTGTATAGGTCTACCATACAAAAATAATGTTCTAACTTCATTAATTTAGTTTTTACCACCAATATTATGTATTTAATTTTGTTTACAATATCTCTATTTTCTGCTAAATTTATATCATGAACTTTAAACAATCCGTTTATTTTATTTCTGACATTTTATATAAATTAACGGAAGAATGTAGCAAAGAAAAAATCTGATATTGTATAATATGTTAACTTATAAACTTTTAAATATTTAATCTGCTTCGTAAAAATCAAATGTCTTTTCAGCATCCCTCGTGTATCTTCTTGATACTAGTGACTCCTCATTTATAAAGAATTGCAGAAAATCGTCTTGATCATATTCACAATATTTAAAATTCTAAAAATTTACTATTTCATTAAAATTTTATTTATCAACAACCCAAATCGGAGCGCAAATCGCAAGTAAAAAATATTACGGTTCAGGAATAATTTGCAAAAACCAAAAATTATCGTTTATTGTAAACATGATCATGACCTGAAAACATGATTATTGTAAAATTGAAGGAAGTTTAGGCTCTACGTAACTATTTTAACAGGATACTTGAAAAAGCACTTCAATACTCTGTAAATTCATATAAATTTTTTTCGACTGCTTACAGAGTTGGTTCTGGTGTCATTTTGTAGCAAAATACGTAAAGGTTTTTTACCTTCTAGTTAGTTAGGTTCAATGTGACTTCCATCGGTCATTTTACAGACTTCCCATTTGAAGTCGATTTCCTGCCAAACCCCCCAGCACCATGTTAGGGGCAACTTCAACTGCGACTTAGATTCTTGCTCTAAGCTCAGCTACAGAAGCCGGTAAGGGTGGTTTAAAAACTATATCCTTGATTAGTCCCCAGAAGTAAAAATATGGAGATGTCTGATCTGGTTACCGAGGTAGCCATTCATCCGAGCCGCTTCCATCTATCCATGTACCTAAAGCGGTTATTGAAGAAATACCGGAGATTGGTGAGGTAGTGCGGTGGGGTGGTGTCGCCCCATTCTGCGGATTAAACAGTTTTTCAGCATATCTAAGTACTCTCTTCCGTTGATGGTTTTCCCTTGAAAACATATAGGGCTGTAAATTTTGCTTTATAAGGCACAAGACGTTAATTTTTGGCTTATCACGAACATGTTCTAAGGATTATCGTGGATTTTCACTGCCCCAAATCCGACAGTGGCGTGTGTTCACTTCGCTACTTACATTCATCACTGAAGATTATGTTCGCAAATAAATCCTGGTCTTCATCCAATCGATGTAACATTTCCGCGCAAAACTCCTTACCAGCAACCCTATCAGTGTCTTCTAGTTTTTGCACTGTGTGTACGGTTTGAGGATCCAAACGTTTTCTCAACACATGTCAAACGGTCGCACGTGAAACGCACAGGGTTGATAAATACTGTCAAAACAAAGCTTTGCCTCACTTGCTCTACGACATCGTCTGATACACGAGGACACTCTTAAGGATTTTTTATAGTTTACTGAATCCACAGTGTCAACTAAACTCTTATGCCACTCGTAAATGATACGCCTACTGGGAGGATCTTTTCCAAACTCTGTATGAAAATTCCGTTGCACAATTGTCGCAGACTTAGATTCTTCAAACCAGTCGCGTTGGTGTTATTCGGTACTGTTCACTACGTGAATCGAAACTTTATCTATTAAAAACAACTCTGTAAGTAGTCTGAATAAATTTATATAGTTGTAAAGTCCTTTTTGAAGCGCACTCTGTAGTCTGTATTGTAACAGTATATTGTAGAAGGTTGTATTTTGATTACTTCTGATTTGGGTTTGATTTTATATACAACGTAAGAAAGTAAACCAGTTGACGGATGCCATCGTGGTACTTACCCAGTTGCACCATACAAGCAGATCATGTAAATATAACCTCAAAAGTTGGTTTCTTAAGCCTTGCAGGAAATATTAAATTGTATTGGTAGATCGAAGGGTATAAATCCAGTAGAGTAAGTTTGTTTAAAACAGTTGTTACAAAGGATTTCATCGTACTTGCTATATACAATGACGACTTTATTGACGTCAGCTTGGTTCTAAGAAGGCTCTAGATGTGTTTATATTAGGTCATCTCCACTGGCCCTGTCGGATTTCGTAACTAACTTGGGAATTTATATTTTATTGCACGGTCAGTGTTAGAAATTGCATTTTTGACAATATCTTCGCTTTGTCATCGTACGGGAGTGGGGTTGGCACCATTATTTGCAGAATTGAAATATCCAAGTTTTTATCTAATTTAGTGTGTTTTAAATTCTATTGACACACGATATGAACAAAAAAACTGTTTAAAAGGCCCTCATTTTTCAATTCAATTTTTCTGAACTGCAATAGTGTTCTATATGAGCACACTATAGTCTTCGATGTCAAATTTCATGTTCCTATCATCTTTTTTTTGTGTTTAGGTACTACGACGGACGGTATGTTGAAAATAATTTTTCGGATGAAAAATCATCAGGTTATGAAATGTGAAGATCAGAAAAAAAACTAAATTTTTTGTGATTACCAAAACCCTGTACTTCGTATAGTTAAATGTTAGTAATTGAGCGAAGCGAAACGATCACAATATGTTTACGTCAACGTAAACTAGCAGCTGTACAAAGTATGTATATTGCTGTAGACTCCTAGGTTACCAGCTGTAATGGGGGTCATTGACCGATGATTGCTTAATTTGAATAATGGAAGAAAATAATCTATATTTAGTTATGTAAGGCTTTTTATAGCAAATTTCTAATAGACTATAACAATTCTGTTGTGACCTGCATCTCTTACAACCGTATCTATAAAATGCCCATCGATCCTATCAATTGAAGTACTTTGCCACGATACATAGTAGGCCTAGAGAGAAAGTTATGTGATGGTCAATAAATGGATGTAGTTTATTTTTCTGATTTCTATTTTGAGATCCTCTGAGTTCAAGAAAGTGGTTTTGGAATGATGTCCGTCGTTTTGTCTTTTTTTCGTCGGATGTGCAATGCTATATCAGGATGTACGTTTTTTTTAAGGAGTCTTGAGTTAGATTCCTCTCTTTCATCTTTTTCTATCAGGTCTCTCTTGACCAATTTTTGTTCTCTTCCGATCCCGACGTTATTAGAATTAAGTATTTGAGGTTAGGGGTCTTTTCTATTTTTTTCTTTTTAGGGTCCGTAGGTAAAACCAAGGCGTGTGTGACTCTCCGTCTGTATGTCTGCAAGTCCCAAGCGGTCTACACAGACAAGACGATACATCCTATATATTTCAAATTTTGTATTTCTATATCCCACATATAGGGAAAATATAGCTGTAACCAATGACTACATAAATACTATAAGACACGACATAGGATAGGGAAATAGTCTACGCTTTACGGGTGCTGTTCGTCACAAGTTTGACACACAGCTATCAGAAAGCGCTAGCAGCAGGTGCCTGACTGTACGCATCCCACTTGGTTGAGACTGTACAACTGTTGACACAGCATAGTCAGTGTTGTCAGTTCGTGCGCTGAGATAAGCGATTCTCGACCTTCCCTCGCATCTCTGGTCCCATATGTGGCATCAGTGCGCAACTGAAACATTGTTTGACCGTAGAGCCACCTAGCGCCAGTCACATCAACTTCAGATTCTCTAGCAAAGAGCGACAGCTCCACACCCTAGCGGGTATTGGTCAACTCAAGAATAAGCGTAGAATATTTAACATGGCCATGTCGTGTCTTATAGTATTTATGTAGTCATTGCTGTAACAAAAAAGTCACCTTGGGGAAGTTGATGGGCAAAAGATACAAAGTTGAACATTTTATTTTTGGAATTATGTGTGGTGTATCAAATAAAACTAGAAGTTATTCTGATTACGAATATGTATGTCTAATTGACGAAGAAATTAATATGTTGGCGTTAGGCCACTTAAACACTTCAACTTGAATAAATTTAACTGGATTTCGCACTGCAATTTAATTTCAAATCCAAATAATTTTTCTTCATAGCTGTAGCTCACGCCGTGTTCGAGTTAATGAGGGGGGGGGGAGGCGAACATTTTACACGACACTTGGACTAACGCCTACATGTTATTTAATTTCGTAATCAGAATAACTGCTAGTTTTATTTGATACCCCACACATAATATTTCCAATAAAAAAATTAACTCGATAGTTTTTACCCTTAACTACTCCAAAGGGCATTTTTTTGTTACCGCTATATTTTTCCTATATGCGGGACAATAAAAATACTATAAATGTAAAGTTTGTAATATATAGGATATATTTTATCGTCTTGTCTGTGTAGACAGGTTGAGACTTGCAGACAGACGGACAACACGCGCATGAAATTATGGGTCCTTGGTTTTACCTAATAAACTAAATTATGTTTTTTCCCCTTTTAGTGGAGAAAAATATTAAAACGGAAAAGAAGAATAACTTACTCGTGAGAATGCGAACTTTTTATGTGAACATCCTAAATCATATTGCACAACCTGTTTGTTTTAAATGGCGATACTAGACATGGCATGACAGTTGTTTTCAATGGCGATACTAGACATGGCATGACAGTAATGTAAAGCTCGCACATCCGGAGATTAGGTCATTGAATCTAATTTCCCTGAAATGTCTTGTTATTAACAATAATCAGTTTATACAGGAAAACGACTGGTATCTTCTAGACATACAGTTTGTCTAACACATTTATAGTAAACAAAATGTTATAAACTAAAGTTTAGTTAGTATGATACATTTTCAGGGATTAGCTCCCAGCTGAGGTCCCTATCTAAACATTTATTGGAATAATTATGAGTTTTAAGTGACTATGTCTTTTGCTTTTTAGACGTCTCAGAGGTGGGTGGGGTGATAGTTTGGCAGGTATTTCTTGCAATAGTTGATTGTTGTGCTCAGTGAATGTTTTGTATAACCTTGTATAGTTGTGCTATAGGGAAAAAAATTAATTCCTTGCTTTTTTGTGAGATTAAAAAATATGTTATCCAAATTTTGAGTCGCCGCTATTTTCCAATAAGGTAACTTTAAAATTCCTTATTGAAACGTCTATTTTTTGTGGTGTTCTCTGATTTTACATAACATTTTAAGATTATATTTTTTTGGCTATATTTTGATAAATCTTTTAGTTTAGGTGTTACAGACGCTTACATTTTCTAAAAATTGAAGTTTGTTGGTTTTTTTAAGGGGGCAATTTTCAGCAATTTTTATTGTTGCACGAAGTTAAAAATTTAATTAGGCTTAAATCTATGAATTGTAAATACCAATGCAAGACAAAAATTTTAATTTGTGGAACATATAAATACAAATCGACTGTATTTTAACGCATTAGTCAGGAATTAAATAGCCAGAGAAAATATTAAATCTGACAAAGTAAAATTTAAATACGGGTGTCCCTCACGATAAGGTCGCTATTTTTGAATTAATATGCCGGACGTATGGAACACTCTACATACTTGACACGTCAGTTATGTTATATAGATATGTAAAAGAAAGTAACCTCGAGTAACAAACGAAATTCTTCTACCATCATATTAGTAAATTTGTACAATTTATGCCAACACACACTATGATTTAAAAACATTCTAAGCAATGTACCTAGGTTAACGTTATCTTTTATTTATCACTAGTGTTTGTTACTTTCTATTGAAGGATTGGATCGAATTTCTTTATAAAAGAACCCACTGTGAGTAAACATAGGTTTTGGCATGACCTAATTTAAAGTGAATGCGTTTGTAACGTCCGCGTGGGGTTAGTCCCTTTAGGCTTAATGAAGGCGGGAAAGGAGACAGTAATGACACAGTTACCTTAAGGGGAGGCGTAGCCTAATACTTAATTTATACTTATACTTATTGTTTTCAGTATAACGAAAAATATAATTCATCACTTTGACCGATAGAAGCTTTTCGATCCTCGCTCATTTTCCGGTCTCGGCCGTTAAACTTGAGTTTGTATCGAAAAGTTTAATTTTTGTGTCCTAGTGATGAAATATATTTCGTCATACTGCTTCAAAACAGCTGTTTTCAATAGGCCTACATGCATTGAGATGCTAAAGTTGTTATTTTTAGTCTTAAAACCTAAAAACATCTGCTGAGGTCGAGGTCATCAGCTGTTACTTCATTTATACGAATTAATTAACGATTGTAGAGCATCTATAAAAACAACCGATACTCTCGATTGTAAATAACAGTTAAAACAGCTGTTACCAGTGTGTAATCACCATGTCGAAATATCCATTGTACTCGTCATCTGAACTCGACTCATGACTTTTTTTGTTTGTTTCCAAAAATCAAATCTCCATTAAGGAACCCATTTTGAATCTGAAGGTGCAGTGAAGGTAAAAAGCTACCCGATGAAGGAGCTATCAGATGATCTCCAGCGTTGCTTCCGATAGTGGAAGATTCCCATGGAGCGGTAAAGGAATCTGAGATTAAAGGAGTAGATTAAAGGAGAGATACTATCCATTATGTAATTTTTTCAATAAAAAATATTTAAAATCAGATGTTTTTTTATATACCTTCACCTCATTGTGAAGGAATAAATGACATACAACATATGGACCATATCAAATCTCTCTCCTCCGAAAATACGACACTAATGAGCCTGTACAGACCAATAACGATACAAAATCTGAAGATAAATCAGTGCAAAATGCAAGAACAAACAGTGTTTTTATATTATGAATTGTGTTCCCCTTTTTGAAACTATATTCCACATAAGTTAAGCTAAGTTAAATTAAGTGTTTTCCCATAATTAACCATACATGTGATAATGAAGTAATATTTAAACCCCCATATAAACTATATATGTATATCCCCCATGAACTATGTGTTTTCCCCATGTAAACTATGTGTAACCCCCATACCTTGTGTTATGTTCCATATAAACTTGAATACCTGGAATTATAATAACAATTTCCCATTCCAATTGTACATTACGAATTTAAACAATCAGTGACAACAAATAAATATGTGTGTCCCCTATTCACCCATAAAAGACAATATTCTTACCGTAGAAACATTTTAAGTCCCAACCCCAGTGATCCAATCCCCAAAACTACAAGAATAAAAACATGTGAACAACATTAGAGTAAGATGTTAAGCAATAAACCTATATTATAAGGATTCAATAAATCGTGTTACCTATTTCAGAATATGTTAATGATAAGTTATGTTATCATTCCATGTTTTATTAGTTGTTAAAGTTAGATATGTTGTGGTTATGTATATGTTGATGTTAAGATGTGATTTGCAGATTCCAAAATAATTTCTGTTCAAAGAAAAGAAAAATTTTCACAAAATTAATTTGAATGGCATTATAATGGTACAAATCCCATCTGAGATTAAAGTAAATAGCCTATAACTGAAAGGCATATAAAGGCACTTAAACATACCAATGTAAACAAACTATTTTACGAGTAGGCAAACAAACCTAACCTCTATTAGAAATACCAATAAAGCTTAGGTTAAAACACATTTAAATCCAATAATATTTTATGAAAGAAATTGACTCTAATGTATGATTCAGATGCCTCTAATGTATAATACTAACTAATGTAAACTTAATTGGCTAGCATAACAAACCTGCAGATTACGTATGTTCATTTAGGCCATATAGTGTAAACAACACAATTAACCTAAAGAGAACTTATCACAAAGGTGTAACAATAACCACTGCACAAGTTGTGATTATATGTATTATTTATTTATTTAAATAATCTTTATTTCACTGTAAACTTAAGTTGATATTTCCAAAAATAAATCAATTATAATTTTAACAATCGTAAACAAACCAGCCATCTGGTTTAAATACAAAATTTAATTGTAGGCGCTGGACTACGATAGAAATGTGTAAAAATCAGTAAATCACCATTATTTCACGTCAGAGATAGTAGTAATTACTAGAATAAGTCAATATTAGATCTGTATATCAGACGACAGAACTCCGCCATATGCAATGATTACTTGAACTCAGAATTATTCAGTGGTCGGCAAATTAACAAAATTGTATAATAGAAATTTACATATTTAACAATTGTTTAATACATATGAATTAATAAAAAGGAAAACTTTATAAGAATCTATCATAATCTCGACCCGAGTCACGTTATTTTAGCTAACCAATTAAAATACAAAACGATCATTACGCTTACAAAAGCGTAGATAGAAGAAGGGGGAAAAGGAGCCAAGATTTGAATAGTACGATATAGCGTCCTTACAACAGTGGCGTCCCGACGTTTGAAGACTACAGTTGATGAAGCGTTATTCCAAGTTAAAGTGTTTTCTCTGAAGTGAACAAAAATTGTAAACTCAGTGTTAACAGAACTTAGTATATTCTGTCAATACGATAAAAGCAGTGAACAATAACCATAAAACATTTCAAATAATATATAAAAACTTTGAACAATTTTCCAAATTCAAAATTATGAAAGCGTCATTTACAAGTTTGTTCAGACCATTCACTGATAACACCTTTGTTATAAAAAGTTTCTAATGCAAACACTTTCCTCTTCCTGCAAACCACATTTTTGTAGATTACAAAAAAAAACTGTAAATTAACAGACAACATTGTTAAACAGATGTGTGTTACTAACAGTAAAAAAACAAAATTATGGTACTTCGGAATATAACTACACTTTAGATCAATTGTTTTGAAAAATTGAGATGCGGAGTGGCTTGGACCACCCTGTATCATGAGTTCAATTGTTTTGATAAATTGAGGTGTGGAGTGGCTTGGACCACCCTGTATCATGAGTTTTAACGAAAACCGGGGATTATGTTCGGTGGTAAATTGATGGTTTCGAATCGAAAATTTACCTTGAGAAAAGGCCGGAGTACCTAAAATATTCACCAACAAAAGCGTGTATATTTATTTACCCCTAGCATCAAACGCTGTAGGCATCAATATCTGTCGACCGCTTTGCTGTCAACGTCAGGTAAGTTATTGACATAGAGTGGAGAATTAGATTACACTCCCTCCTAACAACAACTTTACTGTAATAGAGTTCAAAATACTGTCGTCAAACTAGACGGTATATTAAACGTTGACATAGCTTACCTCTTTTAGAAAAAGTGTAACTGCGAGAGCGGTAACACACCCGTGTACAGGGTAGCCAAAAAGTCCCATCACACCTCAAAATGAACATATGTAGATATCTTGTTACTGAAGTACAACTGGCAATATGAGCTTTGTATGCATGTAACAAAGATGATGATGACTCTTTACTCACGGAAACATTCACGTTTATTTATTCAATTTCACCATAGATTGATGACGCTTCCAGAGTAATGTGGGGTTTTCTTTGAACTATGTTTTTTTACTCAAGTAAATGTTTTTTATACTTTTGGTATAGATAAGCTAATGGTATAGTTAAAAGATATGTATATTAGTTTTATGTATAGGCGTGTAAGTATGATTAGGCGTAAGTGTATATATTTAAGAATGTGGTATAGGTCAATGTACACTTTATGTCTATAGTAAATCTGTTTTTTTTTTAGTTCTATTTATTCTCTCTAGCTATTGTATAAAATAGCTGTAATAGATGTGTTAATATTTTGTATCTGTATTGTTTCTGGAGGGAATAAAATAAAATTTAAAAAAAGAAAAGAAAAAAACTGAATAAAAAAAATTCTGATACAGTGTCTAAATCTATTACGACCCCCAGAATGTACGGGCTTAGCAATCCCGAGCGACCTAGCTGGATCTACAAGTTTTTTTTTTAAATATAGCCTGTAATTAGATCCCTCTTTCATCTTTCCTATCAGATCTCTCTTGACGAACTCTTGTTCTTTTCCGACCCTGACGCTAATAGAGTATTCGAGGGCTAGTGATCTTTAATTGTATGCTCTTTTCTTCTTTTTGTATAAAGCGATAGTGACCAAGAGGTTTTTGTTCTTTAAACTACGAGAACATTATCGTTACAAGCCAACCGCTTGACTTTGAATGATGCAGTAAATCAACTGTAACAATTCTCTTTAAAATTTTATTTTTGTTTTCAGCTATATACAGGTTTCTCCCAAAATAAGGGCGTGGAGTCAGATTTCCGAAATTAAAAATATAAACTTGAGTTAAGGGGTGTCTTAATTTAAAATTCTTATAAAACAAAACTTTTTCATAAATTTTAGTTTTTCAAGCTATCGTATTATTCCAAAATGGCAGTCCAATGTAAAACATTATGTTTTTTTCTCTATTTCTCCCCTTTATTGTTTGAAACACTTCTCGTCATTATAGCCTTATATAAAAAAAAGTAAAAAAAAACAACAAAATAAATACCCCCCCCCCCCTAGTCCTCGAATACTCTAATAGTGTCAGGATTGGAAAAGAAGACTTATCCAAGAGAGATCTGGTAAGAAAGATGTAAAAGAGTTTAAAGACAACTTAAAGATAAGAGTAGATCCAGCTAGGTTCCGTCGTGATTACCAAGTCAGTACCTGCTCGCTAAAATGAGCCTGTTTATCCAGGATGACCCAAATTTGAAACTAATTTTAACGTTGAAATATCTGCATCTCACAAACCTCAAATAGCACAGAAGATAAAGTTGTACATCATTTTAAAGATCAGTCTCATGGAAACAAAGATTTTCCAAATTAAAATATTTTCAATATAAATTTTTTTTTTTAACTGGGAGCCTAGAATGTACTTTTTATGATGTTTTTTGGTGTTAAAGGTAAGTAAATATAAACATATCTGAGTAACACACCAATTGTATCAGCCTCGAGAGTGAACGAATTAATAACAACATCAAAAATGCTTTATCCGTTTTCATTAATAACGTAAATATGAATCAACTATTTTAATGATTTTCGTTGTTGTTTAGGTGAAAAACCTCTGGTCATCATCGCTTTATAAAAAAAAGGAGGGAAAGAACATAAAATAAAGGGTAAATGTCCAGTTGATACCGCTTTGCGATTTAATATAGAAATTTTATGAAATCATGTTTACATACCTCATTATGAAACAATTGGAACATCCTTAAGCTGGGAAGACCATTTTCAAGTATGAAAATACATCATTTCTTTCTAATAACTTTCGTTCTTGTTACTATTTGGGGTCTTTTAAGGCCGTTAAATAACAGGGGGGGGAATCAGTTTTCTGGAAAAAATATAACATAGTGTTTCCAAAATCATTGGAAACGTTGGATAATCCTACATTGCTTCTATTTATAGAAAGTCCGACAGCCGTTTCAAATTCTAGGTTATATTTTCCGCTTTTCGAACACGTTTCCTAAAACTAAAACATTACCTCGTTTCATATGTATAAAGCAATTAATATGTTAACTGACACATCTCGGTACAATTAGAGCGTATTACTGTCTGCAATATTAAAGTAATTAATTTTCTATTCCCACCCAACACACAGCTGAGCTGACAGCTG
Organism: Aphrophora alni; assembly: GCA_963513935.1. NCBI lineage: Eukaryota > Metazoa > Arthropoda > Insecta > Hemiptera > Aphrophoridae > Aphrophora > Aphrophora alni. Next base: position 146,843,530 of record OY740765.1, read on the forward strand.
ACTCAATTTATGACTTAAAGCTACTAGTACTCGTGAGAACAGTAGTCCTTGCTTCATGGGATGTTTAAATAGAGTCAATAAATTATCTTTTGTAAAGTCAGTACGACTAGCGCGCGATTTAGATCTTACTCTTTCTGGACTGGGAGGGGGATCAGAAAGTTCTTGATTTGGTGCACCTAAGAAAAATAATCGTTTCTGCTATTATGATGGTAACGAAATGATTAAACGCGAGTGAGATCAATTATTATCGTCTTTCCTAGGCACCATCCTAAGTAGTTTTGGCCTGCTGAATGATATTTACCCTCCGAGTCTCGATGTTTCTGACCTCATGATCTAATCATCTCAGTTTACGACGTCCATTCTTCTTCTGCCGACCGGTTCCTCAAGGAATAGATTTACGATGTGTTTAGTCAGGCTAGATATCCAATCCGTCTCAGCGTCCTACGTTTATGTCCTCGAAGAGGCCATACTGTTCATAATTATATCTTTTTTCGATTGCACCACCCTCATTCCAAATGTTTGACGGTAGAGTCTTAAATTTCCAGACATTTATTGAGGATGAGGTACAGCAAGCCCAACGTAGCTGTGGGCGCGACACCCCCTCTTTTAGCTACAACCAAAATATAACACATTACCTAGCAAAAAATAATACTTTTATTTAACACCACTATTCACTAAGTGTACAACGATGTCAACTGTCTTCACACATGACACAACACTGGGTTGTTTTATTTTGGAGTTCCTATTTCAATGCGGTACATTTCTTGGAAGGATGGTTTCTGTTTACAACAACAATAGGATCTATCGTGCCGAAACTCAGTGCATGAACCCAGCCTTAGGTTGTACATGAGTGTATTATGGATTTTAAACTAGATACAAAAAAAAAACTCGAACATAAGATCTCACAAAATTTACGTTTATTTAATCAAAGGCGTTTCAATGAAAAAGTCGCCATCCTCAGTGATGCATGAGCTACAATAACAAAACTATAACTTTATAAAAGATGCAACCCAGCGGATCAAAAGTATGAAAACCTAAGTATCCAAATTGAAGTAAAATTCTCTTAAATCAACAGTATGTAAGACAGGGACTCCATAATTATCATACTTTGTAAAGGTCAAAGTACAAAGAACAAGAAAATTATCTTTAACTTTTCTAACAACCCTCGTCGTTTACGCAGTGACAGTTCAAGTTTTAATCTTGTTTGTTAAATGTGGCTTAGTATTCAAGTCTAATATTTTATATATACTTCAATGGTAGATAGTTCGTGGATAAGTTTTTACGTATTTCATTTAGTTTTTTTCCCAATATGATTTGTTTTTTATATCAATACTTTTTTCATATTAATTGTTTTAAAATATTTCTTTCAAACATAGCTAAATTTTCCACAACATGTCGCAACATAAAAAGTGCTCTATATTGCTTTTGAATGACCTTTATTGAACACAAATCCGCTAATTTTATTGGCCCATACTTGCCTATGCGATATATATAATGAATTTATTGTTCTAAATGCACTACTGGTGACATCAAAAAAGGAGTTAATGGAAACGCTTAGAGCAAAACAAAAAACATTCTTTGGTAAGTACCAAAGAGGAAAGAAATTTTCTTTTTGAATATATAAAGATGAAGTTTGGCCTAACACATCCATCCTTGCACAGGAAATTAGAAATGTCATTTTCACCTTTCTAATAAGTTGTAAAAGAAATTGGGATATTTGCAACCGTATATACTCAATTGTTATTCAGTACAAAGTTTGGTTGGAAGGAAATATGTGTATAGAAAATGTGAACTCTTCTACAAAAAGCTCTCATAGTGTGTTGAAAACGTCCAGAGGCCGTCCAAAAAAAGTTTTTGTAAGTAGTGGTCCTAAAGCCAAAAGAAGAAAAATAAGCGATTTAGTACAGCAAACATCACTTGACGAGTTGTTTTTCCGTTTAAAATAAACTTATAAAGGAGAGTAAGAAAGACGCCAAAAAAGTGACAAAATTTTTTAAAATTTATGACAAGTGAAAGTAAAAACGCTGCCTCTTTAACGCCGGATGAGACACTGAGTTTAATAGTTTCGTCAAAATTAACTAATGGAATCGACCTTTACCCTTCATACAAGGAAGTTATAAAAGCTAAAAACATGCTATCCCCAGCCGAATGAATTGAAAATAACGGACACCGTTGCTAAAACTAAACTTCAAACTTTTTTTGGTTGGGTTTTAAGGCGAAAAAGCATTGCAGTCATTATAATCACCTTTACAAAACTCCAAGCTGTAGTTGACTTGATCATACGACGACTTCTTGAAACAAACAATTATAATATTGGGCACACAATTTTAAAAAAAGGGTTGACCGAAATAGTCATGTTATTTAAATGGGGCTGCGATGGTTGTGGCAGTCACAGCAAATACAAACAAAGAAGCGGCGAAGATATATCTCATGATTCAAGATTCATATTTCGTTCTTCTCCAGCTTAAAGCGAAGGATGTTTTGAATGAAGAATGTGTATTGTGGAAAAATTCCCAGAACGTCTTCACAAGTTACTGTAGGCCGATTTGATTTAGATTTTAAAGGAATCTGAGGACGATCTTGTAAGTGACACATGTTAAACAAGAAATTAGGAACCTTTAAAGCACTGATCAAAATTTTTGGGGACACAACATTATTGTTAAACAGAATGGTTCGAAACTCTGATTGATGGGAAGCTGTGTAACGACTTAATAAGTAATCGCAATACACAACAATGTTACATTTGTGGAGCGAAAAGCAAATAAATGAACAGTTTGATGAAATATAAAAAAGAGAATGCGATGAAGAAAGTCTGTCATGAGGTCTTTCGATGTTGCATTGCTACACAGGGAATATCTACTACATCTATCTTGTAAATTAGGAATTCAAAAATGGCAGTCTCGAACCGCAAAGAAAAAGGAAAATATATTATCTAGAAAGAAAGATATTATTGACTCATTTAACAAAAAAAACCTGGTCTTCTAATTGACAAGCTAAAGCAAGGCGGAGGCATAGAAACTATGAAAACACGGCGAATGATTTTTTATTAATCCTACCATTTCCTCAAAAACACTGGCATAGACGGTGTTTTCATAGACGGCCATTCAATAAATTTTCTGTTCATATCTCGTGTTCAACTTACACTAATACTTTTGATACAAATTTGGAGATTTTAATGCAACACGTAACATTAGTACCAACCACACCTCTCTACGATAACAAATTTCAAAGTTATTGCCCCCCCCCCCTAGAAAATACGATATTCAAATATTTATGAGATTACACAGATATGAGTAACAACACGAGCGTAGGAAGTGATGGCTTCTTGAGATATACAGGGTGATTCAGGAGGGAAGGGCAATACTTTGACAACTGATTCTAGAGCTAAAAATAAGAAGAAAAAACTTGATATAAACATAGGTTCAGAAATGCTTTATTTTCGAGTTACGGCTAGCGAAAGATTTCGCCGTGACTTCTTATACAAGGGTCAAATTATGCCCTACTGAAATTCCGGGGAGCCAAATGTAAGGGTAAATTTGATGTTTTCATTTTTTTTTTTTTAAACTTAGCAATTGATAAAATAGGTCACAGAAAACTCTACTTTAAACTGTTTTCGAGAAAATTGGCAAAAACACAAAAATTGTAGTAAAAAAGTCACTTTTTTTAGGTTAGGCACAAATTTACTTTGCTATATATTGTCAATAATCAAATAAAAGTTTTAGACCAAATTTGTAGAGAATTTAATTTTGAAAAAGTGATCTAAATAAATTCAATAGAAAACAAATAAAAATTAAAGAATGTCGACTTTTATTAACAACGAAACAGATTGAATAATTTTTTTCGTCATACTGCTTCAAAAACAGCTGTTCAAATACATGCATTAAGATGCTAAAGTTGTTCTTTTTAGTCTTAGGACCTAAAAACATCATCTGAGGTCATGGTCATCAGCTGTTACTTCGCTTATAGGAATTAATTAACGATTGTAAAGCATCTATAAAAACAACCGATACTCTCGATTGTAAATAACAGATAAAACAGCTGTTACAATCGATTTTATAAATAAGTAACCACTAACACAAACTCAACAGCTGTAATAGCTGCAAACTTGTGTAACTTGTCCAAACTTTTGAAGGTAAATAGGTTATAACATTTTAGTTTTTGTGAAATTGTTTTCTTATATTGTTTGGAGTATAACGAAATATATAGTTCATCACTAGGACCAAAAGAAGCTTTTCGATCCTCGCTCATTTTCCGGCCTCGGCCGTTAAACTTGAGCTTGTATCGAAGAAAATTCATTTTTGGTCCTAGCGATGAAATATACTATTTCGTTATGTAGAAAATAACTGGAGGAAGCAAGAACATTCACTGTAGTTTATGAAAATACTGCTTACAATTAGTATTTCATGTGGTTTATAAATCATTTTCAAATATTATATCATTGTGACCAACGCACTTTTCAACTGGTTTTACTTGATTTTGTGTTGCCAGTCTAGCAGTATATTTAAGTTCCTTGAATGTAGTTCCAGCACTTGAGTGTAGTTGAGAATGGGAGCAATCTGTTCATCGTGTGTGAACTTTTTGCTTGTAAACCTCATTTTTCTTCCATCCCCACAAACAATAATCTAATGGAGTGAAGTCTGGGGATCTAGATGGTTAATTAACCAGCTCTCCACGTCCTATCCATTTACCAGCAAACTTTTCATCAAGCCATTGCCTTACTTCATTAGTGAAATGTGTAGGAGCTCCGTCAAGTTGATAATACATTTCAATTAGTTTTGATAAGAGGATATTTTCCAGCAATATTATAAATTCGTACCAAAAAAATGCCACATAATTTCTTCCTGTGACACAATGTTGAGTATGAAAGGACCAGTTAATTGGTCATCTATCTTACCACACCAAACATTCGCTGGAAATTTGTTTCCACTGTAGCATGTGGATTCTCTTCAGACCACCGATGAGAGCATTTCGTGTGTTATTTATTCCGTTACGAGTAGCCTCTTCCGAAAATAGTATAAATGGAATTAGACAAAAGTTCAGCTGTCCGGCGTAGTCACCAGGCTGAAGATGTTGAACTTTCTGAATATGAAAAGGATGCAATCCATTATCATTTAATGTTCTCCATACTGAAATATTGAGCCGTGTTGAAATTAATCATGTGCTCGTTGCCGGACTATGCTCTACCATATGCACAATGTTTTTACCTTCATCAGCATGTTCTGATTGTCGTTCAGATGAAACACGAGCACTGGGAAGTGTACGATTCTCACGAAGGGACTTTACGATTTGGTAAAACACGACCAGGATACCTACCTCGATATTCTGTCACCGCTGCTCCAACACTTCCATTGCAAAATCCATAGATTAAAATCATGTCGGCATATTCGGCTTGAGTGAAGAAAACAAAACTAAACAGAATTTCACTTTTCTTAACTTAGATTTGTTTTTTCTGCTCTGTAAAATAAACCCAAAACAAAAATTTGTATGATCAGAATTCAACGTAATACTGTAAACACAATTGAACAGCGAAAGGTTATTTAACACATTACCACAATTTAATGACAACAATGAATAGTATTCAAACTAATTTTGATGCAAACAATCAGTGTTGCCAACTTGTTTTCCGTAGTTCTAAAATTATTGTAGCCTACCTATTTGAAACATCTGTTTTGAATTTTTTTAACACTTTGTGCTAAGTTTTCGTTGGTTTTGTTGTTAATAAATAAATTGTTTTACTACAATTTTTGTGTTTATGCCAATTTTCTCGAACACGGCTTAAAGTACAGTTCTGGGACCCATTTTTTTCATTTGCTCAGTTCAAAAACAATATGAAAACATCAAATTTAGCCTTACATTTTTCTGGAATATCAGTATGGCATAATTTGATCCTTGGATAAGAAATTAGGGCGAAATCTTTCGCTAGCCGTAACTCGAAAATAAATTATTTCCGAACCTATTTTTATATCAAGTTTTTTCTTATTTTTAGCTCTAGAATCAGTAGTTGAAGTATTGCCATTTCCTTCTGAATCACTCTGTATACAGTTACCAGACCTAATAGGGCCGAGACACTGACATGAGCGAAGCAAGTAGAGTCGGTTTAATATATACATATCCAGCTGACGTTGATAAAATAAATGATGAAGTTATTGTGAAACATGTAATTTTGAACCCTGACTTGTCAAGAAAAAGATTCGCCGAATCAAAGACACGAGCGTAATGAGTGGATACTCCTTTGCATAGATCGAGCTTCGAGGCCCTTGCAAATTTGAGCCACCCTGTATACACAACTTTCACATATCTATATCCCATATTGAATCCCTTATTTCCTTATATTCATTTCCGTAATCGGGTCGATTCCGTACAAACCAATGAAGAATCTACTAAGCTATAAAAGATAATTTCTTATAAGCAGATAATTATTTCTCAATGTCGTCAATATAATTAATAATTTTTATTCTAATATATTGCCATTAGTTTGTTGATAATAAAGTGGCTTGTTAATTAAATATTAATAAACCCAGTGTTTAGATATCGTCCCAATTAACTTCAGTTTTAATTTACTGTTATTATCGGTATCTGTACAATGAACAAAGCATTATTCTATAAATATCTACTTGACGTTGTAGTAAAACTGTAAGTTTGGATATACCACGGACAAGATGCACCAATGAGACTGTGAGGAAATTGTTTCTGAATATCAGTAGTATGGGGAAAATAGCGTCCTCCAGATGAGAAGAAGAAAAATGTTAAGTTGAAACGATAAATTCTTGCAATACTAGTAGCTAGGTATACAGTAAAATTATTCCACTCGAGTAGATTTCATATTTATATTCGTTATAAAGGTGAAAACTGTAAAATTAACGGGTCTTTTCGCATTTGTGAGAGAATTGCCATGGCAACACTTTTCATGCAATCATAAAAATAAGAACTATACGCCGATACCCACAGAGGGGCTCACTTTATTGAGGACTGGCTGGATCTACACCTATTCATTTAGCATGGGGTTTAATCCCTTTCTTTCTTCATTCGTATCCAGTCTCTCTTGACTAGCTTTTGTTCTTTTCCGACCATGACGCTATTTGAGTATTCGAGGACTAGAGGTCTTTTTCTTCCTTTTTTTTTATGTGAGACGATGCTGACCGAAAGGTTTTTCGCCTTTAAACAACAAGGCAAAATAGATATGTCTAAGCTCGATTGATGTTTCGTGAGACTCGGTTTATAAAATAAGTGCAAGTATCTCCGTAATATATATATATATATAGACGATCATGGGCGCCCGCAGGGGTGGGCCAGGTTAACTAAACAATGAAAGCATAGTCACACATAAACTCTTTTCTGAAGTAAAAATATTACTGGATTTGTTTTTCTTTTCTTTTTCACCCTCAAAGTCTTAATTTGTTATGTTGGTTTTATAAATCCAAAAGCTACATAAAAGTTTGTAGAAACAAAAATCTGTTTATTTTAGAAGATTTTGAAAGATAATTCTGGCGTATAGACATCCTAAAAGTAGGTTTTAAAGCGTTCTAGCCTTAAAACTTTTCACTGTCCCGGTTGGCGATATACCCCACCTCGGTATTACCCCCCAAAATTTAGTATATGTTTTTTTAATTATTTTAAAATATCACTATTTAATTGGTCTATCACTTTAATTGGTAACTAAATACACCTCCAAAACTTCTAAAAAACACACTTTAAGCACGCTAAAAAAATGTAAAATTTCCATACCCCCGGACCCCCCGGATACCTGTTTGCCCCCCCCCCTGGGGAAATATCCTGCGGGCGCCCTTGTAGACGATAGCTACAAACAGTATTTAATTTTGTTTCTTCATTTTAAATGTTGTAACCACAATGTACTAATCATTTCCTGATTACAGAATATGAAACTATCTTATCTCCCAAACAATAAAAACATGTACAATGTAATACAAATAGGACCTCTAAATGAAATGTCCAAAAGTTGGTTTCTGGAAATGTTGAAGTGTATGGTAGACCAAGGGATTTTATCCAGTAGGGCAAGTTTGTTTTAAAACAGTTGTTACACAGGTTTAGAACTTCATAATTGTGTATTTCTCATCACTCTCTTGATATCGGCAGCTCCTAGAATATATAGAAAGACGAAAAAAATGGCGTTTAAAAGATCGGGTCTACTGCCATTGACTGGATGCTCCGAAACTAAAATTCTAATATACAGTGTGTTCCAAAAATTTAAAACGTATTTTTCTTAGGAATTTTAAATATAAGCATGTTAATATAGTTCAATTTTCATTTTCCTCTCTACAAAACTGAAATTTTGATCTCATTTTGAATGTGCAATTACATTTCTCAAATTATCTCTAAAACTAAAACAATTTTACAAACTTTTTTTCAGACAAAATATCCTTCTTCTGGAGAAAAAATGAATAGGGGGAAATTACCATGCTCATATATAAATTTGTAGAAAAAACACATTTTATAAATTTAGAACATCCTGTATATTTGAATTTTAATTTTGGAATACCTTGTAGATAACCAGAGCTTTCCAACGCCGATTTTTCGCCCTCTCCGTTATCTAGGAGCAGATGTTAAAATTATATTTCAAACTGTCTGTTTGTATATCCCTGTATATTACAGTCTCCACTCGCTTTGCTCAAGTAAGTGTTTTATGACGAGCCTCGAAGCTGTACATATGTAATGGAGTCTCTACACGCTACATACATATCGAAAACTCGGTTTTGCTGTATCTCGGAATTATAAGAATATCAGGATGGAAAATTATATCTATAAGAATATCTTCTATATTTGTCATTGGAGAGTGGCAGGGTTGGTACCATTACATGTACAATTGAAATTTCTAAATTTGTATCTATTTTAGTGTGTTATAAAAGTTGAATGTATGGGGGGGGAAAAAAAAAAAAAACAACTGTTTAAAATGGACGCCAACTTTTTATTTTCAATTAGATTTTTTTGAATTTCAATATAAGCATACTATACCAAATTTAATTTCTTATTTAATTTGTGTGTTCGCTATCTTGGGCAACAATACGGAAATTGCTTTTTCGAATTTTGTTTTAATAGAATTTGAATAAAGAGTAGTGTAATATTCAAAACGTTGAATTGATTATAGTTCGTTTAAGTTTTCGATTTCCTTATCGCAACTTTTAAGATGAAATTTTGAATAACAATAAAAGGTGGTAGTATGGTTTTGTAGACACGATCTCAAACCATTATTCCATTTCAATAGCATATTTATTTTTGTTGTTTTTTAAAGGTGAAAAACTTCATCATCATAGTATTATAAAAAATTTAGGGATTTTTTTCGGAATTTTAACTCTACGATTTCTTTCTCTCTCCCTTTTTTATCGAATCCGTTTCATTTGTCATAAAATAATGATGTTCTTAATACTAGGTTCATTATGAATCATCACAAATAGGTTAGGTGGTTATATACTCGTGTATATAGCCGTACTTACCCGCGGATAAGCGATAAGGTAAGTCAATATGTAGATAACGTGCATAACCAATATCGTAACAACTTTGTACTTTGTTTGCTTCCTCATTTATTTATTTCCTTATTGTATATCCATTCTATACCTACCAATACCGATAAGAAGTCAAATTAAATACCCTACAAGCGTTTAAATGTCTTGTAAACCATGGAATCAGCAACATTCATTTAGTTTTTGTTTGTTTGGTTAAAAAACGCATTTCTCGCATTTTCAATTGAGAACATCGTTTTATGACAAATGAAAAGGATTTGATTTAAAAAAAAAAAAAAGTGGGTTAAAATCCGATAAAGAATATAACGTGAAGACTTGTGGGTAGGAAAACAATTGAGAAGTTAGTACCAACTAGTAAGAGATAAGATGTAGCCTCGACTAGTGATGTAAAGCCATTAAAATAATATTTTTTAACGATTTAACATATCTTGTGATAAACTCTACTTCCTGCATTATTGGTGATAAGACTTGTAGTAGAAATAGTTCTGATTAAATTAGTTTTATCATGTACAATTTATTGCGTAGAATGAATAAAAAATAGTGTTTGGAGATTTGTTTTACATAATTACTAGGATTTGGGCGAGTAAAAACACTAATACCTACTAAATTTTTCCGGTTACCTAGTTACAGTATTACCAACGATTTTGGGTTGAATAAAGACTGATGGAGGTAGATTATTTTCAAGTATTTGGTCGGGCGTGGTTTTTGGTTAGAGTAGCTGTGACTATGTTAATGTACGTTCGTAATATGGAAATTTTATCTTGAACGTAAGAAAATTGAAATTACTCGTTTAAATTAGTTGAACATTTAAAAATATTAAAAAAAAATTAATTTATTATTTTTCTTACGTGAGAGATGAAATATTGGTTAGGTTTTGGGCTTCAAGTTTATTTTTATTTTGTACAATAATAATAATAGTTTTTAACAAAGATTAGTAATTGACCCATATCTTCAGTAGAGTGTGTTAAACTGTCATTTTGGTTACATTTATCGAAATTTGTCTTAGTTGATTCGATTTGAGATGTTTCAATTTTCCTAATTGCAGTAGTTCTTTTTTGTTTGAAATTTATTTAATTTTATTGTTACAGCAAAACTATTTTACTGAGGAATTGAGAGGTCTTTCGTTTTTTGTTTTTCAAATATGTGATTTATTTCGACATGTTTTCTAATTTTCTTCAGAGGGAGAATGAAAGGGAACTTTTCTGTCATAATAGGGAATTTTTACGTGGAAGCAGTAAATACTATAGGTTACTTTACTATACAAACCGCCAGTCAAATCCATTGAGGGATGACCCTGACCTTGACGAAACCAATAGGGACGTACAGGTCTGTCAACTCGTTTCTTCGCTGTGACAGCGCTTGCCACCGCGATTCTGCTGCAGTTACGTTCATTTAACATCACTGGAAAAGTCATATATACTTGCGTTTCATTTTGCATCACAATCATAAAGAGCATTTAACACATAATAAAAAAAAGTACATCCATAGAAATAACCAAATCATTAGAAATTTCTCAACGGAAACAATGTTTTTCCGACTAAATAAATAAATGTAATAGAAATCTTTCCACTTAAATTGTAAGAAACTTCAATTAGAAAGTAATATTTATTTTTGAACTCTGTTATTACTATTATTAGAGGGGAAATAGTTATTACCGTTAAAGAGAAAAGTGTTTAAAAAATAAATATGTCAGTACCGCATTAAAAATAATGTATCGTTTAAATTTTTTAAACAAAAACCATAGTTTAACTCATAATAATTAGGCAAACATAATAAAACTACTTATTTACGCAACTCTATTAATTAGCACTGTTGACTTCGCGCCTGTAGCCTCGCTCGGGAGTTAGCCTCGTGCAGGGAGTTGTTGACAACCGCGCGCTACTCTTGCTCTCCTATTGGTTATTACCCAACGGACATGATTCGTGACGCATAGTATAGAATCTAGTTGTTAATAGGATTTTTGAAAACAAGTAGTAGTTACTATTTTGCTTGGGAAAATGCTAATTCACCTCGTTTTCAGAAAGTCCTTTAGTTTAGTATTTTCTATAGCTCATTTGTTATGTGGTGGCGCTTGGATGGAGGCCGTCTGGGGGTAATTCTTCGTAATACACTGTCTATAAACGCACTGACGAAAGGACGGCGGAACACTAACTCACTCGCTTCCCCCACCTCTAAAAAGTGTCGGGAATCTGTTTGCCCGATGAAGGTCAAGCGCCACTATGTAGTACCAAATGACTTTACTTTTATTCACCTTACCTAATATTTGTTTTAGAAATGAATAATCGGCTTACAGCTGATATGCTTACATGATTGGAAGCGAATTTGTGTGTGTGTGTGTGTATGTTTTATGTATAAGCTACTTTGCCGATTTAGTATTTATGTTGATAGTTTTATAGATGTAAAGGAAATATTGATAAATCGTTTAAATTGTCGCGCGACGGCCGTTTTTAAACTGTACGACTCTTCATTCATCTTGTTTTTATGACTAAATTTAACTAAAATTCTGACTACTTGGTGGAAAAAAAATATATATATATTAGTGCATGTTGGATTTAGTAATTAATCTTCACATTGGAACAATTTTTTTTTTGAGATATTTGATGATTTGAACAACTCCATTGATGATCTCTTTTTCTCCTTTATCAATAATTCCTTATGATGACACAAGCGACGTAAATTTAGGCCCTATTTAAATATTGTTTTTCGAGGACCATGTTTCATTTTCACTTCTTGACTGATTTTTGGTAACTTAGTTTTGGTTGGTTTTTATTTAATTTTGGGGATACGCGAGTGAGAAAGTTAGTGCATTGTTTGTGCACTGCTTGTTTTACCTATTTGATTTGGTTTTGGAAATATTTTTTTTTTCAACTAATTAAATTAAATTTCAAATGTGAAACAAAGAAAACAAAATCTCGCCGTTTGGGTTACACGCACGAGAAGAGCAGGTGTATGATATGATTAAGCTAAGTTTATATTATAATGATTTGTATTTGTACATGTTTCCTTACTTTACTGTCCGTTGGAAAATAGAAGTCATTAGTGACATTCGTTTTAATTATGTTTCAGACATTTTAATCATTGGTTTTGTCGAACAGAATTTAAATACGTCTACCTTTGTATAAATACAAAGTTTCTCCATTATGATATTATGTTGACCTTCTCGAAAACATTTCCCCGTGACCATTCGATTGTCAGTCGCTGCGTGAAATTTTTTAGATGTATTTCTTAATTAAAAAGCTGTATATCTTAAAAGCAATACTAGTTACTTTTAACTAGGGAGAAGGGAGCTCCTATTTTATTTCGCTATTTTTCGAGGTTATGTTAATTATTATTACCCTGAATTTTACGGTGTTGTTTGTACTCGATACAAGCAATATTATTCCATGATAGCAATTTGTAAAATTGTTGAATTTTACGGATTTTATTGTTTTATAAACAATAGGATCATCGCTCGAATCATTCTTATGTATCCCAGAGGTCATAATGAATATTTTGTGGTTGGTTTCATTAAAATTCGTCGTTTAGATGCCGAGATATTAAAAATCGAGTTATAAAATCTCCTATTTTGCGTCTTTATTAACAATGTCCCAGACATTTCCCCCCTCCGGATTGAAACTCTATACTTGTCTTATCCCCCCCCCCCAAGGAACGGAAAAAATCGATATTCCAAACCGAGCACTTACCTGGTCTAAGAGTCATATATTTATGTTCCGTTTATTGTTTTATTTTCAAATTTTACATATTAATAGGCTTCAAACATAATTACATATGAAGAAAGCACAATGTCTAAACTGCCTTAATGTCTAAAGGACAACTGCATTAATAGTTGTACTGTATTAAGATTGGGTAACAAATGTCATTCTCGTAGCTGGATATCTTAATTTTGGACAATTCACGGCGTTGTATATGCAAAAAGCGATAAAAAGTATCTATATTGCATAAGCTGCGCCGGGTTTACCCGAACTGCTGCTATTTAAAATTCTTCAGGTTTTGTTTCAATAAATTCATACGAATTTAACCCATCTCAGCGTTTCTTAACCTCGGCAGTGGTAGAATTATGGATCCTGTCGAAGGTTTCTGTACCAGTTAGTAAGCGTTGTTATGCTTGCTTGATATTTTATTTTACGTTTTTGCATCAGAGTCTAGTTAAAATTACAGAGATCATGCAGCAGCTGTTTGTTTTTTTGTTGACACGTATTATAAAGAAAGTTATGATATGGATTTTAAAAAAGCCGGTGTGAGTTTCCATCCAGGTTCTCCGAGTCCCACAAAGTGGTTTTTGGAATGATTTCTGTCCCTTCATATTTTAGTCATGTCTCAGGGCTTATATCCACTTTTTGTTTTGTATAATATTAAATTTGGGGCCTTTAATGATTTAAAATTGACCATGACAATTTTGTACACATTTTATTATTATTTTTTTAAAGACCCAAGTAAAATTAATCAGTCGTCTCCAAAAATTCCTAAATTAACCGTTAAAAAACATCTGTCGTGGGGCTGTTATAAAAATGTAACTTCGTAAAATCGTTTCTACATATTTTAGTCTTTTTAATTTTTATATAACTCAAAAATGTAGGGGTTATAAATACTCCCCCCCCCCTTAAGGCAAACACACAAAATTGGATCTAAATGATTTCAATCAAAATTTTCTCAATTGTTGCTTTCTAAGGACCTAAATAAAACGTATTGGCCATCTCTCCTAAATTGCCGGTTCGTGGGTTATCTAAAAATAAAAAAATCTATCGAGTGATACGTACTTCTCAAAATCCACTCCACCGATTTCATTGGAATTTTTGTGAAATGTAAATATTAATAACCTAACCTAAATCCGCGGGTAAAACCGCAAGTAAACAAAAATATTACGTTCAGAAATAATTGGCAAAAAACGAAAGTAAACCTTGGCCAAGGTAATTAACTCGATTTCAATCAAATTCTATTTATTCTGAATTAGGACACGGTTATGGGACAAGTGAAGCAATTAAACCCTATTTATTATTTTTTTTTATATACTGGTTTATTTTCTCTGCTTTGACTTACAACTAACGAATTGATTTTTTTTTCGGTGTCAAATAGTTTTGGTAGGTTTTTATTTGGTTTTGATGATGAGTGAGTGAGAAAGAGATTGCAATACCGTGCCAACCTTGCCTCTATTTCTGTCGAGAGATTACTTATAATTACACCAATCAAAACTTAATTACTTTGTGTAATTAGAGAAATCATTTACAGTTACAGTCTGTATGTGACAACGGTGCACACCAAATTGGCTCAAAATGTAGAAGGAAAGATGTCTCAAAATGTAAAACTAGAGCTTAAAATGCCGACGAATCGGCAAAAATGATTTATTTCGTTGCACTAAAGAATGAATTATCAAAATTTAAAAAAATATGTCCAGAAAAACTTTCCTAAGCTGTATCGATTGGGGTAAATCTTTTTATCACTTATAATTTTGCTACCTCTATTTTTTATGAAGTGATGATGATGGAAAGGTTTTTCGCCTTTAAACAACAAGCACGAAATACAAATTTGCTCTAAAATTCATGATTTTGGGGAAATTAAATGTTAAGATCTTCAGATAATTTAGTTAACAATATTTTTAAATATTTAGATCGGGTTATAAATAAAGTGTCTAATGTAGAATAAAAATAATAATAATTAATAAATGTAATAATTAATAATTTCTTAATGTAGAATAAAAATATACAAAAAAAGTCTCTATTTTATAATAGCCTATTGTGTTCACCTTCAAATTACCTTCAATAAATAGACCAAACAAAGAATTAATAATGCCATTTTATTTTTACCTCTAATAACTTTATACAAGCTATTATATCAAATAACTTGTCTAAAACATTTTCCTTCAAAGTATCCCGTGTTTAAGACGTAAGGAAAATTTGTTAAATAATCCCACAAACTAATGATAAGATAACTCAAGGTCTGCCTGACTGATGATTGATTAATATTTTGTGTTTTTTTTCTAGGTAAGTGGAGTACATGTGCTTAAATAAGAGATAAGGTAAGATTACTGTATTTACTTGCTTAGATAAGAAGTGGTCGAAATATATTGTGGAAGTTGTTAGTAACAACGTACGTGAAGATAAACTTCCTTTTTTATCCCTTTAAGAGGTAAATAATCTGTGAGTTAATTTGGCGAAGAAAACAAGGATAACTGGAACAACCTACGAGAAGATTTTGTACATCGTTGGACCTAGGTTCTAATAATAATAGTAAAATAATGTTTTCGTTTACTGTATAGAACTTTTTATATTGAATTATATAATTATTTTAAGTGAAAAATATACTACCTAGACCGGGAATTGAACCCAGGACCTTTGGCTTTACGCGCCAACGGTTTACCAACTGAACTATCCTCGATCCCTTCCTAGCACAGGGGGCACACTTCTCACTTGAATCTGCAATTTTTCAGTTATGACAGGTAAATTACCTCGTTATAAACGACATTGAAACTAACCTGTATACTCGGCTTACAGATGTCACATAGAGAATTATGAGGTTCAGAAAACCTTTGTAACAAATGTAAACAAATTTACCCTTCTGGATATCACCTCTTGATCTACCAATACAATTTTAAACATTTCCTACAAGGCACAAGACCCTAACTTTCGATCATTACATTTAGAGGATATGCTTGTATTAAAGTTTCCTCAATGTAGGAATGTGGCCGGGGTGGAGAGGATAAGGGAGCCCCACACTTCGTTTGTTGCGTTTGTTTTCAGCGGTACAACCTCAATAAAAAAATATAGACCTCAAATGCTTCTGTGTAAACGCCTACCCTACTTTCGTTTCTTTTATCGGTGTAAATAAGAATAAAACGTTTACAAAATTAAACCTTAAAGAATTAACTCCTACTTAAACTTTCGGAATTAAATGTAGCTAAGCAGTAATTTGTGTACCTAGTTTTCTTGAAATGGGTTGGACCGTCAAGTCAGGCTAGGGAGGGCACGCCTATTACTCCAGACACACTCCTAGTCTGAGGCTACTGTACATTGTATGATAGGTCTGTGTAAGTGCAATAATGGCAATTATCAACTTGTTTAAACTATTTTAACGTTGTTTTTCTAAATCTTTATTGGTTTTTAATGTATATGTTTGGTTACTCTAGATTGTTTTGGCCGAGAATATTTTATAGGTACAGTAATTAACTTGAGCTAACCCAATGTAATCCGTCTTTGACGCCAAATAAAGGTTATTTTTAAGGAAGTGTGCAGAAAAATGTAGATAAAATTTCCGTTAATACTCAAACTTAATCGTAGATAAATGTATGAGTGTGCAATCTTATGTAAATTACAGTATATAAATAGCTCGAGATGGCATTTGGCTCCTTTAGAAGAGTGGGTTGAGTAGTCTAGGAAGGTGCCAACTCCTTATTCTGTTCATGATACTCCGATATAGTGACAAGAATAGAGACAGTTGTGTGATCACTAAAACGTATAGAAATTCAATTTGCCTAAGAAGAAATAAATGTCTGAATCTAATAAAGCCGGTCAAGTCAAATTTACAAGTATATTAGATAGACTTTTAATATGTAAAACATGTTTTATTCAAATTTATATATTTTATTTTTCAAAACAATATTTTGTTTTGAACAAAGTAATAATGAATAGTGATTCAATTGTTTTATTTAGTTGTAGAATGATTTAAAACAAATTCCTGCCATTCGGTACATTGTTTAGGTCTAAAATCTTAACATTTCGTCAAATGTAATTGAAAATGTTTGCTTCGATTTGATGTATTCGACCTACTAAGATTTCGCTAATGATTAGTGTTAGTGATTAATGATTCGCTAATTAGATATTAGAGACCATTTCATTTTTTTTCGGGATTTTTAGGTATACATTTGACTCTATTTTCAGAACGATAAGTTTCTCTTTCTCTTAAAAAACTTTAAAAAATATATATATTTTTCCAACTAAATATAAATATTTTTCCAACTAAATAAACAACGTGCTAGAAATCTTTCCCCTTAAATTGCAAGAAATTTCAGTTAAAAACTACAGAATATATTTATTTTTATTCTTGGTTATTACTATTGTTACAGGTGTAATAATTATTACCGTTAGAGCAAAAAAAAATATTTAAAATAAAAAGTTTAAAAAATAAATATGTCTGTACCGCTGACAAAAACTATGCATATATAATGAAACTACTTATTTACAGAACTCTATTAGCATTGCAAAACATTGGTAGCCTTGTTCGGGGGTCAGCCTCTTGTTGACAACTGTTGTTCGAATTGACTACCGCGCGCTACTATCTATCCTATTGGCTCCTTACCCATGACATGACATGATTTGTGGGGTTTAGGCTAGGTTTATACATTCCATTTTTTTACTGCGGTGGGGTAACGAGGCAAAAGACCGTTTCGTGGCTTTCCAAATGCACTGGTGCGGTGTTTTCACTGGCCATTGGAGATTTTCAGCTAGGATTGTTGAGGCGTCTATTTTTATCAATTGAAAATTGTTTACGAGAAGGAGTCCTCTTCTTGAACAGACAAAATAATCTTTTTGCACCATCTCTCTCTCCCTCTCCCTCCCTCCCTCGCCCTCCCTCTACCTCCCTCTCTCCCCCTCTCTCCCTATCTCCCTCCCTCTCTCTATCGCACCCTCTCCCTCTCTCTCCATCCCTCCCTCTCTCTCTCTCTCTCTCTCTCTCTCTCTCTCCCTCCCTCCCTCCCTCCCTCTCTCTCTCTCTCTCTCCCTCTTTCTCTCTCTCTCTCTCTCTCTCTCTCTCTCTCTCTCTCTCTCTCTCTCTCTCTCTCTCTCTCTCTCTCTCTCCCTCCCTCCCTCCCTCTCTCTCTCGCTCGCTCTCTCTCTCCCTCTCTCTCTCTCTCTCTCTCTCTCTCTCTCTCTCTCTCTCTCTCTCTCTCTCTCTCTCTCTCCCCTCTCTCTCTCTCTCTCGTACGGATGCACCAAGAATCCAGAATTTTCTTACTGGCGTGGTACATCTAGTAAACCTAACACCTTCGGTACTCGTATTCATTACACGTTCATAACTGCAGTTTAAACGCAAACACAAGATTATACAGACTGACTTAAAACACTATGGTATGTGGGAACCAGGAGAAAAATCAACGGCCGTCGTAAAAACACATGTGTAAATCCAGCCTTAGAAAGCTGGGCGCGTTAACACCGACGCGAAAACTTTGAGTGCGCCGAAGTCTGAACTATCTGCTTAAAAATGTCATTTCGGGAATTATCGGCAAAGAAACGAAAAAAGCATCCTTGGAGGAATCATTTTTCAAAATCGTTTTTACAGATTTCTGTCAAATTTGGTGAAATGTGAAGATAATTTATGATTTATACTCACAGGACGAAATTACGATGCAAGCGAATAGAGATGAAATTGTGCAAACAAAATCATAAAAGTTTATTAAATACTTCTGTACTAATTTAATTTTCATATAAAAATACCTCTGAAGAGTAATTAAATTTTTTATGTCTTGCGTATAACAAGTATTGATTCGTTTTTGATGGGATGTCGACGTCTGTAATTTTGTTGATGTTTTGGTTTTGTGATACAGTTAGTGCTCAGTTTTAATTTTGATTTGTACGTGGAACGTGACGAATCGTTTAAACAATCGAGTTGTGTGAAGAAAGAGGGAGAAGAATGCCAACACCAGTTATATCCTGTTCTGCACAAAGAGCGAAATAATATCCCCGAGTTGACATCAGCAAATCCGTATGCTTTACAGCTTAATTTGTTCCATGCGCAATAAACTGTGTGAATAATAATAATACTTCAACGGATAAAATCAGAATTTAAAATAACTAAGAGTTATGGAAAATACAGGGTGTCAAAAAAATCCTTATCGTGGTATACAGGATCGTATTCTACTTATCCAAATAAATGGAAAATCTTAACTTTTTTTCGAATTCGCCTTAGTTTAGTCACAATTCGCCATTTTGTTTTTTACAATAATCACCGTAATTCCAGAAATAGAAAGATATTGACTTCAGATTTGGTATACGCATTTTGTACGTTACGATTTACAAGTGTAGCCTACGAAACACAAGTACTTTATTTTATAATTTGCAAAATGGCGGCTGTTTAAAATTTTAACATCGAAATCTACAAAACCGTTAACTTATAAACTAATTTTTAGCAGCTGCCATTTTAAAGTTATAAAATTAAAGTATTTGTGTTTGGTACACTTGTAAATCGCAACATACAAAATGCTTATACCAAATTTGAACTCGATATCTTGTATATTTCTGGAATTACAGTGAATTTTTGTGAAAAACAAAATGGCGGATTCTGACTAAACTAAGGCGAATTAGAAAAAAGTTACTGAACATTTTTAATTTATTTGGACATGTAGAATCCGATCCTGTATAGCACGCTAAGGTCCAGTCTTAAGAAACAAAATGAGGAGAGAAGGAAGGATTTTCGTTGGTTGGAGATCAGTTGGAGTATCCGATTATGTGGTAGTTACGCGTTGCTTCAAATGTCAGAGGTTTGGCCACATTGCGGCTCACTGCAGAGGAGAGATGGCGTGTCGACACTGTGGCGGAAATGGACACAAGGCGGCCGACTGTCAGGAAAGCTCCAAGGACCAGATCTGCATAAATTGTAGGGATAGAGGAATTGACTTTAGGCACAATAATAGTGATAGGAGTTGTACCTCATACAAGAGGGCCTTGGAGGCGGCCACAAGGAATATAGACTATGGCGAATAAGAACATCATCCTAAAAATGGGACAGATTAATCTGCAGCGTAGCCGGATTGCGACGGACATTATGAGAAAGGTAGCCGAGGAATTGAGGCTCGACGTCCTACTCGTACAGGAGCCTTATGCGGTGGGAAATAAAGTCTGTGGTTTTCCCATTAGAGCCAGAATTGTTACGGGAGGAGGAGATTCCATCTGGGCTGCGGTCGTAATCCTAAGGGAGGATGTGGAGGTGACTAACTTGGCACAATTTAGCGACTCTCACGTTGTGGCGGTTGAGTTAAGAATCGGCGGCGCTAGCCTACTGGCTGTCTCAGTTTACTGCCAGTTCTCTAGGGAGATTGATGAATATCTGGACAAGGTGAGGGATGTTATGGCAGGGCATACAGGAAGAAGTGTAGTTTTCGGCCTTGACGCTAATGCCAAGTCTGTTTTATGGCACAGCGGATACACGGACAACAGGGGAGAACTACTGGAGGAACTGCTGGCTTCGGAGGAACTGGAAATTATTAACGCTGAGGGTCAACCAAGTACTTACTTCACGCCAAGATCAGAGTCCAATATTGATGTTACAGTGGCTTCTTTGGCTGCCTTTAGACAAGTTGTCGATTGGAAAGTTCGTACGGATGCGTCAATCAGTGACCACCGCCTTATCACGTTCGACTGGAGACCAGAGGGGACCATTACTCGGACCAACACATATGGCCCCACAGGGTATAATTGGAGAAGAGCGGATTGGGAAAGGATGGCAGCACTTGCGGAGTGTGGCTGGAGGGAGTTGAGCCAGGACTCTCAGGGTGAGGTTTCTCTTGAAAGGTTGATGAAATTCGTTGAGTGGATCATATCTAGGACTGTTCCTGTCAGACGCGCTATGAGGCGACCCCCGGTTAGATGGTGGAGCCCTGAAATTGGAAAACTCCGAAGAACACACATAGAGGCTAAGAAAAACTACTCTAGAGAAAGGAAAAGGAGAAGGATGGACACTTCGGATCAGGTACTCGGCAGACTGTCTGGGGACATAAGGAGGACCAAAAATGCTCTAAATGTGGCAATCAGAGCGGCTAAGAGGAAAAGTTGGGAGGCGTTTGTGATGGAGAACTCTGCCGACCCGTGGGGCTTCGTCATGAAGATGGTAACTGGCAAACTCAGGATTGCTGAAAGCATGTCAACTATACTGGTGGACAACATTTACACAGTTTCAGGTGAGGAGTCTGCACGGGCTCTGGCTGCCTCTTTGATTCCGCAAGACGACATCACCATTGACACTGCTGATAACTCTGCTGACAGGATTAGGGTGAGAGATAGAGCGGAGAACTTGGACCTTGGTGAGGACGATTGGGAGATTTCTTTGGACGAGGTAACATCTGCCCTCGAAAGAATGAGAACTGGGAGTGCACCTGGGCTTGATGAAATCACAGTTGATGTGTGGAAGAACCTGTGGAGCACCTTGGGTACAACAGTGGTCAAACTATTTAACCAGTGTCTAATAAGAGGCTCGTTCCCCAGAGAATGGAAAAACGCCAATATCAAGTTCCTACTCAAGGGACCAGACAAGAGGAAAGATCTGCCTAAGTCATATCGACCGATTGCTCTTCTACCTACTTTGGGTAAAATCCTTGAAAAGGTCATTGCAACAAGGCTGACAAGCTTCTTTGAGGAGAGAGAGGTGATCTCCAACAGACAATATGGGTTTAGAGCCGGAAGGAGCACTGAGGACGCCATCATTGAGTTGATTGGTATCGTGGAGGCCTCAACAGAGAAATACTGCGCAATATTATTTATTGACATCGAAGGCGCATTCGACAATGCTTGGTGGCCTGCTATTTTAACAAAGTTAATAGAAATAAAGTGCCCTAGGAACATCTTCGGACTCATTCAATCTTACCTGTCGGATAGGAAAGCCACCATAGCGTCGAAAGAATGGAAATTCGTCAGAGATGTAACTATGGGATGCCCTCAGGGATCCGTTTTGGGGCCTCTTTTGTGGAATCTTCTGTTTGACGGTCTGCTGCGGGTGGATCTTCCAACTGGATGCGGGGCGGTGGCCTACGCTGATGATGTAGCTGTGGCGGTGACAGGAAAGTCTAGGGCTGAGATTGAGCTAAGGGCTTCTGAGGTTTTATCTGCTCTCAAGAGTTGGTGCTGCAGTGTTCGCCTTAAGATCTCGGCTGAGAAAACAAACATCCTTATGGTGAAAGGTATTCTTCGTAGAGACCCAACTGTTCGGCTGGATGGACGTCCAGTTAAGTTTGTTAAGGAAATTAGATATTTAGGCGTGATCTTGGAAAGGGGATTGTTCTTCACCAAGCATGTGACTGCAATGGGTGAAAAGGTAAAGTCGTTGTTCTTTAAAATAAAGAGATTAGTGAGAAAGGACTATGGGCTATCATGGAGGGCTCTAAGAACAATCTACAATGGTATATATTCAGCAATAGTCACCTATGCTGCGGGGGCTTGGTACCATAGGGTAAGAAGAATTGAGATACAACGCTCCTTATTAAGAGCTCAGAGGATCATCCTCATTGCGGTCACTGGCGCTTACAGGACGGTGTCCATTGATGCCATGCCGGTGGTGGCAGGTGTTTTACCTGCGGATCTAGCAGTGTGGGAAAGAGGAAGCAGAAAGACATGGAAATCTGGAGGCGACCTACTGTTGGCTGATGGTGGCAGGATGTACCATAACAGACAAATTCCTATGGGAGCTATTAAGAATCACATCAGAGATGAGGCTTTCCAAATCTGGCAAGAAAGATGGAGCTCCAGTGTTAAAGGAGAAGTTACAAGATGGTGGTTCCCATCGGTAAAGGGGAGAATTGCGATAAGAGATCTAAACTTAACACCTATAATGACTCAATTTCTAACAGGACACGGGTTTTTCGCCGCCAAATTGACATCTTTTTCTCTTAGAGAGGATCCCTCGTGCTGTTGTGGTTTGCCCCAGACGGCAATACATCTTGTGATGGAGTGCCCCCTACTTGAGGACCTTAGGACATGGTTTTGTGAACTTGATGAGGAAGAGTTGCAACGGCTGGACGCCAGTGGTTTCGCATTGATTAAGAACAGGGAAGCTAGGAAAGCGGTTGTGGAGTTGGTTAGGATAGCGGCGGAGTTCCTCGACGGAAAGAAATAAGAAATAGGAAGGAAATAATCTCCGCTTAAGTGTATACCACGTGTTACCTGAATTTGCTAACGGTTACATGAGACTCCGGTTTCGAAGTTAACCTAATTTATGGAGAATACCGAATGAAAAAAAAAAAAAAAAAAAAAAAAAAAAAAAAAAAAAAAAAAAAAAAAAAAAAAAAAAAAAAAAAAAAAAAAAGCACGCTAAGGTTTTTTTTGTGACACCCTGTACACCCATGTAAGACTCTACAAATTACATACTCGTTTAATAATTGAGAAGAAATAATTTTACGATCATTCATTCGCCGTACATTCTACAATAATCAGTTCGTGTTAAGTCACTGTATGAGTGTTTTATAAAATTGGGAACGGCACTCAGTTTGCCCAAACCTTCATGATATTTCTTAACCACATGTTCAATACCAAGGCGATTTGTGTACGTTTAACAACTGCAGATGATGACTTTGTCATTAAAACGTCCTTTTAATCAAAGTTTTTAAATAAAAATAGTTCCTCGTCGTAAATAATATCTGATTAAAATAGAGCTTTTAATTACTTTAAAATAGAGTAACGTTCATTTTTGTTTATTGCCTGTTATTCTCGAGCTTTAATATTTTTTTACTTGGAATTTTGCACACGGTTTAGGGTCATTAATCTTTGTGTTTTATTCAAATTAAACTAAATCAGTAGAGCCAACTTTGAGAAATTACATTTTTATTATATGCCGATTTAAACATGACCGATTTTGTTTGTTTGATTTTTACGGATAACGCACGAATCGGAATTTTTGAAGAGATGACTTACCAATACGTTTTGTTTAGGTTCTTAGAGACTAAATTTGATTTGTAGCGCTGATTTTGTGAAAATTAAACTTTGAATTCTTTTTCTGATAACAGATCCCAATTGGTCAACGCGTTCGGGCCGTAAAGCATTTCATAGATGCCAGACATCATTCCATAAACAATGTTTTGGGAGGAATTTAAAATGAATATATCCTTAAAAAACTCCAAATCTTTTTTTTTTTAACTTTGACGGTTAGCTGCCATAAGAATTTAAGTTTTGGTATTATTTTGGTTTATATTTGAGCTCTGAGATATTTTGAAAATAATATATATTACCGTCGCGTATTTGCGAAATTACTCGAATAGGACGACGTATGTTTAATTTTCAGATTTTCATTGATAATTCCTAAAGTGGTATTTTTGGAAACATTGCGACTTGTGCGTTTTTGTTTGAGAGGTTACATTTCATCATAATTTTATCTCAATCGTTTGAATCAATTTGGAAAAAAATGAACATTTTTTCAAGTTTGATATCTAGTTTTATTCATGAAACCATGTATATTTAAAGAAGGTACTAGTGAATACCGCCCAAGTCGCTTGATTTTTCAACTCAAAATACAATCTAGCAGCAAACATTGTATCAACTATATCGAATCCGAGGTCAGCGACAGTCCCAGATCTTAATTTTGGTCTGGACGCACAATAAAGCATTTCCAGTACAAGAAACGGTCACACTTCTGTTTGAATCAATTCTGAATGAGGCATGACTGTCTGACAAGTTCATTGTGCGGATCCGAGACGAGACGAGTGTAGAAATATTGCGCAAACACTCCTTCGACAACAGTTTCAGAAACAAAATAAACTCTGCAAAAACTGCAGATAAAAGGAACCAAAACAATTCGTCAACAAACGCGTCATTAAAAAAATGATAAATGACTGTCAAAATGTGAAAAATGGAAAAGAATATAATAAATATGTAAATAGGACCCGCCCCTCGGGGCTCACTTTAGTGATCCGAGAGAACCTAATTAAATCTACACTTTTTTCAAGTGAGCCTGGGTGTATGCCTCTCGTTCATCTATCATATCCTGTCTCTACAAACTCTTGTTCTTTTCTGACTTTGACGCTATTAGAGATTTTGAGGGGGGGGGGATTTTGTGCTCTTTTCTTTGTTATTTTATAAGACGATGATAACAGAGAAGTGTTTGATTTTAAACAAAAATTAAGAAATAAATAGGACCTAAACTTTCTTACCTTGTGCTGTAAACGTGTCCTTAGCGTAGATCGTATTCTATTAACATCGACTACGTCTTTTATAACTCCTTCATGACTGATTTTTTTAATTATTTATTTTTTTATTATTTTTTTACCAGTTACGAACTCTTGTCAGCTCAGAATCTGGTCCAGAGAGATGTGGGCAGGAAATTATCTCCATCGTTTGATGTGTTCTTCCCTATTCGATTTTCTCACTGCACTTCTTGCTGTTGAACGACTGATTTCATAAGAGGGCTCTGGTCCCACCAGACAGATAGCAGTTCTTGTTTTGGCCAAGAGGTCCACCCTCTCGTTTCCCTCAATCCCGTAATGTCCAGGTGGACCATGTTGGCAGTTTACAGGACACATAGGTAGAGGAGTAAATCCCATACTAGTTTAGATAAGATTTCTACGGAGCTGAGAGCTTTAATTGCCTATTGGCTGTGTAAGAGTATTATATCTAATCTCCGATGTAAACAAACTGAGATTGCGCGAATCTCAGGTTGAAATACTGTACAATACCTACCTAAAGCTAGCTTCCAAAGTTGCCCCAGTGGTTTTCACAGTATCTATCCAGACTGTTGATCATACAATGATCTCTCTGTTTACCAAACATGCTAGACGTACCGGTAACTTGCCCAGATTTGACCAATATAATTATGTCCACATACCAAATTCTATTAAAATCTGTCGACGCATTTTTTGGACTTGGAATAAAACTGATTATTAACAAAAAACCTGACATTGATTTTTGACCCATTAATACAAAACCATTTCTATGTAATTTAATATTTATATAGATCAGATAATATCCAAACATTATTCTTTTTGATTAGGTTTATTTTATATATGACCTTCTAAATCGTCGCCTATGGTGTTAATTATTTAATTTTTGTTCTGTCAGTATGAGCATTGAATTTACACCTCAGAGAAATCGCATAGCATGGTTTTTTGGACGTTTCAATATATGAGTCGAAGAGTTGTAGTTTTGTGGGTTCAGTTCAGAATGCGTTAGTTTAGGGAGATGTCCTTGAAACCACCACGAGTGGGCGATTAGATTACAGCACTGACTGGTGCATCTAATTTCTGCACTTCAAACCTTAACATGGACAAATCAATTGTAAGCATAACTAACTAGCAATAATATTTTTGGTCTTAATAATTAACTAGCAAGTTAGATAACATTTGCGGTACATAAAAACAAAAGATTATAATCTATTCTGATCGAGGTCGGGTAATTTTCTTTCACGTGAGGTTTTTCACGTAGTTTTTACTACGTAGTAATTGATGTCGGAAATATCTGTTTTGAGGTCTCATGAATCCAAAAGAATCTGGCGTCTGTGGTACGTAGGTGGTGCGTGCAGTACTCCTACAGCCTTAACGCATGGGGTGGTTTTAATCAAATTTAGAATGTTGTTACAATGGTCACTCGAGACGTTTTTAAATTTGTTCGATAACTCAATTTTTGTGGGTAACTGCCATTAGAAAAAGAAACACAACACACCACCGATTTTGATAACATTTTCCTGAAATCTCTTAGGATCAAAACAAAACATATAGGCGCCATATCTCTAAAATGTCCTGTTTGGAAGTTATCGGTAAAAAACAACAAATCGGCGTCCATGGGTTATTTTTACTTTTTGACTGACAACTACCGAACTGATATTTTTGATGATCAACATTTTTAGTTTGAGAATGGTCGATTCAGAAAGTATGTGCAATTAACAAAATGCCATTAAATAGTTTAAATCAATTTCGAAATGTACAATCGTTTAGAAATAAGTGCTAATTAATTTACTTGACCTGTAATTTGAAAAAAAAAAGAAAAAAAATCGATTAATGTTATTATTAATATTTTTACATTTGATGCAAGAAGGAAATGCAGTATTTATGCACTGCTAATTAATTACACTAGTCTTTCATTAAAGCAAACAAAACCAGCAATAGTTCAATTTAGAACATAACATTGTTTAAAATTAGAATCCGACTAACTCGAATTTAAACAGTGATGAATCTTATGTTTTGTTAGAACAGGAACGTTGTCTGAGGAAGCAAATCTCATAAAAACAAGATAATTTTAACCTTCGTAACAAGTGTTTTGGCAGAGACACAATGACATCTATTTTGTGAAATGTATTTATAACGAAATGTGAATTGTGTATAAAGATTACTAACGTTTACGGAAGAAACTGTCGTAACCCTATTACAGTAGTAGGGAAATGTTACTGCTAAGCTGATAGAAGCAGGGCTTGTTAATTAAACTTATGTTATTGTTAATACAAATATATTACATTCATACTGGGTGTAAATTGTGCAATACTTTAAGGGTTTTGGCAACAAATACAATGATATCTAATTTTGTGAATTTTGTATAACGATGACCAACGTTTATGGAAGAGACAGTCGTAACCCTATTAGTAGGGAAATGTTACTGCTAAGCTGATAGAAGCAGGGTTGGGTAGAGTTAATTAAGTTTATGTTACTGTTAATACAAATATATTACATCATACTGAGTGTAAATTGTGCAATAATTGTTTTGCCAAAATGACACATTTTTGTGAAATGTAAACCACTGCTTCTGTATGACGATGACTTAACATTCAAGGAAGAAACAGGTAACTCTATTAGTATTGAAACTTTACTGTTTAGCTGATAGAAGTTAATTATAATGGAGTCTAATTACATTCATACTGGGAATAATTTTAAAATATTCGTAGCCAAATTATAATAATTTTATGAAATATATTTTGACAGTGTATTCTGCTTACTAACTGGTTAAGGTTAAACATATTCAATAATTTCCTCATGCCAGGGGATTTTCTTATTAAATTTAATTCAGCTGTATAAAATTATTAAAAAAATTAGTTATATTCAATTATATAAAAAAGTCTTTTTGAAGTAATGTACAAGCAGTTGTTGTACATTGTTTACACTGTGTATTGAACGCAACAATTGCTTTTAATTCCAAATTGTGTTTTAATTTTGACGTTTTAAATCTCAAAACCTATCCCTCCTCTTGTGTGTTCAGCCATACAGCTGACATTTTTTTTAAAATATGCGCCGCCATTGAGGCTGTGTGTGGTTATTTTTGCAAATTGCAAATTACATTTACACCCTTCTATTTACAGAATCCCAATTGACACTTGATTCCTGATACAATATAATTATACAAACAAGCTCCAATCATTCTTATGAGATATAATTTTTACGTTTTATTATCTTACGTATATTATGTTACGTGTAGGCCTACAAATATTATTATCGTATTATCTCGACAATCAGATTTTTACGTATTTCTTTAGATACTTACACCATTACTTTACTTGAGTCCTCGTAGATAACAATTTACACTTTTTAGCTAATAAATAAAAAAAGGAGCTTCGACACTATAGTGCGAATAAAACTGGAAGGGGACTGGGGTTGTGGTGTGGCGGGGGAACGGTGTTGCCAAATCAAATTTCATTATTTTCATGAATTCTTAGTAATACGAGTAATGATTTCTAAAAAAAAAATCCGTTTAAATTTAATTTCAGATTATTTATTCTGTGTTCAATTTCAGTGTTTAATTACTGACCTTTACCCAAGCACATTTTGTCACTTCCGTAGAATTGGCAACACGGGACCGCTACAAAACAATGCTCGCCTGCTATTCGACCAGAAGTCTAGGAGCCCCTCACACCATATCCGCTTTCACTTCCTTAGAATCCCTTTCCAGTTTAAATCCGATTATTCGTTTAATTAATAATTTTAGCTCCTACCAAGAATTGAATGTTTCTTCTAGTTTAATGAAATGGCTCTGTTGCATTATTTTCACGTCTTTTATAAGAAGTTCAAAAACCTTAAAAACAAAAAGGTCCGTCGCGTCGTTCAAAATATTTGATTGAATAAAGCTAACTTGGTTGAATGATAATGAGAACTTGTTTTGTGACATAATTTTGAATTGATAAAAGAAGAGAAGGCCACTCAATCAGTGGCACCCAGAATTTACCTAACCTAACCAAGATAATATATGAGTAGACAATTTATTGTTCTGGAGCACAATATAAATTGATGTCCTTCCAGATGGTGTCAAATAGATCTTCATCCTTGTTCCTAAGACTTATGAATTCACATAAGTAGGAATCTAAAAAAAAATCTCTACTGGTTCCACATTCTCGGGTAAAATACTGTCCTTAATACACGTTAACAACGTTACAGCTGTTCTGTCAGGTCAGGTTCTGTCTGTTCTATTAATGTCAATAGCAAATTGTTTATGAATGGGGATCCTCTTCTTGAACAGACCCAAAGCTGCTTTATATCTATAATGGGGGTTCTGCCCCCAACACTGTGTCAGGTATGTACGAGCACATACTATAATGTGTTCATTAATTTAAAATTTACAATATTTAAATATAATATTTATTATGTAAATAGAATTTCCATACATAAATATTTGACTTGGACGTGTTAAAACAATATCATCTTCTTAGCGTGAAAAGTGGATACAAATTCAGAGGTTAAAGGAAGCAAAACTCAAAATTTGATTTACTAATAATAAGAAAAATAAGTTTAGCCGGAACACCGGTTTTGTTACACCCTGTACAACTTACAAGATAGCAATTTCAATCTAAACCTAAACCTGATTAAAACTAAACACCAAGGCCGAATCCTTGGATAAAGTGAAACCTTAGCTAATCGTAGCCGAGAAATGTATTAGTCAAATTAGACAAAATAATGCCGTAACTGGGAAAAAAATCTTGGATTTTTTTCTTTCCGGTATATGAAGAAAATACAAAATGCGAATTTCTGCAGATATATAGGCTATACGTAGTATAAAATTATGTGATTGATCGAAAAAATTATGTCGAATTTTCCACTATTACGTTTTGGCGTCCCTTGAGACCAAAAAAGTGGTGTTGGAATTATCTATGCTGTACTCAAGCTCAGACAAGTGGACAGAATCTAATCAAATTTGGTGTGTGAGCTAATGTTGGCCTTATCTGATTTAGTTTACTTTTTTTCCGGTAACTTTAAATTTGAGAGTGGAGCCTCCACACGCTACGCTCTCGTGTCGGTGTCTCGGCGCTGGATCTCATAATTATACGCATATCATATTTTCTTCACAAGTCAGCATTCGAAATGACATTTTTGACCATAACTTCGCTATTTTTGATCGTGGAACACAGACTTGCAGATTGATATCTGCAAATTTTTATGTAATTTAGTATGAAATTGAATAGCACACGAGATATAAACAAAAAACTGTTTAAAACGGCCATTTTTTAAAAACATTTTCAATGCGATTATCTTGAATTTCAGAACCCTAATTTTCGTAGCTGCTATCGTGCTTACGTACAGGCGACAACGGACGGCATGTCGAAAACAACTTTTTTTGGTTTACTGAGGTCATGAAGATCAGTCGAAAACGGAGGTTGAAATTTTGGACGATTACCAAATTTACCCTATACTTCGTAAGTACCATTGTGACGACAATGAATTTGTTTATTATATTTTAATCTAAACATTGTATAGAGTCATATTTGGGGAAATACCAACGAGTGTAATTTATTAGTGTGTGAAAGTTAGTTTTTATTGTTATTAGTTTTTCCCCCCTTAATAGCTGTTTGTCTGAACAATGTACATATCAGTGTTTTTACATTAGTACAATTTTTAATTTTAGTGCAAAATTTTCACTCTTGAGCCTAAATAATTGTTAAAAATCTCGTCCGGATTATTTAGAAAATAATGTACACAAATACTTCGGTGAAAATATAACCAAATGCTACCAACAGAGAACGTATAAATACGCAAATCCAGGATTGAAACACATTTCATGAGAAGAGTTCGTTTGCCCAACTACGAAATATTGTGTATGTAAGGTAAGGTTAGATTATATTGTAGGACAGGTTAGGTAAGAAAGAAATCAATGAACTCGCTAATGAAGCTTTCATATAACATTACTAATTGGTTATGCCAGAGTGTCATGGTCTATTGACATTTCCGCCGGACAAACCGATCTTTTTATGCCAATTAAGCTTGCCTTGTAACTGATATTCTAGTCATTTTAGGTATAAAAAAAGAAGGTATATTAGACTGAAATCTTTTGTCAGATATTTTGTTGAAGTACTTGCTTAGAGCCGACTTTTTCGTATTTTCTTTTTCAAATAAAGCAAAAGTGAAATCGTATTTGACTTTCGTTTGCAGGATTTTCAATAATAGTACACTTAAGTGCATTTTTTGGTTAAAAAAAGAGTGAAAGGTACCTCGGCGTTGCTATTTTCGTAATTTACGTAAAATTTGGAATCTGGTGAAATACCGGTTCTTTCAAAAGTAAGTTAAAACTTTAGATGGCTGTGGTTTCGTTATTTGTTCAATCCTCGAGGAAAAACTCTGTTATGTAAGCAGATATAATTAGGATTTATTAAAACATCAGCTGTTATTTTCATTGCTGTTATTTGTTGCCGTAGCAACGAGCAACGAGTTTTCTCATTATTTAATAATTTCAAACACAGGAATCTAGTAGGTGGTAAAGGTGTTACAATTAATTTATTGATCTTTAGATATTCCATCGTGACTACCTTTACAAATATGGATAGCAATGATTCAGTGTTATTATGAATGTGAATGGTTTTATCAGCCGGGTTAGGAAAGTTCCGTACTGCAACGGTTTGAGGAACGGACCGTGCAGTCTAATCGCGTTTGAAACCACCAAGTCCGTTGGAGACATTAAGAGGCCAGGAAGACCTTCCATCGTAAGAGAATGTCTGTTGATGAACTGAAAGAAGCATTATTTAAAACGTACTTGAGGTAAATGTCAAACGCGTTAAGAAATACCTCTCATAGTATAGAGGAAAGACTATTGCTCCTCCAGGAAGTGAAGGACGGCCTCTTCGAACACATTAATTTTAAGTTATTTTATTAAATCTCGTTAAATTCTAAAGGAATTTATGTAATTTATTTTTATACAATAATATTTCAAGTGAAAAATATACGACCTATACTGGGAATCGAACCCGGGAGCTTTGCCTTTACGCGCCAATGCTCTACCAACTGAGCTATCCTAGTCGCTTCCCAGCACAGGGCGTAGACTTCTCACTTGACTTTACGTTTAATTGCTGCAATTTTGAGTTTCCAAAT
Organism: Aphrophora alni; assembly: GCA_963513935.1. Classification (NCBI taxonomy): domain Eukaryota; kingdom Metazoa; phylum Arthropoda; class Insecta; order Hemiptera; family Aphrophoridae; genus Aphrophora; species Aphrophora alni. The sequence goes on from OY740765.1 coordinate 146,875,960, forward strand.
TAATTACCTCGCATATGCGACATTGAAATTAATTTTTACTTATTTTTCAGCCCTTACGCATATATATTTATTGATTTTTTAATTATTTGATTTTTCCGTTTATACGTTTTTACTAACAAGTGTTGAATATACAATAATATTTCAAGTGAAAAATATACGACCTAGACTGGGAATCGAACCCAGGACCCAAGATAGTGTTGGTAGAGCATTGGCGCGTAAAGCCAAAGGTCCTGGTTCGATTCCCAGTCTAGGTCGTATATTTTTCACTTGAAATATTATTGTATATTCAACACTTGCTAGTAAAAACGTATAAGCGGAAATAACAAATAAACTAAAATACCCGGTATAACGCACTTTGTTTCATTGAGCGAGACTCGGCTGTTATCTGATTTCTATATTAGAACGTCTCTAATAAGAAATTGAACTGGTATCACTAAGATCTGGAATCAGTCCAATTTATTTTAAGTCGGTGCTTCGACCCTTCGCATTCCTCCTCTCTATTTGTTCTGTTCGCAACATATGCAGCCGGTCGTTATACAATGGTGTATAATTAATGAGAAACATGGGGTACGTCATGCAGGTGATCGTTTACACACGATAAGGTTTCGAATTTATTCTTTCATATATACGTAGTATAGAGAGAGTAATGCGATTAATAAAAAAAAAAAAATATGTTCAGTTTTGAAGTTTCCTCAGCCCAAGAAAGTGATATTTGTAATTATATCTGTCTGCCTGTCTGTGCAGTTCACTGCAGCCCAAACTAGTGCACCGATTTTAATCAAATTTGTTATTTAGGTATATTTTCACCATATTTCAATAAAAAATTATTTGTTCCATAGCTCAAATTTTGTTCAAACAATTTTAATTAAATTATGTTAAAATGTAACCCTGATAATGTCACCTACACAGGGAACTAGTTCACCCGACTAGTTTCCCCACAAAACACGGCAAACACTGCCAACACACGCACACCAGCCCGGCATACCACGTCCCCAGCCTTAAACGGTCCGTCAACAAGCTACGGAACAATCATAGCCCAGCTCAGAAGTGATTGTCTCGTACAACCACACAGTACGAGTACAAAGGCCAGCTCATGTTCTTGAAGGACAGTAAGCTGAAATTTGTATAAGTAGGGTGCGAAAACCAACAAAATCATCACTTCTCCAGGAGACCTCCACTACTCAAGGCTTCTGGGACTTCACCTCCAGCTCACACCAGAGACACTCGATCAGAACACTTCACCCCAGGTAGCCCACACTGTGCCCACCTACACTGAGGGTGACGTGGAATGCAAGGGAGCTTATCATAGCGCCCCATATCAACCCATACCTTCCTACCTCGAGCTCTTTGGAGCGGACAACGACGCTCTACCGATGCAAAAATTTCGTGTGTCCCCGACAGGGGAATTACAAAGGGAAACCCTCGCTCTGGTGGACCATCTCAGCATTCTCGCCTCCTGGCAGCTTCGGCTCTGGTGGTAGTGGTCTGTGCGCCTTGATGCCCAGAAGAACCAACAAGGAAAGACGTGTTGCTCCCCGAGATGCCCGACGCAGAAGTAAACAGCGCAGAAGTTACAAATTCCCGCCATTTTGAAATTTTCATTTCAATTTTTTTTTTTAATTTCAATTCTTGTCTGTGTAAGCGCACTATCCAAATTTCATGTTTCCTTTTTTAATTTTTCTTGCTCTAACGTGCTTACGTACAGACGACGACGAACGGACGCCATGTTGAAAATCACTTATTTGATTTCTCGAGGTGTTGAAACCTGAAAATCAGTTTAAAAAACTATACTGAACCTACCCTATACTTCGTCTACTGGGTAAATAACAATACAAAATGTTTATCGTATCTTTATCTTTGTGTTTAGGTTCGTGATGTTAGAATATCAGTTTCAATTACACAAGTCCCTTCATTGCCCCCTGGCTGTACATTTGACATTATTTTCAAGTTCATCAATTGGTTGTTTTGTTAATTGCTGTATTTTTAATGCTATTATATGCAGACTAGACACTGGATTTTTGGAATTGTCACTGTCACAACAGTTTATTGATTAATCTACTTAGTGTTAGTCATAGGGTGGGGTGGTTAGTTCAGTTATAGCACCTCTACTGCTTCCATCTCTAATTCAATTATGTTACATTTTAATCATGTTGAATATATGGGTTGTCCCACGAATAGGTCTCTATTTTTGAATGAATATGCCGGACATTTGGAACACTCTATAAATTTGACACTTTACAGTTATGTTACGTAGATATATAAAAACGTACCCTCGAATTTCATTTTTAAAATAATTATTTAAGCAATAATACTAGCTTGGTAAAATAATGTATAAGCGTTAAAATCGATAAATTAATATAATTAAATACATATGTAAAGGCTGCAAGCCGAGTATACAGATTAGTTTCAATGTCGTTTGTAACGAGGTAATTTATCTATCATAACTTAAAAATTGAAGCAAAAACAAATTCAAGTGAGAAGTGTGCCCCCCGTACTGGGAAGGGATGGAGGATAGCTCAGTTGGTTGAGCGTTGGCGCGTAAAGCCAAAGGTCCTGGGTTAGATTCCCTGTTTAGATCGTATACTTTCACTTGAAATCGTTATTTAAGCAATAATACTAGCTTTGTAAAATAATATATAAGCGTTAAAATCAATAAATTATTTTATTTGCATAATCATTACAAATTGTTGATTTCCAGATAACATGAAAATGTGTAAAACTTAATGAAGAAAAGTAAAGAAAAATAACAGTAATAACGATCCAAAAATGAACTTAACGTTTTTGTGAATACGTATTCTTAATTTTGGGTAAGAATACAGAAAAAAAAGATTTTTATGTAACTAACTTAATTATGTAGAACTCAAAAAAACTCAACTTATAGAAGTAAAATATCAAATTATATTTTTTTAAATATGTTTTATAAAGGCTTAAAAGTGATATAGTTGATCTGCTATTTGTGCAGCGAGTGATACTCTGGTCCCAATACAAATAGAGCACACTCCAGTAATAATTGTTTTCTTCTACAAATTTGGTTTACACAAATTGTATTCTGTAGTTTTAAATTTATTTCCATAAATAAAGTAGGTTTAATGGATAGTCACATGCTGTCAATGTTTTTTCATCACGTGTCAATATTTATAGTCGTTCCTCAAGTATTTAATTCATTGTGCACTCGTCCATCATTGCAATCGCTGCCACTATCCTTCCACAGTCAAACAAAAGGTTCCCAAAGCCAAGGCGTTTATTTGGACTTATCAAAAATTATCTAAACATAGCAGTCTGTGTGTAAATAAGCTATGATGTCTCTGGCTGTGTATGAGTTAGTTGTCAGTATTTAATTCGTGTCAGCCTAGAAGAGTTCGTTTTTAGAATTTTTTAGTGTTTAAAAAGTTTGTATGTGTAAGTGTTGATATTGGTGACAAAATTAATAAGCTTTCATATTTTTATTTCTTTTTACTTAGTAGCAAAGTAAGAAAATGCCAAAATCCCCTTATATTCGAAAATCACAAAAATATTTTATATCAAGTGCAAAGTTGTATTTCGAAAACGAAAAACAGGCCGGTTGTGCAAAGATATTATAACATCTGTGAAAAGGACTGCGGAGTGCCTTAACATTTCTGAAAGAACAGTGAAACGTGTTACAAGTGAAGCTCGTAGGAGTGGGGGTAAATTTGAATCTCCAAGAAAAGAAAAGAAAGATGAATATTTAATTACATTAGATAAATATTTAAAAGGCAAAATTCGACGTAAAATCCACCAATATTATATTGAAAAAGATTATCCAGCAGTAGAAAAGGTACATAAATATCTAGAAGAGAATGTCCCCGATTTTCGAAAAATAAGTAGGTCTTCATTACTAAAACAAATAATGGGATTTCGAGTTAAGAAATTTTGCAGTAAAACTAACCTTATGGAATCGATGACCATTAGAGGAGCCAGGGCCGAGTACAAAGGTAGCGGGAGTCAGGGTATAGTTTATTATACAGATGAAACGTGGTGTGCCGCAAATCACTCAATGAATATTCAGATGAAATTCTACCTGGTTAATAACATCAAAAAATTTAGGGTTGTCCGGCAGATAAATGGATGGATGGGAGGAAAACCATCTGGTGCTGGGGAAAGAGCAATCATTTTACACATAGGCAGCGAAAATGGATTTTTGATAGCGGTAAAAAAATTTTTGTTGCGAAGAAAAATAAGACTGCAGATTATCACGATGAGATGAATGCAAAGCATTATAAAATATTCCTGAATAATCTGCTATTGTAATAGATCAGGCTCCTTACCATACAATGATCAATCCTGAAACAAGAAACCCTTGTAGTAGTTGGCTTAAAGACATCATTGTATGGCTGTTAAGAAAAAACATGCCATTACCGGAAGGAGTGTCACAGTGGGCAGATCTTACCAAACCAGTGCTACTATTAATAACAAAGCCCCACTTATGTAAAAGAAAGGTTACTGGACAAAATAGTGAAAAGAAGCACTAAAGACATTAATGCTTTGGCTGCCTGTGGCCCATTGTGAATTAAATGCAATTGAACTTATTTGGGCTTATGTTAAAAATGAGGTGGCAAAAAGATATAAAAGTTATGAGGTAGAAGAAGTATGTCAGTTAACCGTAGCTGGATGATCAAAAACATCTTTGTTTAAAATTGTACAATAAAATATTTGTAATCCAAATTAGAATGTCAACTCCTTCATTGGAGTTTATTTACATACGTGTTTATTTATTTTTTTACACTCCTATTTTAAAAATGCCAGTGAATGTTGTATCTATAACAATCCGTTATGGAGATATCAATAATTCACAAAACCGTTAATAACAATTGTTGTAGTGATTATTTTATTACGAAACTTGAGTATGTTGTTAATAACAATACTGTTAATAAACCCCTAACAGGACATTTTTTTAACATCCTTAGTATTTACACTGCGCAAACTCAAAGACGCGTGTTTATAAAAAAATGGCCGTAAAACCATGTTTTTTTACCTTCCATCTATATTTTTGCATTTAACAAAATGTTTTAAAATTATAAACTATATATGGTTTTACAGGGAATTTAATAAGGAACACGATGGTGCGCTCATTTAATTTTTAGCATTACTTTTGTCAGTACAGCAGCGCCGCAAAGTGAGGGGCATATAATAAAAAATGCTATCGAGTAAGCTATCAGTTAATATTTATTAATGCGTATCTGTCTCCAGTCATTGTCTGATGGAACATGTAATACGATAAAACACCATCCTTGGTGACGGCAGCGCAAACAGTTATACCCATTAAATTTCAAGCCTTCTTTGTGTCAGATATGTGGATTTTGTGTTTTATAATAAATACAATTATGTCTGTTTACAGATCATGTTCGGTAAAATGTTGCTTCAACTGAAAATACAATTCGTTCGTACCATTCGGCATCTTCGTCGAGCTATTCAATTACCTTCGAACAAAATTCCACTCTAAATTAAAGTCTAATTTTTATATATACCTGTTTATCCGTCTTGCAACACTATTCTGTGTAATCTAACACGACGCGTTTCGGTAACAAGTTCACATCTTCAGGTATTGATAATTTCACTCAGATGTGAGCACGTTAATTAAAGTAAACTGGAAACTTACACTTATAAATTTGCGTCACATAATAATCATTATTGATTAGAAATTAAACGGGAAACGTCGCGTCCATTTTCTTTTTAATAAACTAAACTCTGCGTGCTTTGCACTTCGTGCAATCTCAAAATCTTGCAGTTATGCCACATTATGGTTATAATCGCGTATTATGCTTATGTTTATTCTCACCTCACATATGGTGTAGTCATCTGGGGTAATTCTGTAGTCTATAAAAAATTTTCGTATACAAAAAAATTATTAGAATAATTTGTAATTTGAAATATAAAGACTCATGTAGATATTAAAAAAAATCAATTCTTTAACCTTGCCTTGTATATTTTGAACATTTTCCTATACTTTAAATCCAACAAGAGTGGTGTCACTCAGCACAATTATGGATATTCCTTCCATCAGCAAATTCTCCAATACCCAATTCATAGACTGAAAGTGTTTGAACATGGGGTGTATTACTCGGGATTTGAAGTTGTATAATGGATTGCCTCAGTGTTTGAAAGAAATTGATTCTGCCAATGAATTTGAAAATAACTTAAAACGATACCTCACAGACCGGGCATTTTACTCGGTGAGAGAATACTTGAACAAGTAGTCTTTGAGGCTATACAATTGTTGTTTAGTATGTAATAATGGAGCTAATGTGTTTTTATATCGAATATATATATATATATATATATATATATATATATATATATATATCTTTAATGTAATTGTAGCTGTTGAGTGTTTAATGTATTTGTTTATAGGTATTTAGTGACAACTCAAATGTATAGGTTCAGCTTTGCTGAACAATGACACCAACAAATTGGGGGCAAATAAATAATAACACTTCATTGCACAACAACGTTACAACAAAAACTTATATATACACGCAAAACAATTTTAAAAAAACTAACACAGATTTACATCTATATATAAAAATTATAGTTTAATTTAGTCTTATACTTTTTCAACTGGAGACACAAGATATGAAAATTCCACTCGTTTGTCTGGATCATCATTCAGCAGTCCTTGAACTAAATGTGTTTTAAAACAAAATTATTTTGTTTTCTTTGAACGGACGACTTTGCTATCCCAGTAGAGGATGGAACTTTTTTAAGTGAATTTAGGCCTGTTTGGAGATTTTAGTGAAGTAGCACATGTAAGCTCTTCACTTTCTTCATTAGAAAATCTATGGTATATCTTTGAAACTGGCCCAGTTTCTCGTAGCACAGTTTTCCATTAATGAATTGATTTTATTGATGGAGGAACCACATCTGGGTAGGTTCTTTGAAAACGCCTTATCGCTTTATATTCATTTTCAAAAGCAACATTGAAAATTCACTTTTTGTTCAATTGAAAAATGAATGGTTTCGAGGTTAGAATCACACATAAACTGATTGAACACAACTACTAAATTGTTTCATTGTTAACAAAACAACAGCTGATCGAGATTCAACAGATGAAAATGTACATTTTAATTACATTGCATTGTGTGAGGAAGTGGTTATACCCAGAAGATTAATGTTCTTTTTGTTATTCCACCATATAAAAAAAAAATAACTCGGAGTATTTTTTTTACGTATCTATGTAACATAACTGTAAAGTGTCAAGTTTGTAGTGTTCCACATGTTCGGCATATTAATTAATCAAAAATACCGACCTCTTAGTGGGTCACTCATTATAAAAATTTGTTTTGTGTTTTTATTGTTCAAAATTTTCAAGAAAGCTATGTTGAGCGTACAAAAATCAATGTTGAATTTCCCACAGTAGTGAAGTTCTCCGACTCGTGTAAACTTTACTACGCATAAGTGTGAAAGTAAAAACAAAATTAACTCGATTATGTTATATTATGTTACTTTTTAAAATCGAATTCATGACAGGAATATGTTGTCCTTCAAGGTCAAGGTGGGTAACGTTATGGCCTCCTCTGGTCGTAGGCCCCAGATATGTCCTTGTCATGTGGATAATTCCCATAGTCATTGATTTGTACGGCAGTACTCCAGCAGGTGTTAAACAGAAATCAGCTGATCCGCTGGTTTGCCAACTTCCACTTTGGCATTAATTGCTGGTTTTACAAAATGAGCTATTACTTTTAATAAAAAAGAATCAGTGGAAAATTGTTTACACCGTTTTAAATAAGCGACGACTTCTTCAATCATACTCCTATTTTTTTTTAATGACGTACCTGGCATCTAAGTAGCTCCTCCCGACCACCGTTCTCCGCTTTCTTCCTTATGCACATCTCTCATTTTCTCGGATTGTAATACCTTTCTTTCTAATGTCCATTTTGCTGGGTTTTTCTTTCGCTCCCACAATCTATATTTTGAAAATTCCTTATCTAAATACGCCGTTATTGTTGTTTTCAAACTTTTGTTTATTAGTAGACTACTAATACTTTTATTATTTTATCACATATACAGTACGATGGTTTAAAATATCGCGGATCTCTCCATTACGAGAGTTTTTAAAATTTAAATAATTTTGGAATGATATCTGTCTTACCCTACTGGATGTCTCCTTTATCTACCAATACAACTTAACATTTCCTATAAGGGCCAAAAATCAACTTTTAGGGATTATATTTAGAGGATCTGTTTGTATACATTGTATGATCGGGCTGGGTAAGTACTACGATGGTACACAACGTGTTTTTGTTTTGTTTTTTTTACTCTGGAAGTTACAAAAAAAAATATGGAGTAAAACCTCAATATCTATTATTTGTTTATCCCATTATATAACTCCAGAACATAATATGTTTGTAAGAAATCCGCGTCTGAGCATTGCAGCGTACCATTTGCCTATTTTGTGATTTAACAAAAACGTGGCCGCTGTTGTACATTTAGTTCATCATTAGTTACAGTTGAAACAATAATCATGTACTGTAGTACGCCATACACCACGCATCTGAAGATCTGGGTCAAGGTCCTGGCGACCGTTGTGCATTACTCTTTCGATACTGCAGGCAAATTGGCATTTTAATTAACTGTGCACAAGCACTGCACAAACCTTTTCACACGAACTTTGTTCTCCTTGTTGTTTTAAAGATGAAAAATCTTTCGGTCATCATCGCCTTATAACAAAAGGGAGACAAGAATATTAAATAAAGACTCCCATTCCTCGAATACACTAATAGCGTTAGGGTCAAAAGAGAACAACAGTTAGTCAAGAGAGACGAGAGAGGGATCTAACCCAAGACTATATGAAAAAAGTTGTAGATCCGTAAGGACCCTCGAGATTATCAAACCCCTGAGTAGCATTGGAAAAAAAATTAACCTGGATAAAAATTTGTGGATTCGCTTCGTAATATTTTGATTTTTCTCGAAATTGACTTATGATTTTGATCAAGTTTTGTTTAAATGTAGTCTAAATAATCATACGAAACTTATTTGCCGCAAAAATGCCGAATGGGTAGGTAAAAAAAAATTAGGCTACTTTTTTCTTTATTAAGTTTTACAGATTTTCGTGTTATCTGCAAATCAACAATTTATAATGGTTATGGAAATAAAATCATTTTAGTTGAAACGTACCATTATTTTGTCATTCCAAAATTTTGACCATAGAAAAATGAAACTCGAGGGTACTTTTTTTTTACATATAAACTAACGATCGTGCTAACACATTTTAAAAGGGGTGCAAACTAAGTGTAAAGTTTTCACTTTGTAGAGTATCCATAGGTCCGGCATATTAATACGGTTCAGGAATAATAGGCGAAAACAAATTTGAACCTTAATCGTCGTTATTTAAAGCTCAATTTTAATTAAATAGGATTTTTCACTAAGAACGAAGCACAAGCGAAGCAAGTTTAGGACTTGTTTCAGTATATAAATATTTTTCAAAGACGGCGTTTCATGGTTCATATTCACTCTTTACTAACAACTAGGCCTACCGAATTGACATCTTGTGTGACAAATACTTCGTGTGGTTGTAGTTTGATGGGTGAGTGAGAAACATTGATGTGCTGTTTTTGCACAGTTTATTTAATCAATATTAACGTTTTGAATATTTTGCAGACAATTCAAAATTTCTAAAAATCGGTTCATTGTATTTTGATAAAACGTCGCTAACAATTTAGCTCTAATAACACGTTCAAAACGTGTATTAGTTGATTAGAGTTCCCTGGGGTTGGATTTTTCTGTTCTATTTGACAATATTCTCGGCGACGTGTTTTAAAAAAAAGTATATTACGCTGTTTAGCACTTTAGTGTGTGTTTTAACTGTGACATTTCACTTTATTTTGATCGACATTAAGACCTATTTGAGACATTTAACATATTAGAGCCTTACAATCTCCCGCGAGTGTCCGTCTTATCTGTAAGTCGCAACCAGTCTACACAGACAAGATGATCAATCCTATATATTTCAGAGTTTGCATTTATATTCTTTGTATTGTTCCCCTTATAGGAAAAATATAGCGTCAACAAACAAAATGACCTTGGCGTAGGGAAGGAGCAAAAACTATAAAGTTGAAAAATGTTTTTGGTAACATTTTTGTGTAGGGTATCAAATAAAACTAGAATTTATTTTGATTACGAATGTGTATGTTTATTTGATAAAGAATTAATATGTTGGCTAGGCCAAATTTAAAGTGTAATAACCCCCCCCCTCTAACTTGAACATAGCGGTCCTAGAAATCTGAAAAAAACAAAATTGAATTTGAAATTAAATCGTAGTGCCAAGTGGTATATTATAGTTTTTTGCAAGACGAATTCAACTTCATTTAACCGCACAATAGGAAGTGTATAAGTTTTAAAACCCGTTTTGTGGGATATGAGACTAACAATTCAATAGTCAATAAATGGTGGATTGGATTTTCAATAATTTCTCTTTATTGGAGTCCTTAGGTATAACGAAGGACCCTTATAATTTTACGCACGTGTATGTTTACAATTTAAACTCCTACTTAAAAAAGACTTCGAAATTATAAAAATAGCTGTCCCTAAGTCTTGAGGTTTTAGCACACGTTGAAAAAAAGGATAATGTGAGTTTTGGTCTTGTGGTAACTATCTCTAATCCAAAAAATGAAGAGATAAATTCTCTTCGATAGTTTATATCCGCAAGTAATAGTTTCATCAAAATCGGTTACTAAATTGAAAGACATCATTAAAAAACCTATTTTTAAAAAATGTCCATATGTTCTCAAGAAGAATGTTCCCCCAATAAACTCCACGCCGATTTTTTAATTTTCGCACAATTGTATAGGACTACGTGTAGGCTATATGCAGAAAAAGAGGTTTCTTTATTATTTTTAAATAGAGTTTTATAAATTTAGCCATCTGTTATCGCAGGTGATAGACATAATACCGGATGCATATTATGTAGTATGTACTCTAAACATGGATTGATGGCAGGTGGAAGTGATAATGTGTGGCGACTTGACAAGCATCAACAAACACGTGGATGATAACATTTGCAAAACTTCGTTATCCTCAGACCATTTCTCAGAGTGGTTAATCGGTGGGAGTGAGGGGGGGTAGAACCGGTTTTTTTATTGTATTTTCTGATATACAGGAAGAGCAATTTAAAACCAGCCTACCCCAGCTGACACTCAATCGTATTGCCTTTGTTAAACGGAGAAAAGCAATGAAAATGTAGACCATTAAACCACAATTTCTCACTCGCACAAACCAAATCAAAATATCAGTTACCAAAAATGTCAGTTAAAAATTGAAAATTAACCTTGGACGCTGTCATTTATTTAAATACGGTCTAAACTTGCTTTGCTAATGCCAGAAGCATGTCCTAAGCGTAGGGCCTAAATCGTATTTGATCAAAATCGAACGTTTTAATGACAGCGGTAATATTTGTTTGCAATTTAGCGCACGAGTTTGAGTCAGTAATCCTCAGATTTTACTAAAATTTGAAAGAAATCTGTATAGTTGATTTTGAAAAACTACTGTTTTTATAATAGCTCTATATCCAATTTTTTAACCGAAAACTCATAAACCGGTTTTTTGTAGAGATTGCGACCAATCCCTTTTATTTGGGTCCTTGGAGACTACACATGAGCAAAATGTGATAAATATCGTTGGAACTGAATTTGATAAAATCGTAACTTTGTGTTTGTTTGTTTTTTTTCTTATGACAGCTATCCCCAATGTGAGTTATCAAAATAAGGGGGGGAAGTCCCGAGATATGCCTTTTGGTTAAAACGCATGCGGGCTGAGTTCTACATAGGCAGATGTAGACATTCAACATAGACAGACAACATTCGCCAAACCATTTTTTGACTTTTAAAACTGATATAACAGCAAAAATTCAACATTGTACTCCGATAATAGTGTTAAGAGACACCTGCCGCAACGGCATCAATCCGCTCGATACCACTTTAAATATTCATCTTGAGTTTGTCCAAAATGTAGGGATTTGTTTCATAAAGCGTATCCTTCAAGAAGCCTATCACATCAAGATAAATCCGATGAACGTGCAGGTCATAGATCTGTGCCTACGATACGTTTTTCTTCTGTAAAAAAGCCTCGTAAACGCAAGCTATTAAAGTACGAAACGTGTGACATGTTTATCCTGTTGAAATAAGCAGTCACGTTCACTATTAGTCAACTGAATGTGGAATTCTCCGTCTATTGACAGTTGTGTAAAAAATATTGACCGTTTGATTACGATTACTAGAAACAGCTCGCACAGATTTTCTCATGCAGTTGTTGACTTTTTTCTTTTTTTTTTCTGTAGACCAATAAAACGAATTGACATGAACGGAAGAATGGAACTATGCTTCGTCAATCGTAAAATACAGTAACTCACCATCAGGTGTTTTATTGAAAAGTCAATCACAGTAATTAAAACGTTTTCGTCTATCTTTAGTTGTTGCACATAATGAGGTATTGTCTGAAATTTAAAGTAGCTTGCGTATATTTTACACCACTTTGTTTTCATAATTTTAGTACTTTTTTTTTTTGCGGAAATCTTGCGTTGAATATCGGCTATAGACTAAACTTTTTAACTAAATCTAGAATAATACTCTGTTGGGTCGCCGCACATTAGGAAACTTATCAGCTATAGACTGGAATTTTTAACCAAATCTAGAATGATATTCTGTTGGATTGCGTGCATTAGGAAACTTACCAGCTAATTTTCCCGTGTTTACTTGAAGGATCCTACTGAACTTTTAGACCTGTGGCCCAGCCAAGGAGCCCACCAAATAAAAACTATAATAAGTATAAATTAGGATGTAATGGGAAGGGATTCTAAATAATAAAATATCAATTGGCACTTGCAATTTTGTTGAGCAGTGCAAGATTACGTAGAAGAGGGGGAGAGACGAGGAGTGGAGGAGGGCTTGAACCAGCGAGCCGAGAGAGAGTCTGTTCCGAGAGCCGCAAGAAGGAAGTTGAACGGCAGACCGCTACGGGACGAGGTCAGTCCATTTTCGGCCACGTGCTATATAATTAATCGGTATGCTTTTCGGTCACTATTAAGGCTTTAACTAACCGTTATGTCTTTTTCTAAATTATAATTATTTCTGTAATCTTCTAATTCGGCGCTAAAATAAAAGATAACATTTAATTTAACTTGCGTTGCGTGCGTTCATTGGCATCCTAACCCGACACCTTGGCCCATCCTGACAAGATTCGGCTAAAGTGTACGCGGTCTCCAGCCAGCCGGAGCTTCTAGCTGGTCAAAAGAAGTGGAGACGGTCACAGACCGTTCTTTTCAGATAGTTCATTAAGGATAACACAACTAAGACACTAAACGCACTGTAGCCTACTGAAGCCTTAATATGTGAAGTCGGTGTTGGTTGTGTGAAAGTTATTGGAATGTTTTTTCGCTGTTGTATTAATATTATGTGCGACATGATGTGAAACAGATGAGGGGGGGGAAATCGAACTCTGTATTTACTACGTCGAAGACATCGACGGTACAAAGTGTGTAACGTTACACAATGTTGTTCAATTTGACCTTAACTGGTTTTATTTTAAACTGATTCCATTAGTGTATTTTGGCGCAAAACCAATTGTATTTCATCACTTAATAGACAGATAATAGATATTTAATTTTATTTGGGCTTTTTTATTATTCATAGTTTCAAAGTGTATTGAAAAATAAAACGGTAGTGCTTTACTAATTGAGGTCAACAAAACAACTATAATGGATGATGACGGTCAATCTTAGCCTATGGTTGTAAACTTAGCAATAAATACGCCTACTTTAATAAAGAAATCAGAAAAGTTGAGTTTGGAGTTTATTCATAACGGCCATGTTCTTTAACTATTCCAATCTTCCTGATGAAAGCGTCAACATCAGAGATTATTAAATGTCCACCAATAGTACTAATTGGAATATTTTTTGACTTACTGTAAATACAGGGTGAGGTAAAAAGGCTGGAATCACTTGATCGTAAGAAAAACTGTTATGATTGAAAATCTGATAATTTGGGTATGTGTATCTACTTTGGTCTAGCTGGTTCTACACCTTTTTCGATGTAGTCTTGTTCTTAGATCCCTCTTCTTCACCTTTTCTATCAGGTCTCTTTGGACCAACTCTTATTCATTTCCGACCCTGAAGCTATTAGAGTATTCAAGAGTAAAGGATTATTATTTTATATTATTTTCTTTTTTTTAAAGATGATTATATCCGATATGTTTTCGTCTCTAAACAACAAGGAATGAAATAGGTAGTTTTGCTGTTTTCGTCGGTTTTTTTTCCGATTGAACTTAATTTTCAATAAAAGGACGTCACGTAACATGTTTCTAAATTGAGCTTTGAATCTGAAAATGAATGGCTTAGTCAGAATTTATCTGTAAAAGATCAAAACATTCAGTACAATGAAAGAAATCTATAAGTATGTTTAAAAGTATGAGAATCGTCTCGGCGCGTTAGTGTAGCGGTGTTCAAGTCCCGGCAGTTGTAGTGGTACATTCACTACAATGAAAATAAGTCTAAGTATGTTTAAAAGTATGAGAATCGTCTCAGCGCGTTAGTGTAGCGGTGTTCAAGGCCCGGCAGTTGAAGTGGAATATTCACTACAATGAAAATAAGTCTAAGTATGTTTAAAAGTATGAGAATCGTCTCAGCGCGTTAGTTTAGCGGTGTTCAAGGCCCGGCAGTGGAAGTGGAATATTCACTACAATGAAAATAAGTCTAAGTATGTTTAAAAGTATGAGAATCGTCTCAGCGCGTTAGTGTAGCGGTGTTCAAGGCCCGGCAGTGGAAGTGGAACATTCAGTACAATGAAAATAAGTCTAAGTATGTTTAAAAGTATGAGAATCGTCTCAGCGCGTTAGTGTAGCGGTGTTCAAGGCCCGGCAGTGGAAGTGGAACATTCAGTACAATGAAAATAAGTCTTAAGTATCTTTAAAAGTATGAGAATCGTCTCAGCGCGTTAGTGTAGCGGTGTTCAAGGCCCGGCAGTTGAAGTGGAACATTCACTACAATGAAAATAAGTTTAAGTATGTTTAAAAGTATGAGAATCGTCTCAGCGCGTTAGTGTAGCGGTGTTCAAGGCCCGGCAGTTGAAGTGGAACATTCACTACAATGAAAATAAGTCTAACTATGTTTAAAAGTATGAGAATCGTCTCAGCGCGTTAGTGTAGCGGTGTTCAAGGCCCGGCAGTTGAAGTGGAACATTCACTACAATGAAAATAAGTCTAAGTATGTTTAAAAGTATGAGAATCGTCTCAGCGCGTTAGTGTAGCGGTGTTCAAGGCCCAGCAGTTGAAGTGGAACATTCACTACAATGAAAATAAGTCTAACTATGTTTAAAAGTATGAGAATCGTCTCAGCGCGTTAGTGTAGCGGTGTTCAAGGCCCGGCAGTTGAAGTGGAACATTCACTACAATGAAAATAAGTCTAAGTATGTTTAAAAGTATGAGAATCGTCTCAGCGCGTTAGTGTAGCGGTGTTCAAGGCCCGGCAGTTGAAGTGGAACATTCATTACAATGAAAATAAGTCTAAGTATGTTTAAAAGTATGAGAATCGTCTCAGCGCGTTAGTGTAGCGGTGTTCAAGGCCCGGCAGTGGAAGTGGAACATTCAGTACAATGAAAATAAGTCTAAGTATGTTTAAAAGTATGAGAATCGTCTCAGCGCGTTAGTGTAGCGGTGTTCAAGGCCCGGCAGTGGAAGTGGAACATTCAGTACAATGAAAATAAGTCTTAAGTATCTTTAAAAGTATGAGAATCGTCTCAGCGCGTTAGTGTAGCGGTGTTCAAGGCCCGGCAGTTGAAGTGGAACATTCACTACAATGAAAATAAGTTTAAGTATGTTTAAAAGTATGAGAATCGTCTCAGCGCGTTAGTGTAGCGGTGTTCAAGGCCCGGCAGTTGAAGTGGAACATTCACTACAATGAAAATAAGTCTAAGTATGTTTAAAAGTATGAGAATCGTCTCAGCGCGTTAGTGTAGCGGTGTTCAAGGCCCGGCAGTTGAAGTGGAACATTCACTACAATGAAAATAAGTCTAAGTATGTTTAAAAGTATGAGAATCGTCTCAGCGCGTTAGTGTAGCGGTGTTCAAGGCCCGGCAGTTGAAGTGGAACATTCGCTACAATGAAAATAAGTCTAACTATGTTTAAAAGTATGAGAATCGTCTCAGCGCGTTAGTGTAGCGGTGTTCAAGGCCCGGCAGTTGAAGTGGAACATTCACTACAATGAAAATACGTCTAAGTATGTTTAAAAGTATGAGAATCGTCTCAGCGCGTTAGTGTAGCGGTGTTCAAGGCCCAGCAGTTGAAGTGGAACATTCACTACAATGAAAATAAGTCTAACTATGTTTAAAAGTATGAGAATCGTCTCAGCGCGTTAGTGTAGCGGTGTTCAAGGCCCGGCAGTTGAAGTGGAACATTCACTACAATGAAAATAAGTCTAAGTATGTTTAAAAGTATGAGAATCGTCTCAGCGCGTTAGTGTAGCGGTGTTCAAGGCCCGGCAGTTGAAGTGGAACATTCATTACAATGAAAATAAGTCTAAGTATGTTTAAAAGTATGAGAATCGTCTCAGCGCGTTAGTGTAGCGGTGTTCAAGGCCCGGCAGTTGAAGTGGAACATTCACTACAATGAAAATAAGTCTAAGTATGTTTAAAAGTATGAGAATCGTCTCAGCGCGTTAGTGTAGCGGTGTTCAAGGCCCGGCAGTTGAAATGGAACATTCACTACAATGAAAATAAGTCTAAGTATGTTTAAAAGTATGAGAATCGTCTCAGCGCGTTAGTGTAGCGGTGTTCAAGGCCCGGCAGTTGAAGTGGAACATTCACTACAATGAAAATAAGTCTTAAGTATGTTTAAAAGTATGAGAATCGTCTCAGCGCGTTAGTGTAGCGGTGTTCAAGGCCCGGCAGTTGAAGTGAAACATTCACTACAATATAATTGTGAACACTGACTGACCTCCCAAGAAAATGATTTTACGAGATCCGGCAGGGCCGAGACAGTGATACGAGCTTAACGATTGAAGACTTTTTCTCTCTCTCTCTCTCTCTCTCTCTTTCTCTCTCTCTTTCTCTCTCTCTTTCTATATATACATACACGAACACACCGTGTCAGTGGTGTGTTTTAAGAGAGAGTGTTTAAGTGTGTGGAGATGTTTTAAGCCGATAAATACGAGGTACAGAAAATCTGTGTAACATCTGTTTTAAACATACTGACCCTACTGAGTGCGCCCAATACGATTTTCAACATTTCCTAAAAGGCCCAATAAACCAACTTTTGTGCATTACATTTAGAGGATCTGGTTGTATTACATTGTACGGTAGGGCTGGTTAAGTATCATGGTGGTTCTGATCAATTTGTTTCCAACAGGTGTCTGTATAAACGATGAACTAAAATACGATTTAAGTATTACTACTTGATCGGGTGTTGTTCATTTGACCATGGCCGATTAAGTTGAAAACCGGTTTTGCGATTACATTATATTAGGAAATTCTCTTCAGCGAGAGTTTTTTTTTTTACTTGTTTCACATGACTCCTACAAAATAAATAAATGGTGCAAAGAACTGTCTTCTCTTTAAACGACTACAAACGTAATAGAATCATTTTTTTTACAAACGTCGATTCGTAATTAACTTTGGCGCATAGCCATCTCTTTACAAACTCTTCAGAACAGTAATATTGTAATTTGTTTTCTTCATTTCATCGTTTAATGTTTAAAAGTCCATCGGTTAAGATTCGTACTCGCAGGGGCTTTAATGAGTACTGGTTTGGAAAATTCGAGGGACTTTATCTAGATTTACACTTTTTTTCATCTATTCTTGGGTTAGATGCCTCTCTTTCATCTTTCCTGTTAGCTTTCTCTTGACCTGTTCTTTTACGACCCTGAAGGGCTAAGGATCTTTATTTTAAGATCTTTTTTTGTAAGCCGATGAGAGCTTTGTCTTTAAACAACAAAGGGAGAAAGTCGGAAGTACTCAAGCTCGATTTTTTTATATTCTCTACATAATCTGTATCGGTCGGTATTAATCAATTTGTATTTCTGATTCCTTTTGATTTTTTTCTTTCCAAAGATGTACGTTTCTTATTTTTCTGTTTACATTTCCTTTGCAATTTTGTCGATGTTATAAAAAATCAGCACACTTATCTCATTATAACATTACAAATTTTATTTTGAAAAATGCTATTAACTTGGTTTGGCGAAGTGTTGATGTATCATTATATATTAATGTATAATATAGATGTGTATAAAATTTGTAATTTAAACAAATTCTCAAAACTGCAATTGTCTTAGCTAATTTCGATAATTTAATACTCAATGTTGAATCGAAATATTCGTGTGCAAAGTTGCAGGTTACAGGTAGTTGTTAAATAATATTTAATATCTAGTTATTATTTATAAATCTACACCGATTTCAACTTCTTATCTCTTTGCTATCTTTACACTGCCCAAACTCCGCGCGGCGTCCGTATTTTTAGTGTTTACGCGCAAACAATCACTGCTTCACCCCCGCATTATAAATTGACACCGATTTCAATGTCTTATCACACAAACACTACTCCTTCCATCCACTCACTGGATCACCCCCCCCCCCCAGCGCCCACTATTCACTATTTTAGATACGGACATAAATCCTCTATCCAACTAAATTTAAATCATTAGATTATAGTATATAGATAAAGCACGTCTCTGTACCGAACTTGAGACGAATCCACGTCAATAATGATATAATACAATAGTCGTACAGTTGTTATTTATGCATGCTCGCGTAGTAGTCGAGCAGGTTTTCAATTAATTTGAGTAAAGCTTGAACAGTCTAATGAATGTAACATTGTGGTTTGACGCTATATAACGGTAATTATGCAGTTACTTTCTCATATCCTATACGCTGTATAGAGGACGTTATACAACAATCCCCATCGTGGATATACCCCTTCTGCAGTTCTTTAAAGTGATGTCTGTTGCCTGTGCAGTTCACAAACGTGTATATTTGTTCAAATATCTTATTTGGACATATTGTGACCACTTTACTAGACGTTATTTTCCATTCTATTGGGTATCTTAAAATTTCGTAATAGGCTTCATAATCTAACTCAACATTAGAAAATTTACGGCACGAACGATTTTTGTTGAAGTAAAAAAAAAATTGACATATTCACTTACAGGCTAACAAAATGTAGGCCTACTATTCTCACAAAAATGTCTGTTCCAGAGTTAGTGGGGAAATGGCTCTATCATAATAGTTTGAATGTCTCTAATCCGACCTAAGCGATTTTGATGAAATGTAAAAACGTATGTTCTAATCAAATTTGCTAGGGACCAAATAATAGAAAATTACAAACAATTTTTAAGTAATTTGGAGAGAAGAAAAATCCGTTTTCTAAAAATTGGGTTCAGTGGCTTTAATAAAATGTAGCTATTAAGGTTCTTAACTAAACGCATTTGGGTTGGCATCTCGCCATAAAATGGTGGTCGTATCAAAATTGTCCTACATTTTATAAAAATGTTTATTCATGTTATAAACTAATCTGCAAAATCACAAGTAAAATATTACAGATCGTGAGTAATAGGGGGGTGGGGGGGGTCAAATCTATCCCAATGTTAGTCCAAAATTAAGCTTTTCCTCAAAATTTGGTCAAACTATTTTAATAATATTTTTCTCAAATGTAATCCAATCAAATCTTATTCTCTTCTTCAAAATGTCGGTTAATTCAATATAAATGATAAATGATACTTAGTAAAAGTTCAAATATATCTAAAACAGTCAAATTTAGGTTTAGGTCAAATTTTTGTGAAATGTGAACATTTTTGATCAAAATCAATTTTTGGCTTAAATACTATCGACATAAAAATTCGATAAGAGCTCGGTCCAGGACATTCAATATTAGTTTTCCTTGGGGCGTTAGGACGGGTGTACAGTTTTATTCCTTACTGTAGAAAATATATTCCACAGTATTCTGATATATATTCCGTAGTGGCCGAAATGTATTCCTCAGTATTTTGATATATATTCCGTAGTGTCCGAAGTATATTCCTCAGTATTATGATATATATTCCGCAGTGGCAGAAATGTATTCCTCAGTATTTTGATATATATATATTCCGTAATGTCCGAAGTATATTCCTCAGTATTTTGAAATATATTCCGTAGTGTCCGAAATATATTCCTCAGTATTTTGATATATATTCTGTAGTGTCCGAAATATATTCCTCAGTATTTTGATATATATTCCGTAGTGTCCGAAATATATTCTGTTTTGTCCGAATTATATTTCGTCTTGGCCGAAATGTATTTCCTTGTATCCGTAATATATTTCGTTATATTCGAAATATATTCTATACTCTACGAAATATGTTCCATACTGGCCGAAATATATTCCATTGTGTCCGAAATATATTTTGTTATATCCGAAACATATTTCGTAGTGTCCGAAATATATCCTTAGTGTCCGAAATATGTTCCGTACTGTCCGAAATATATTGTTTATAATAATTAAATTTGCAAATTAGGAGTTTAAAAATTTTATTGTTGATATTTTAGGATCGATTGGACAGATTTTAATATCAGGCAGTTTAAATATCTTGGAAAATAATGCCGTAGAACAATTAAAAAAAAATAATAATAAAATTACTTCAAAATTACGTTCCGAAATTTATTCGTCTCGATAATTTTAATTAAAAAAATTTTTTTAATCAAAATTGCATACTTTTATAAAGTCTCAAAATGTAGGCGTAAGTAGCTACTTTTAGGGGTTAAATATCATATTTTGATCTGAAATTTGGAGTATTGTTTGTAACTTGACACAAGCAATATTATTTCCGAACAGTAATGATTTTCTTTAATTATTTTGTAAACATTCAGCAATTTTCTTATAATTGTCGATTTTCACAGATTTTATAGGTTGTAAAAAATAATAATTGGAGCGATACGCGAAACATTGCGTCGACATATTGTAGAGCTCTTCACCGATTTCCTCACCACGAGCTTTATCATCCATTATAGTTTGTAAGAACAGAATAATTTTCCACACGATTCCTAAGAGAGATGTGTAGCGTAACTTAAGTCACAATTCGATTTATTTAAAACAAAAACAAAAATTTCTTTTTTGCAACTTTTATTATTATAAACATTAATGTTCCGGACATTAACTGCACTACGGAATGAAATTGAATGTCTCTGATTGAGTACAATATTACAATTTTACTTGAGTGATTAGTTAAATAATTCAAATTATTAGCCTATCCTCAGGCCTAACTCTAATGAGTGCTGGTTTGGCAATCCCGAGGGTACCTAGCTGGATCTAAACCTATAATCATGTAGTCTTCCCTCTCTTTCATCTTTATTTTATCTTCCCTTTTTTTATTAGACGATGACGACCGATAGGTTTTCGCTTTTAAGGCTCTTAAATTAGAAGAATGACACTAGCACCAGGGCATAGCATATCTGTGAATTACATTAGACCTATGGCTAAGATCGGTTGACATTTCATAGTTTCTGATATAGGAGTTTTCATGGGCAGTGAATACCGTCTTAACGTGTTCTGTATTCATTGCCGTAAGGGAGATCGCAGTAGCTAGAATCTGTATAGATATTTACTAAAGCAGGACATAAAAACTGAAAAAGAAACAAATCCTAAAGAATGAATATTCATTTGTCACAAATCGAAATGGTTTTTATCGTATAATTAAATTGGCTAATAATTTTGAATAACTTGAGTAATAATATAAAAAGAAATAAATGAATCACAAATGTTTAGCAAATATAGTTACATTAATGGTCATATTTGACTTTATATAAAGTTTTGGAACATGTTTCATGAATTAATGTGCAATATTAGTTTTGGTAATATTTAGATTTTTTTAAAAGATTAGCTCACCGATGCTAAAAGTTATATTCCTCTTTCGAACCACGCGAGGGCAGCCTTATAGGCACATTTACATTACTCCATTTAATCCATTATATCTGATGTATTTTTTAAGCTAGATAGTGGAAAATTATTTGTTATAATCGATAAAAAACTGCACGTGTTTTCCTGTTTAAATTTTTCGAAAGTGTTTTAACTCACAAAAAAATAGCGAAATTGAAAATAGATTTACAAATTGTCCCCTCCATTTGTTCAAAAAGCAATGATTATATCATCTCAGTTTTATTTTTTTAAAAAGGAAAACATCCTCGTTCACGTGATCTTTAAAATGATCCTTCAACAATAATTCTGAGATGAAAATTTACATCATTACAAATTTTCAATTTTAACATTATGGGCGACGAATCCAATATGGCGAAGGTGGAGTAGAGCCTTTAAAAAGAAGAAGAAAACAATCAAATTATTCTACCAAGTACGGTAATTGAGAAAATACAAATCGAACCCTATGCCATTCAGAGCTAGTTTTAGAATTTTAAATTTACTTTGTTAAAAAACTAATCTCTTTATTTTGAGATAATTTTAGTGTCCCCCCTCAGGCTACGGCCCTGATGCTAACGCAATTAAAACCCAGTGATCTTGAACACGAGTCGTAACTTTGAGGTTATGTTTCCAAGACAAACAGAAACTCCCAATTTAGAAAGGAGATCAAGGTCAGCTTGATAACACACATCTATTTATAAACATTCGCAGTAGGAGCAGTCCATGAGGCATGCGCGCTGACAGTACTTTCACGTGAAAACATTGCTTTAACTTTCTCATACACCTATCTGAAAAATCAAAATTAATATTCGTAGTCATCGTGAATACTGTTGTGCCAATCCCAAAGTTTCTTACCTGGATCTACACCTTTCTTTATCTAATCTTGGGTTAGATTCTCCTCCCTTAATCAATCTCTCTTGATCAACTCTTGTTCTCTTCCATCTCTGACGCTATTATATTTTACAAACTTGTATTTATAAATAGACCACAA